>CM041782.1:49207025-49222976 GCA_023374045.1 Limonium bicolor
TGTCAAACAATAATCTATGCGCGGAAGGGGGGGATAGCGATTCTTGATGGTCACCTTGTTCAGCTCCCTGTAGTCGATGCACAAACGGAAGGTCCCATCCTTCTTCTTCACAAACAGCACTGGCGCTCCCCAAGGCGAAACACTAGGGCGTATGAAGCCCTTATCTAACAGCTCCTGAAGCTGGACCTTAGCTCCTTCAACTCCGCCGGACTCATACGGTAAGGGGCCCTAGAGATGGGCTGAGTCTCTGGCGCTAAATCGATGGTGAACTCCACCTCTCGCACTGGTGGAAGTCCGGGCACGTCGTCCTGGAAGACCTCAGGAAACTCTCTGACAATCGGGATGCTCTCCAAGCTAGATCCCTCACGCACCTCTGGCAGATAACATAAGAAGCCCTGGCAGCCCTTCCTCAAGAAACTGGCTGCCTGCATCGCTGACACAATCCGGCGACATGGAACTGCATTCCCAGAGAAAGCAAAACGAGACCCGTCTGGCAAGTCGAACACCCCCTCTTCGCTGCACAATCTATATGGGCATGGTCTGCTAGCCAATCCATGCCCAGAATCACATCAAAACAGGTCATCCGCATCGGGATGAGGTCAGCAAAGAAAGTCTTGTCCCTAACTACTATGGGACAAGCCTTACACACAGAATCCAGCACACAAGGGGCAACCCCACCTAATGGACTACTCACATACAAGTCTACCTCACTAGGCACAGCAGTCAGTCCAAGGTCACCCAACAAATCACAGCAGATAAAGGAGTGCGTAGCTCCAGAATCAAACAGACAAAACACATCTCGAGAATGGATCTGGAGAATACCTGAGATGACGAGCGATCACCAGCTCGATCACGCTCCCGCCATGCCATAGCATAAACCCGGGCCTGAGTCTGAGGCTTCTTCTGATCGGACCTCGCCCCTGAATCTGAGCCGGTACCTCTATCCCCTGAGCCTCTACTGGACGCCTGAGGGCACTGAGCAATCCGGTGCTCCATCGACCCGCACTTAAAGCAGGCACCGGTCTTTTGTAGCACTCCCTACCAGGATGGGGAGTGGCCACAAGACCCACACTTCGTCCCAGCTGACGAAGATGAAGAAGCTCCCCGGCGATCTCCATAGGTCTGCTTCTTCTGAGGAGGAGCAGCCTCCTTCTTCTGAGGCTCCTCAGCACGCCTCTTCCCTTATGGTCTCTGCCCGCCTGTCTGCCCTGATGTCCGCCTCTACCAGCAAGGCGACATCCGCCACATCTGAAGGTCCGGTGACGAAGAGGTGTCACCGCCGACCTGATGTCTGGCCTCAAACCGCTCTCAAACTTACGAGCCTTCCTGTGCTCATCCGGCTCTGGAGCATACTTCGACAGCGTCACAAACTTCCTCACATACTCTCTACAGACATATCTCTCCCCTGGCGCAGCCGGTTTACTCGTTGATCTTCTGGTCCTTGTACACATCCGGATAGAACTGCTTGTTGAACTCCAAGCAGAACTGATCCAGGTCCAAGGCTGGGGATGCCTACCCATCACCATGCGCCACCACTCCTTCGCCTCCCCCTTAAAGAGGAACGTAGCGAAGTCCACCTTCTGGTCATCCTCCGACCCCATCACTCTCAGCAGGTCCTCGACCTCTGTAATCCAGTGGCTCGCCTCCTGAGGGTCACCACAGCCATCAAAGGATGGAGGCTTAGCTTCATGAACTCCTGGAGAGCTCGGACTCGGCCTCCCACGGCATTCGCCCTGCTGGGCCAGCACCACCAGCTCCTCCACCAGCTCCCCCAGCAGCTGCAGCCATCGTCTGCATCAACTGCGTCACAAACTGCTGCACTACATCCGCAGCATCTCCTGAGGGGTCACTGGTGTCCTACGAGGAGCCATTCTGAGATATACAAATCCAAAACTTGTCAGAACTAACTCATACAGTCAACCACTGTCACAACTGACTCTCACACAAGCAAACACGCCCACAGACACCAAAGAAAGCCAAACCTGGCTCTGATACCACTAAATGTAACACCCCTAAAACCGGCCTAAGAGTTAAGGGTATTACACGCCGCGTATTACTACCAATAACGCAAGGCTCTAAACGATCAAAACAATAAAGGCCCAAAACAGAGTTCACTTAACATTGCAAACCAAAGTATTCAAATACAGCGGAAGTAAACGGATTTCAAATACATATCCGAATCAGAAACTCAAAACAGAGGAAGGCCCGAAGGCTACAACGTCATAACAAAAGTTTAAACAGTCAAATGAGCTAAGCACTACAGCTCCAGAACTCAAGATGATCCTCGCTGATCAATCTGCAAAAATGTTAGAAGTAGGGGAATGAGCACACAACTATGCCCAGTAAGCAGCGACCGTCATCAGCAAGGTCGCTCAAAACAATTGAAATCAGAAGAAGAGAAGATAAACATCTTATGCACAATTCTCAGATAGTCAGAAGCTTTCAGAAACAGAAGCAGAGTGGAACACAAGGGGTTCCCATTTCAGAAACAGTCGGAGCACTTAAACAGAAAGGGGACAAAACACAATGCACACACTCAGAAGGGTCGAAGACCCATAGACCATACCAGGTCTCTCGGCAACGCAGAAATGACTCGAAAGAGCCAAAGGGTTCGTCAACCCCACAGAACAGAAAGGGAATGACCCACACTCAGAACGACGTCTACATGGTATACCACGGAATAGCTCGACCCAGCCATTCACGGCTCAGAAACAAAGTGCAATGTCCCAAAACAGAAAGGTTGCTTAAACAGAAGCAAAGTTGCATTTAAATATGCCAAAACACTCATAAATCAGTAGCACAGATCATAAGGAAACCAACGCCCAAACGGCACTCAAATCGGAGTTCAAACGAAGAAGTTATGTTGAAAACAGAGGGGTGTCCGAACTTGTGTCCGGACATTGAAGTCGGACACAAGTCGAGACTCAGAAACCAGAGAAAGCCAAATGTCCGAACTTGTGTCCGGACATCAATGTTCGGACACAAGTCGAGTTGAAATCAGATAGAGGAGTTCAGCATGTCCGAACATCCAAGTTCGGACGGATGTTCGGACAGGTTTTACGGGAAAAATACGCGGAAGGTCGACCTTGTGTCCGGACGTCGAAGTTCGGACACAGGTCGAACTTAAACCAGAGGGAAACTGAGGGTGTGTCCGAACATCCATGTTCGGACAGATGTTCGGACATACCCCGAACTCGCAAATCAGAAAGGCAGAAACGCACTGTCCGAACTTCAAAGCTCGGACGGAAGTTCGGACAGTGCGAAAAATGCATTTCCAGAAGACGAACAGAGCAGAAAAACAACACAAATCAATGCCCCAAAATGCCAATGAAGCACACACACCAAATCAGACATTAAAACAGGAAACCATGGGGGTTTAGCCATCCAAAATCACAACAAAACGCTAAAAGAATCACACACAAAAAACAGACAACGCTCTGCAAACACCCCATGGCTGAACTTCCAAACCGAGTCGAGTATCCACCTACCTCAATTAGCAGAAGAAGAACAACGATCTGAAACCGCAGGCACAATCCACGCAGAGCAACAATCCGAACAGACCAACAGCCACTGAACCACAAACCGACAGCCCACAATCAGAAAACAGGCAAGAACCCTAGAATACAACATTCCTCAAATCTGTAATCCAAACCTGAACACGAGACCGAGCAGTACCGCAGCAGAATCTTAATCCGAATGCAGCCGACGACAACTGATTCGAACACAATCAGAATCCACAATCAGAAAGCTGAAAAAACGAAGAAAACAACGAAAGTCCCAATTCTGCAATTCAAACCTGAAATCGAAGGGAGGACCACGCGGCACTGGGGACGAACAATTCAGCAGAGTAACACGATCCGCGACACACGATCTCAGCAGAGTACAAGGTCTGAGAGAGAAGAAGAGAAACTTGAGTTGTTCAAAGAGAGGCGCTCCACTACGAGAAAACTGACGACTAAATGATCGGGGAAAGTAGTGGGAGGAATTATTTTCCTTAATAATTCCACTTACCTTAATTAAACCGAAGGGGAAAAAGACCTACTTAGCCTCGCCTTTTAAACTAATGCCTCTGGAGCCCCAACTGACATAAGCAATTAATTAATCCAACTTAGAATAACATAGTAACGGATATAATGCAAAGTAGGAATATACGGGTTATAACATATATAAACCTTGGAAATTCAAAGGTAACTCTTTAAGCCTAATACATAACCATAATTTAATACCACCTCATATAATATTCTTCTATTAGTATTATGTAGAGGTTTAGTTTAACTTATTAATTCCTTCGTATTCTATTTGCTATAAGGTATTTTATGTCTTTTATTTATTTATTTATTTATCGTATATGTATACTAGGATTTATTCAACACATTCTTTATGTAGTTTTATTGCATTTAATTATTCATATTAACTTTTACACATATCTACATCCGAAATATGGTTTATAAAATAAAGTATTTTTCCTTAGTTCAAATTAAAAATATTAACTCCCATATAATATAATAAATAAAACGTAAAAATAATTAAATTCCTTGTTTAAACATAAGTTCCTATTTTTAAATCGACCATATAAGTATATATATATACGTTTATGTAAATAATTTCACTTCTCTTAAAAGCTAATATCAAAACATTTATAAACTTGCTGTTATAAAATGTTAATTTAGTTTCCCTTATTTTCCCCAGTTTAAAAGTTAATTAACAAACCATACTTTAATTTTTGGTTACATTAAAAACCTTATATTATAGGTTATTCTTATGAAAAACTCATAAACACAATTTTTAAAACCTTTTACCTTTGCCCAAAAATCCCCAAATTTAATATATAGTAACTATAACATTTTAGACATATTATAAAATTTTTATTTCATAAAATTATCTTTTTAAATTAGCCAAATAATTCCAGAAAGCCCGTAACTTGTAAAAATCATAACTTATGTTTAAAAACTCCAAAACCATAATAATTTAGATAAAAATAAACTAGATTAAATAAGGAATCAATGGTTAAAATGTCAAGTCAAAACACCTTCGGGAAGGTATTTAAATTAATTCAACAAGTTAGGGTTATTTACTACTGAAATTTTAAAAACCTAATCTATAACGTTTTAATCTCGGCCGTCCAATCTTATAACTACGATCGGACGGCCCTAAATCTCCGAGTTCTTCAGCGCAGAGCTTAACCATGTCGAGTACTAAATCGACAATATCTTCCAATCTACAGAACGAAATCGAGTGATTCTTGTTTCTATGGTTTCGAAATCAAATTTCGGTTCTAATGATACAATTTCCCCAATTATAATGCAGTATTCACTGGTTTTCGAATTCGATTTGGAGGCTAGGGTTCATGGGGGTTTCTGAATCTTAATTTGCAAATTCTCTTAGTACAATGCATAATAATTGAAATTGACACATGAGGTAGACCGGTATTGCAATTTCGATTAGCAACATAGGAACAATTTGAAGAAAAGCTCACCGGAATTGCACAAACGAGGAGATTCAATACCGGGTTCTGGAAAAATATTCAAACCTTGCCTGTTGTAGTAGCCAACATCGAAGCACTATAAGTTTCAGTACATATCGAGTTAGGCTTTGTTCTTGGGCATAATCTAAAGAAGAAACTTAGCTCTACACAATGATATCAAGATCTAATCCTAACTCGCAGCACACAGAAAGAAATCGAGGCTAGAAGTTACGAGTTTACCTTGCGTTTTCTAGAAAAAGTCCATGATTTTATGTGATGACAAATCCGAAACTTTAGACACCTCTCTCTTCCAAACGGTTGGGAATTAGCTTTGGTCATCAACATGAAAGTTGTAGAGGGATTAGAGCTCTTCAAAACAAGCTAAAGAACATGGAATTTGGATGAGTAACGAAGAAGTTATGGCTGATCGAAGTTACCTGATTCGAAGAGAAAACTGGAATTGCAGTTTCGGTTTTTGCAGGGTGGCTACTTTGACTCGATTTTCCGGTTGATTCAGAATGAGTTAGGGTTTGCATGAGTTATAGTTGTTTAGAGGGAATGTAGGAGAAGACAACAAAGAAGACGGCATTGAAAAATATGGAGAGATGAATGAGATATAGCCGTCTAAAGTTAGGGCAAAATACTGAAATCTGTTACCGAAATTCAAGGGATAGAATCGGCTAAGTGTTGGCGACCCGTGACAGAGTGACACGTGGCATCTTTCAAATTTTTGACTCCAAACTTCAATCTAGCATAACTTTGGCTAGGATGATCCGTTTTTGACGTTCTTTTTATCGATCTTCATGGTTTTCCATAACCTATTTATTGGTATAGGTTTCATGGCCTGGTTTGACCATTCTCAAAAAGTCAACTCTAGCAAGGCTTAATAAGCTTTAAGGTTTCTAGAATTTTATATTGACTTTTATGTTTCAAAACAATGTTCCAACACTTCCTAAAATCTTTATAATATATTTGGAGTGTTTAGAAATTTTCCCAAGATTTATGGACTTATAAATCTTATTATTAAATTCATAATACTATATAATAATATATAATAATTAGGGTTAAACATGAGAAAACCCCTAAATAAATTTCATAACTCCATATAATAATTTAATATTCATAATTCCATATAATAATTTAATATTTAATAAAAGAAATCCCCTAAATTAATTTCCATAATTCCATGTAATATTAATACTCATAATTCCATACAATAATTTAATATTCATAATTCCTTATACTAATTTAATATTCATAATTCCATATAATAATAATTTAATATTCAATAGTATTATTAAAGGTTTAATAAAAGAAATCCCCTAAATTAATTTAAATTAATTTAGGGGTATTTCAGTATATCCCCCTTAAAAGAAACTTCGCCTCGAAGTTTAAAAATCAACTAATAGGCACTCACACCGCTTCGGGTGTGCTGAGACAATAATAATTCCAATGAAATTCCATACCAAACCAATCCTTTATTTCCATCCATTTCCATAACAACATTCCACTCAAGATTACTCAAAATCAAAACGAACCAAGATATACCAAGACATAGCATGATGAAAATCAAGAGTCACATACTGTATCATAATGTAAAAACCAAACACATACAAACACCTCTCATTCTGCTAATAAGGCAACATGGCATAATCTGGATGAGGTGACGAAGGAAGAGTATGCCAGTATATCCCCCTTAAAAGAGCTAAGGTACGCCCTCGTACCGCTACTAACGACACATCAAAGAATTCAACACCTTATTAACCAGCTTTGTTGTAAATTTTATTGCACTGTTGATTTTATCTGCGATCGATATACATATATCTGTATCTCTTGATTGTTTTGTATTTGTATTTTCTTAACTGTAATAAAATTTTACCTTATGATTATTATCCATTCATTATATGTTCATTTTATCATATCAATTATATTAACAAGCTACAAATCAGGTGTAACGTATTTGAGTAGTTTAAAATAATATTTCAGATCATTTAATAATCCTCAATAATCTTCCAAAATCATCTTCAAGGGTTTATTAGTCAACCCTATGCTAAAACTCTATAAAATAAATATTTCTGTGACCTTTCAAGTTTCAATTGTTTTTATAATTAACTATCGTATTTTAGACGATTCATTCAGTGTTTCCTTCATAAAATTTACTTATTATATATATACATAATTTCACCCAAGGCAGAATTTTAGGAAGTTCTTATAATGTAGCTCCAAAATCTGATTTCTTTATCTTAAAATTTATTTTTCAAGGTAAGGACTCTATATATAAATTTTAAGTCTAATGAATTAGCCTAGTGAAAGTTCACCCACTCTTGATAACTATTTTTCTTGGGGTTTGTTCTATGTAAGTATTATTCTGATCATTAGATCTTAGTACTCGCTTAGATAATGGTGGCTTTTGGTAAATATCACTGTTAGTGTGGCTTCTAAAATTTTATACCTGTATAATGTTAAACTTCCAAGTAAACATGAGAATTTCCAACCTTTAAGTAACTCTCAATTTCTCACTAGATGCTCAACATTCCTAGTATTTAAGGATCAATGATATTTTAGTTAGTGTTACTCATGTGTTTTCACTCCATAGGTAAGTATTTTTCACCAAGGATTTGACTCGGTAAACTCTTTACATGTATGAAGTTAGTACTGGATCTTAATATATAAGTTCATTGTGGCTAGTAATGAAATATGCCTAGCTCAAGATTTCAAGATGGTAACGTCTTACCACCACTTCCCCTCAAGTTCAACACAATCCATCACCTGCGTAGAAGATTATATACGGTTAGATGACAAGGCTTGTCTAGCCCCTAAACTTATAGAAGTGGGTGTGCACCCCCACTACTTTCAGCCTAGGAGTTCGTCGCACCAGGCACTTCCCGTAGGGTGTTAGGTTTAGGTGTTTTCTTCCTAAAGTTAGCATAGATTTTTAGTGTGATTTATGGGTTCGGGTGTATGCTACTAGTGTTTGTTAACTTAATAATTTCCTAGACTTAAGATTTATCTTAAACATTATCTTTAGGTAATAAATTGATACCAAGTAGTTCATGAGATTTATTTTCAAACTTTAAAGGAGTTGAAGTACTTTCACCTAATATCAATACTAATTTGGTTATTTAAAGTTCTATTTGTATACTGTTTTAAACCAAAAGTATTCTTTAAAATTTCTAGGAGCATGTGTACTTGCTCTTAAGGAATTGTATTCTTAGCCATGTATTCTCCATAAGTATGCTTGTGAAAATAGCTTAATATATGATTTATCTCAACCAACATCTTATCGTACTAATATAGACGTTCCAACACCTATATATATATTTCTATAGTTTATTGTTGGAACGGTATAACAACACAATCCACTCAATAGACATTCATAAGAGAAAAGTGTATAAAGAAATCATTCACTAATCTAAGAAGGGTTAGGAGCCGTGCCTTACTGGAATCCTCACTTCCCAATTCTACCCTAATTCCCCAGTTTTAAGTGCACCTATATTCTAAGTACTTCACTCGGCTGTTTTCTCGGGTTCAGAGCGTAACTACGCTCTGATACCACTTTCTGTAACACCCCTATAATAATAATAAAACAACAGTGGAAAATAAACTAAAGGCGCTACAGACCATCGGGCTCCAAACACCCGGTACCAACCTCACCAATTACAACCATTACAATTAACTAAGTTACGGTCTGAACTTCGAGAAAACTTAACATTAACATAACAATAATAAAGTACATTCACTGTCCATAAACCTAATCCCATCCCAATCACTCATGCTCTTCGTGGCCACCTGTAAATCAATTTGTACCTGTAAGCTGAAACCAAGCAGCCCACCCCGTGAGGGGTGAGTCAGTTCCCTGGAATGGAACTGGTACAATTCTCCAAAAACAAACTTATAAAACATAACTCTTCAAAATAAACAGTAACTTGAAATTAAACTCTTGAAAGTAAAGCAGGGAAACAAGGCACTTTAAAATCACCAAGCCAAAGATAACAAGTTAAGGATAAAGATAAATGACAGAAAAGGTAAAGTTAGTGAAACAAAATCACATCATGTGTTAGTGAACATCCATTTCCTTAGTTAAACCCAATTCCCATTAGGAGTAGAAAAAACTCAGATAGTCACAAAGGACTAGGAATGATAAAACAGATCCAAGAACCAAGAACTCAAGAGTGGAATAGTTTCAACTAGGAGAGATGGCCCCCACCGCCAATCACGTCCTTTTAGGACAGGGGTATATACAGCCCCTCACTGTTTATCACGTCCACTAAGGACAGGGGATATACAGCCCCTCACTGTCTACCACGTCCACCAAGGACAGGGGATATACAGCCCCTCACTGTCTATCACGTCCACTAAGGACAGGGGATATAAAGCCCCTCACTATCTATCACGTCCCTTTCTGGGACAGGGGATATACAGCCCCTCACTGTTACCATTGAAAACACGCGCACGTCGAAACCTTAAGAACCAGCTCATGGATGAAACGATATCTAGAGTCAAAGAAGAATTTTCAAGATGACCTTTTCCAAATTCCCACTAGATCACTAACTACCCAGAGCAATACCAAAACACTCAGTCCTACAGAGTGCAGAAGCGTAAACCCTAAGCAGCCAATGTCTAACGGGGCACCAAATAGAAGGAACCAATACCCAAGTGAGTTTCACATCCAAGACTCAGTTAGTCACACAAGCTGAGTTAGTCACATAACCATTTCCTTTTTAGAAATTCCTCTTAAAGTCAGTTAGCGTTTTCCAAAACATTCCACAAGTCAATCAGCAAAAATATCGGAGTACGAGAAATCGTACAAAACATTCCATAGAGTACAAAACACAACAAGCCGAGTACGAGAAATCGTACCTGGGTAACGCTGTAGCAGTTCTAATCAACTTGCGCAAACAATCAACAGTACTCTGAAGAATATTAAAGGTAGTCTATCATCAATCACTTGTAGCCTATGTTACGCTTAAATGAACTCCTTACTCTTATTTCAAAGTCTCAATTATCTTTTAAGCCATCACTTAAATGTTATGTATAATCTTTGTGTTATCTGAGAACGTTGTATAGCCCAAGGTGGTAAGATCAAGGAATGTATTCGATCAACATTTGCTAATTGTCCACTCCTATCCACTTATTCATACTTAACCACAATCCTCACATTCAAGACTTTTGAGACCTCTATATCATAAATGTGTTTATGTTATATAATTAAATCTAAGAATTTTGATAATAATCTTAAGCTCAATACCTTTATTCTTAATTTAGAATAAACATTGTATTATGACCTATGATGGACTCATCTCAGAATACTATACTATTATCTCACAATGTAAAGATTATGTATTTAAACAATATCTACTAGATAATCCATTGTGATTAAGTTTTCCCCTTAACTTAATTAAGATCTACATCTTGTATATTGAAATCGTAGTGTTGTAGACGCGTTTTATTATAACTTAATTGAACTGCTAAACTCAATTATCTCATTTTTAGTTCAGAATGACTTTTAATTACAACCATCTAATAAACTTGTCATAAGATGTTAAGTAGCTTCTCATCCTGAATAACTATACTATAGTTAACTTAGATTTAACGAATTAATCTTACATTTAGTATTCACAAGGTATATTATATGTTTTATTATTACCTATACAATAAGATGTTTAGTATAACCTTTTACGTATCCTTACTTACATTTAATTTCCTAAATGTTTTATTTTTACACACATTCTCTCTATAGACTATGCATAATCCTTTGTACTAAACTTCATTAAACTTAAGCCTTAAATACGTTTTAAATTGTTTTATAACACCTAAGGTTTCAAAGGATTAACCTAATAAATTAATTTCCTTTATTGTATTTAAGATGGACAATATATCCACATAGAGTAGAATTTATCAGAGAATTAAATTCTGGTTCATAAGTGAAATTGTTAATTATTTAATAAGATAATCTATTAAGAAAATTCTCATATTTTATATTCAAATAGCCTATCATTACTTCCCATTACCGTAAAGTATATCAATATAATATCTTATGTAACTTTGTTTTATCTAATAAAAGGTTCAAAGGTTTTAAGTATCAAATTCCCATTTATAAACCTTCCTATAAATTCCCACTACTAAATACCTCAATTAACTGTAAGCTCACATCCTGAATATTGGTAATAAATGTATTTTATATGGCTTATCTAATCCTAAGAAACTTAAGGATAATTATTTAGATAAATTTCCAAATCATTGTTTAATATAGATTATATCATAATCCTTTTAATGATTCTATCTTAAAACATTAAGTTATATTTCAATACCATAAATGTTAAGAAATGATTAAATCTAGACTTACTAATCCACCTCACATTTAGATGTAAAAGTATTTTACTTATTTTATTATGGTTTATATATCAAGAATATTTAGATGTAAATGTATTACATTTGTTTATCCTTAATTATAGAATAAGATCTATTTGTGCAACATTTTATGTAATATAATCACAATTTTTCCTAAGTTTTAACTTATTAACTACTTAATCCCAATTTTAGATTTACCTTCTGGTCATTGACAAATAATACTGTAACACCCCCGAATCGCAACCTACAATTAAACGACACGCCTAATGGTAATACGAGAAGTCTACGCAGCGGTTCCTACTCTATTCGGGTGCTACAGACGCCAACCACCCACGTGGTTGACAGTCCACAATACTAACTCCAAGTTACGGTCTGAATGACTGGAATTTAAACCTTAACCAAATCCAAGTACGAACAGGAATTACGAACCAAGTACCGAGCGTCTATAGTATAGTTAATAACTTAAACAACACAACCCATTCGTTAACATACTACTTAAGCGTCTTACCCAGAAGGACTACCCCCGTGGTAGTCACTTGCCTACTCTCCGCCATCGTCCAGATCCATACCTGTAAAAATAAAGGACTCAGCAAAACTATGCCGAGTATGAACGTGTGAAGCCCGTATGTTACCGGGCCACACGACTAATTGGTCGAATATTATTAAGTCAATTTTACATGCTATGATAAAGCAGTAAAGCACACATCAGGATAACATGATATCATACACACTCATCGGTAGCATAGCAATATCAGTAAGCAACCAAGCACATCTTGCAAGTAGTATAGCAATATCAATAAGCAACCAAGCACAACTTGCAAGCACGTAACTCATCACAATAAGCTGCTAATGTAGCAGCAACAATCAAGTAATTTATAGGACGTGTGCGCAGATATATTATACCGTCGATCCTCACTATGGGATCATTCAAGAGATTACGTACTGTTTTCTTGTTCTCATGACACATGTTTTCCTTTCTTCTCTTGCACCGAGTCAGGGGATATAAGTTAGATCCCGAGACTATGTTCTGTAGGTGCTATTCATTCCTTGTTTCTTAAAGGATCACATTTGTGACTTTCTCTTGTTTGCTTGGTCTCATTACACAAGTTTTCCTTTATTCTCTGGCACCGAGTCAGGGGATATAGATTAGATCCCGAGACTTCATTATGTGGGTGCTAATCGTTCCTTGTTTCTTTAAGGATTATTTGTGAATTCTTTTATCACCGCACGTTGGAGGACGTCTCCTCCATAGCTAATCCCTCATTCCCGGCGTCATGCACCGAGAAAGCGGAGTCGCCTCTTGACTCCAGGATAAGCTCTCCCAAGTTGTCACTCCCCCATTCCCGTCGTCATGCGCCGGGAAAGCGGAGTCGCCTCTAGACTCCAGGATGTGCTCCACATAGAAGGGCGAAGGATCTGATGCAGATACCAACTCCCGAATATTCCATACCGCGCAGCCCGAGATGTCGTCTTCCCGGGTTATCCTCATGTCCCACCAATCGAGATTTGCTCTTCATTATTATTCATGAATAGACACCATAGTGGGTGTCCTAGTACGGCCTCCATAGTTAGAGAGGAGTTCCCCATGTAGAGTTTTCTTTGTTTTCATAGTTCGTTGTGGTTCTTGTTTAGTTTTCCCTTTATGTTGTTTCTTTGTTTACATAGTTCGTTGGGTTTCATCTCAAAGTTCCATAACGCGAAAGGGACTAAACTACTGTGTGCGCGCAATGATACACAAAAATGATATAAAAATCATACAACATGATAAACAAGCAATCCAATTTCATGCTTTGATCTTAAGGTCTTTTCACACAGAGCACACAACACACAAGCCGTGTAACACGGCAACATACGAACGACACATGTCCATACCTGGTTCAGAAGAAATGAAATACCCCAAACCTTGATATGTTGGTAAACATTTAAACTATGGTATGTAAAGGCTAAAAAGTGCCTTAGAAACATCAGTGAACAATTTAAACCATAGTAAAATGCAATAAAGCACTAAGATACAGTTTGAGCAAAAACATGCTCTAAGCTTGGAGTGAACTTGGTTAGGACCAAAGAGCCTACCAAGACTTAATAATATTCAATTATGATTTAACAAGGCTAATTAAGTCCTTAGGAAACCTTGGTAGACAGTTAAACCAAACAAAACACAAATAAATGCCTTAAAGTTAATAAGAGCAAAAATGTGCTCTAAGCTTGGGATAAATTTGTATAAGACCTAATGGTCATACCTATACCTTAATTATATGTTAATGAACATGTAAAACAAATTACCAAAGAAAACCAAGCTTGAAAACAAGTTAAAACACAAAATGTGCTTTAAGGAGCCTTAAAGCACATTTTTGAAAAATTGTCTTGTAAATGAGTTTTGAATGGCTAAATGTCCATCATTACTCTTTAATTAACATGTGTACTATATAGTATCACATTTGGAAGTCTATATCAATGGGAAATCAAAAATTTCACATCTATGTGCCTTGTTTTTATGAATAGTAACTTTTATAAGCTAGTTTGTAACATATGTTATTATAAGTAAGTTAATTGGTCAACAAAGACCAAAACACCCTTCTTATTAAATGGGGGCCGGTTTTCATGGTGTGAGTCACCACCCTTGCTAGCACTTATCAAAAATACATAAAGGATAAAGCAAGTTGCTATTTGCTTTTAACAAATAAATATCTTAAGCTAGCTACTTACCTTCTCATTCTCTTCTTCCTTCTCATTTCACACGGTCTTCATTCTCTCTTCTCTTCTTCAAAACCGATGGGCTATAGTAGCCTCTCTTCTCCATCTTCATTTCCTTGCCAAATCCAACTCCATGCTCCAAATCAAATTCTAAGACCATATTTGTCTTAGTTAGACCAAGCTCTACACTTCTACCTTTTCAAATCTTCAAGAACTCAATTTTGGTGCCATGGAGATTCACCATTGAAGGAGCTTGAGCTAATATTTTCACACCTTGTTGTTCTCCTTTGCTTCAAGGTAAGGAAGCTCAAAGAAAATCCATGTTTCCTCCATGTTTATATGATGTCCGAAAATTCACCTCACAATGGTGTCTTTACCTTGCTTGTTTTAGCTTCATTTGAACCTCCCAAGGGCTTGGTGGAGTCCTCTCTTGATATATATCCAAGCTCTCTTTCCATTCCAAGGTAAAACAATCATTTTAATACGTTAAGATAATATATGTAACTAGGGTTTACAATGAGATGAAGCATAATGCTTGAATGCTCATTCTATTATTTGTACATTGTTTAAAAGTTGACAAACAACCAAACACCCTACCGGTTTTACAAGGAAACAAGAAAGAAGTTTGTGAGGAAAAAGAGGTAAACAAGCTATCTCAATGTAGTTTAAATGCCTTAGGAAAATGAGCTTGATTTTCTTAATAAAATACCTAAGGAGCCAAAGGTGAATGACCTAGAAAATGCTCTCAAGGAAACTATTAAGTGGCATATGTGATGTTGAGTGTATTTGCAGGTTAAAGACAATATACTATGTGGAAATTCAGTGTTTAAGGTTTATGCAATTTAAGGGCCTAAGAGCCATATTATTTAAGGGCCTAAGTGCCAAGCAATTTAAGTTTATGCACTATATTGTGATGTAGTGTAGTTTGAGAATTTAGAGGTGTGTAAAGAACATTTTTTGTGAAGATGAGTGTCTTGGATGGTTAAAGGAGGAAAAAAAACAATATGTTTGTGTGTAAGGAATATGCATTAAATGATTAAGTGTTTTTGGTTGTAAAAGGGTGAAAACCTAGGTGTTTGTGTGTGAGAATACTCTTGGTGGATTTTAGGTGTTCTTGAATGTCTAATGGTGAAAGCTATGTGATTGGGTATAGAAATGTGCTAGAAGAACCCATGTCAAAATTTAGATAATGTATAAGAAGTTCTAAGTGTTTAAAAAGAGTTTGGTGAGTTTGGAAGTGTTGAGAATGGTTAAGTGTTCAACTAGTGGAAGAAGCATGCATTATGGTGTTTAAAGATGTAAAAAGGGTTTTGGCAATGTTCTAGAGGATTTAGAATGCAAAAGATGCTTGGGGATGATGATGTAGTGATGAAGAAACATAATTGGCATAGTGGTTATCTTAGGTAAGGAACACCACTTAGAAACCTAAGGAGAATATCATA
>CM041782.1:49223476-49611865 GCA_023374045.1 Limonium bicolor
TATTTTCGTACAGATCCAAGGAGAATGCATGCACGGTTCATGCAAGAGAGGAATAAGTGATTTGGGTGTGTAAATCTGCAATGTCTCGGCATCAGGACAAGAGAATAGAATCAGAACAGAACGTTTCTTTTCCAGGACTAGGATCAGTTCAGGATTTACAAAAAGGAAAGATCAGTACAACAGAACCAGATGGGCAGACAGATAATGGGGAGAACATGGCCTTATCTGTTCATGGGCATCGACGGAGTGTGCAGGATTACCTGTTGCTTACCTCCTGATCGCATTGCCTCAGGTTTCTAGGACTTGAACCATTCCGTTTGGAACATGCAACAGGCAGAGAATTAGGGAGATCGAAGGCCTTGTCTTGCGGCGAGAATGAAAGGAAACTTGAGGGAAACAAACTGGGTCTGGACTTGCACTTACCGTGGAGCATAGGGAAGGAGGTGGAGGAGCTGAGTGGGTTATCAAGCAGGATCCACACTTGCGAGGAGGAAGCGCTTTCTGCATGCGATGTATGAGAAAAGGGAACTGGTGTATGGGAGTGGAATTTCCGTGCCGCACAGAAAGTGATCCGCATGCAGGGACAGTGTTACCTGAGAGTTCGTTAAAGGCCCTGGCTATATGGTTATTAATCGAGGCATGCAGCAGTGATTAGCATGTGGAGCTGTTGGGGAGACTGATGGTATATTGGTAGAATACATCGAAGTGTTTCATGGCTGATCGGATGAGTGGGGCTGATTACTTGCTGTCCAATTTATATTATACAGGTACGTATAGTGGTGAGGCAATAGAGTTGAGTAACTCTACTAGTTTAACATTTAAATCACGGTATATGAACCGGTGAGCATAGGTACTTATGTACTATGTAGCTTGTACACATTTGTAGGTAGTTATGCCATTCATATATTATACTCTCGTAATCTATGTTATTTCATACAATTATTGTATGTTAATAAATTGCGTAGCAGATTACACTTGTTTCGTCTACCAGTGTCCTATCCGGAGTAATTTATTATGCTCAATTGTATTGGTCAAAGTCAACCCAATGAGCACCATGTTTATATTACGTATCAAGTTACTTAAACACTCCTCAACATTCATGATTTAAAGTGTTACGATTATTAGGGGTGTTTCAAATACTATACATGTATCCTAGTATGGTTTATATATAAACCTTGGAAATTCAAAGGTAACTCTTTAAGCCTAATACATAACCATAATTTAATACCACCTCATATAATATTCTTCTATTAGTATTATGTAGAGGTTTAGTTTAACTTATTAATTCCTTCGTATTCTATTTGCTATAAGGTATTTTATGTCTTTTATTTATTATTTATTTATCGTATATGTATACTAGGATTTATTCAAGACATTCTTTATGTAGTTTTATTGCATTTAATTATTCATATTAACTTTTACACATATCTACATCCGAAATATGGTTTTAAAATAAAGTATTTTTCCTTAGTTCAAATTAAAATATTAACTCCCATATAATATAATAAATAAACGTAAAAATAATTAAATTCCTTGTTTTAACATAAGTTCCTATTTTTAAATCTACCATATAAGTATATATATATATATACGTTTATGTAAATAACTTCACGTCTCTTAAAAGCTAATACCAAAACATTTATAAACTTACTGTTATAAAATGTTAATTTAGTTTCCCTTATTTTCCCCAGTTTAAAAGTTAATTAAAAAACCATACTTTAATTTTTGGTTACATTAAAAACCTTATATTATAGGTTATTCTTATGAAAAACTCATAAACACAATTTTTAAAACCTTTTACCTTTGCCCAAAAATCCCCAAATTTAATATATAGTAACTATAACATTTTAGACATATTATAAAATTTTTATTTCATAAAAATATCTTTTTAAATTAGCCAAATAATTCCAGAAGGGAAAATTCACGAGATACCCCTGTTTTCTTTCGTAATTCACAATATACCCCTGTGATTTTAGTAATTTAACTTTAAACATGCTTAAATGTTGTCCAAAATTGATGAAACTTTACATGGGATGCTAAAGTGTTATATTTTGGTCCAATATCAATTTTGAAGCTTTTTAAGCTCACATGTGACTTGTGGGACCCAATGAATATGTGACTGTTTATTGGGTCCCACAGGTCACATGTGAGCTTAAAAAACTTCAAATTGATATTGGACCAAACACACTTTAGCATCGCCCATGTAAGTTTCATCAATTTGGACAACATTTAAACATGTTTAAAGTTAAATTACGAAATCACAGGGTATATTGTGAATTACGAAAGAAAACAGGGGTATCTCGTGAATTTTCCCATTCCAGAAAGCCCGTAACTTGTAAAAATCATAACTTATGTTTAGAAACTCCAAAACCATAATAATTTACATCAAATAACTAGATTAAATAAGGAATCTATGGTTAAAATTTCAAGTCAAAACACCTTCGGGAAGGTATTTAAATTAATTCAACAAGTTAGGGTTATTTACTGAAATTTATAAAACCTAATCTGAAACGTTTTAATCTCGGCCGTCCAAATCTTATAACTATGATCGGACGCCCTAAATCTCCGAGTTCTTCAGCGCAGAGCTTAACCATGTCGAGTACTAAATCAACAATATCTCCCAATCTACAGAACGAAATCAAGTGATTCTTGTTTCTATGGTTTCGAAATCAAATTTCGGTTCTAATGATACTAATTTCCCCAATTATAATGCAGTATTCACTGGTTTTCGAATTCGATTTGGAGGCTAGGGTTCATGGGGGTTTCTGAATCTTAATTTGCCAAATTCTCTTAGTACAATGCATAATAATTGAAATTGACACATGGGTTAGACCGGTATTGCAATTTCGATTAGCAACATAGGAACAATTTGAAGAAAAGCTCACCGGAATTGCACAAACGAGGAGATTCAATATCGGGTTCTGGAAAAATATTCAAACCTTGCCTGTTCGAGTAGCCAACTTCGAAGCACTATAAGTTTCAGTACAGATCGAGTTAGGCTTTGTTCTTGGGCTTAATCTAAAGAAGAAACTTAGCTCTACACAATGATAGCAAGATCTAATCCTAACTCGCAACACACAGAAAGAAATCGAGGCTAGAAGTTACGAGTTTACCTTGCGTTTTCTGGAAAAAGTCCATGATTTTATGTGATGACAAATCCGAAACTTTAGACACCTCTCTCTTCCAAACGGTTGGGAATTAGCTTTGGTCATCAACATGAAAGTTGTAGAGGGATTAGCTCTTCAAAACAAGCTAAAGAACATGGAATTTGGATGAGTAACGAAGAAGTTATGGCTGATCGAAGTTACCTGATTCGAAGAAAAACTGGAATTGCAGTTTCGGTTTTTGCAGGGTGGCTACTTTGACTCGATTTTCCGGTTGATTCAGAATGAGTTAGGGTTTGCATGAGTTATAGTTGTTTAGAGGGAATGTAGGAGAAGACACAACAAAGACGACATTGAAAAATATGGAGAGATGATGAGATATAGCCGTCTAAAGTTAGGGCAAAATACGAAATCTGTTACCGAAATTCAAGGGATAGAATCGGCTAAGTGTTGGCGACCCGTGACAGAGTGACACGTGGAATCTTTCAAATTTTTGACTCCAAACTTCAATCTAGCATAACTTTGGGTAGGATGATCCGTTTTTGATGTTCTTTTTATCAATCTTCATGGTTTTCCATAACCTATTTATTGGTATAGGTTTCATGGCCTGGTTTGACCATTCTCAAAAGTCAACTCTAGCAAGGCTTAATAAGCTTTAAGGTTTCTAGAATTTTATATTGACTTTTATGTTTCAAAATAATGTTCCAACACTTCCTAAAATCTTTATAACATATTTGGAGTGTTTAGAAATTTTCCCAAGATTTATGGACTTATAAATCTTATTATTAAATTCATAATACTATATAATAATATATAATAATTAGGGTTAAACAGGAGAAAACCCCTAAATAAATTTCACAACTCCGTATAATAATTTAATATTCGTAATTCCATATAATTTAATATTTAATAAAAAATCCCCTAAATTAATTTCCATAATTCCATGTAATATTAATACTCATAATTCCATACAATAATTTAATATTCATAATTCCTTATACTAATTTAATATTCATAATTCCATATAATAATAATTTAATATTCAATAGTATTATTAAAGGTTTAATAAAAGAAATCCCCTAAATTAATTTAAATTAATTTAGGGGTATTTCACTTAATCCACCTCCAATCATTCCATAATCTTTCCACATGTTTTGTACATAATTAAACACACTTAAACACTCACTAAAACTCCTTAAATCCTTGGTCCAATCCATACTCAACTTCTTGCCCAATTTCTACAAATTTCCATTCTCATTTTGATAACTTGCACACTTGTGCATTTATACACTATCCTTTGCACTTTGCATCTTGTCCTAACTTCATTTTACCATACCAACTCATTCCTATACATATGCACTACCTATACCCAAGTCAAATCTCCATCTTCAAGATTACAAGCTGTAACTCTTTCTCTTGTTCTTCCAATGCATTTCACATGCTATTTGCTACAGATTTTACACCCATTTATTCTCATCCTACAACTACCATTCCAAGGTTACTAAACATCTCTACTAACTCCAATACACACCTTGGTTCTCCCATTCACCAAGTCATTCTTAATGCACAATTCCTACTAAAATTTTGCCATAGTTCACCTACTTTCCTTACTTATCCACACATATCCTTTCTTATCCAAATCATTCCTATTCTAGCCACACCCATACAAGGGTCCTACCAGCACTCAAAACAAACTCAATACATCAATACTCCATCAATCAACAATCCCAATACTCATACACACATTATTTGGCTCTAAGGCCTACAATCCACATACTTGCTCCCAAATTCTCAAACTTCCACAAACTACAATACTAATACAAGATTTGGGTTCTTTAAATTAGTTTACCCATTCCCATTACTATAATGCATTAAAATTTAACATTAGGAAGGAGCTCTTACCTTAAGCTCATATTTCCTTCTTTCTTTTCCAATTCTCATCTTTCTCTCTTTCTTGCACAAATCGGTCTCATTGGGGAATGGAGTTGCCAAACTCCATTCCCATCACCCATAGAACACAAAATAAGTGTAATTAACATACTAACCCTTAGATTAATACTAATTCATTGAAATGCTTAAAACAAAATTTCTAGGGTTTACCTTTTAAAGCTTTTAAGAGGGGTTTTAGTCCTTGGTTCAAGAAGGTGATCCCACCACCATTGCAATGTTGGAATGATGCTCAAAGGAGAGAGAAAAACAGAGCATTACAATGGGGAAAAATCGGCTACAAAGAGAAATGGAGGAAGAATGAGTTTTTCTTGGAGATTTTTACCTTGAATGAAAGAGGAGACTCCAAGCTTCGATTTGGTACCATTTTCTCTTCAAATGGGCAAAACCCATGGAGATGAAGTTCATATTTTTGGATTTTGAAAAGAGAGAAAGGTAGATCTTGGTGAGAGGAAGAAGAATATGTACTTATTTTCTCATTTGGAGCTTTAATATGGCTTGAGCATGCAAGAGAAGAGGAGAAGCCATGGGAGCTTATTTGAGAGCTTCAAAATCGCCAATATAGAAGAGAGGAGAAGCTCACGGTGGAAAGAGAAGGAAGGGAATGGGAAAAATCAGAAAAGTAGAGGAGAGAAGAGGAGTGAGGTGTATATTTGCTTTTTTTGCTTTTTGTTACTTTTTTACTTATTCTTTTGTCTTCTAGTGACTAGTAACAAATAAAGAGGGGGGATGAAATCGTGACCCACACCCTCTCATGGGTCTTCTTATTTTTATTTGCAAGTGGGGGAAGTCATTTTGGTTTTATTACATTAACACCCCACAAGTTCTCGTTTTTGTACCATTCACTTACCGGAGCCCGTTTTCCGGAATTTTCTCGTTTTTTAATTTTAATGGTTCTTAAGCTTACATTAATGTTCAATTATAGTTATATAGTCAACCATAATTTTTACGGGTCTGTTTGACCACTTAAAATCACGTTTTTGGGTTTTCTCGAAAAACGCGTGCTAAAGCTCTATTAGCGTTTTAATACATTATTTGGATCCATTTTCTTCGGAGTTGTTCCCATATATTTTTGGTTTATTAAGCTCTAGGAATCCACATAATACGCTAACCGAGGTCTTGTACCTCCTATGGTTATTTAACGCTTATTTTAGCGTTTTTCGCTTTCTAAGCGCTTTCTCATTTCTTTTGGATTTATTTTCCTTACCAAAATTACTTAGGCACTGTTAGGCCCTTAAATACGATATAAAAATAATTTAATCACAATTTTTAAGTTCGGGGTATTTCAATCTACCCCTCTTAAAGAACTTTGCCCTCAAAGTTGGTGAATCCAATATTGTTACTCACATACGTATTCTATGCTAAGGTTATGACCTCTACATATAACTTTGTCAAACTCCAAATGTCTGACATGATGTATACTACACATCCACACAGCATGTCACTGCATGCATAGCAATCAAAAATATCCGTTTTACTTCTCTCCAAGGGGGTCCATCCGCAGACAATTAGGTACCATCCTCCCCCAATGGCGAGTGATCCCTCAGGTACCGGTCACGTTTGAACACTTACGCTTTCTGGTTCACGGCCGTCATGACTTGAGCACTTACACTTTCTGGCTCTACGGTCCTTTGGTTCTGATCAAATTCATTTGCACATATAGAGATCCTCAGGCACTTACTCATACTTACTTACTCATACTTACTCATACTTACTACTCGGGACTACGCCGCCCCAGTGCCTTTGGAAAAATACAAACACACACTGTCACCGCACGAACGGTGTAGTGGTTTCAAACTACTCTACACTTCCACAGACTCAAAACTAGCTTCACCTCCTATGGTTTCGACCGGATACCCGTGCCTAGGCATGGAAGATCCACTAGCGCCCGTGGGAGCGGTTTTAAAACCGCTCCTTATTCTCAAGTTTGAAGAAACATTGTACCAAATTAGTTTTGGAAATTCATTTTGAAAACTTGCATACGTCTCCCAAATTCCATTTGATGATTATACCTATTACTAGTGTTATTACTATGACCACTTAAGGCGCTTCTAGAGTCCTTCAACCCTAATGTGATCAGCATTGATGTTGAATTATCCTTCCACCCCAATTTGTGTTCGGTTTCCCTTGATCGCTAGCAAATCAAGTTCCACTTCCCACCTCAATACAAACAGATAGATCGTCAAACATTATTTCGTTTTCTTCTTTTAATCTTGCTAGTCATAATCACACACATACATTTTCCAATTTATATAATCCACTTACTCATTTACTAATCATCACATCATTACTACATCTTCCAACTACTATACTTAGGAAATTCATGGGTATAATATCCCATTAATTTACTATACTCAATTTATAATCATAAAATACATCGGCTTCATACCGATTTATACTCATTACATACATCGGTTCCATACCAATTTATACTCCCCAAGTCTCCCATACATACTCATTCCTCATACTATTACCAATCGGGGTTTCCATTCCCCTAGGGTTTCTCTACTCCATTCCTATTCTTATTTCCCAAATAACCATAATTACACGATGAGTGAATACAAATGTTTATGTAACATAAGTATCAATCATCAAAACAAATACTTTTGCGCTATGCGCATTGTAGTTTACGCACCTATCACGTAAAACATACATTTCGCGGTTTTCGCTCTACCCCCCTTAAAAGGGATTACGCCCACGTAATCTACCATGTGTCAATATTAAACGTTGGTCGAAGGCAATCAGCCGTCATGGAGTGGTTCAGCTTCCATGCGGTCTATTATACAATGTTCCTTGATCAATGGGTCTTAACCGTATTACCGGTTAGTCCCTACATCAAGAATTTTCATCGGAGTTTATTTAACTCTTAACCGGTTTCGGTTCTTAGCTTAAATGGCTTTAAGGTATTGATGATTAACCTCTTATTCATTAGGTGTATTTCACTTGGAATTCTGGGCCCACTAGCTTCTGCTGCGCGACCCTGATAACTTGGGTTATTTGCCATTCTCGTTATCCTTAGCGTGATACACATCACCTTTTTATCCCTCTTATTGTGGGAATAAGGTTTATCCCATTAAGCATGGTATTTCCTTTACCGCACGCGAATACAATGAGGTTCGGATTTTCTATCCAGACTATGGCATACATACTGTTGTGTATTATAATGATCATTCACTTGGTTCCTCCGACTTATTGTCGGTTAGGTTGAGCCACTACTTAGTTGTAGTGCTTCCTCTGTTGTCAGTGGCTTCTGACTTATGTCCATTATCTGATTCTATACAAGTTTCTTTATTGGCGTGACCTTGCATTTTCTATGCATCGGTCGTTGTGATTGTTGGTGTTGACACTCTTCGTGCTTCCTTGGCCTTAGGCCGCACGGTTTGTTTCTAAGCTTTTGCTTAACTAGCTTATGCCATGTTCGTTGGTGAAAGGAAGCATTTACCACTACTTACATTTTCCATATTCCTAGCTATCCCACTAGATCATTAACTGCACAAGTGCAATACCAAAACACTCAGTCCTAGAGAGTGCAGAGGCGTGAACCCTTGGCAGTAACTCTCTTATGTGAAATAAATACTACTTCTTTGTGTGGTGCTTCGTTATTTGGTGCAGACTCCTGGCTTGTTGCCCAGTCTGTCCACTATCTCGTATTAACAATTTCCGTCACATTGGGTGATTACCCACATACTCTGGTCGCCTGCTGCGCACCTTGTTCTTACTGGTTCTATAGTATTGGTTTACATGGCATCCGCTGTTGCTAGCTTGAGCTCGTGCATTTCCACCATTTATACCATGGTTTGGTGTTTATACTCCTGAGCTCCTTGAGCGTTATTTACTTATACTTTTGTTCCCACATCTTGTGTTCTTTCTGAACCGGTTACTCCTCTGGTTGTCAATAATTGCTGTTGACGCTTATTTTATGTCGCTTGGCAATGTTTGTATGCTCAAGCTTCACTGCATTAGTAGTTCTGAAAGGGATATATCTTCGGACATTTATTGATGGTATCCCATTCTTGGAATCCATGTGTTCACCGCTCTTGCGGTCTCACAGTTATGAGGGGTATCCTTGCTCATTGGTTGTTACTCTTCTATCGGTGTCGTCCTTGACAACTTTCCATATGGTTCACAATGGTTTTGCAACCATTGGGTTGTATGTGGTAATGGCTTACTAGCCATAATCCATTGCCTAGAGCTCTGCTCATCATACGTCGTTCCCAAGTGATTACTTCTCCATAATCCATTGCCGGGTTTGGAGGTGATACTGGGCTCCATGATAAGATCGTCGCATCACGCTTCCGTTTATTGGAGACCCTTTCGTATCTTGGTATAGATCGATACCATTTATTAATTTGGGGTATCCCTTGTCAAGTGGGATCCCTTCGGTGTTCTAACCGGATGTTTGCTCCGATTGTGGTGTTCTTACCGCGACATCTCTTTCAGCTGTGTTGACTTGATACCCTTTATGGATTGCTCCTAGGTATTACTTATTATGCCATTACATCTGGCCGACATTTATGGGTATGTCCAGTTTGTTGTCCTACCTTGCGGTTCGGATCTGAATTATCCGTTGAGGGTGATAACGTCTCCCGTTCTTAGGGTAGATCACTGGTGCTTCTCCTTATGTTATAACGGTTTTGGTATTCCCTTCGGCGATGAATGGTAACTTCAGTACCATATATGATCACCCTGTGTATTTGTGGTAGTTGTTCTAGGAATTCTATCCCGTTCATCGTACACTGATGTGTTAATGTTAGGCATTTGCCTTACTGTGTTTAGACTGGGTATTCCTTCCAGTCATCATGCTTTACTTTAATATATTCAAGACATATCCAATGTCTTTATTCAGTTGTTAGTGCTTCTCGCACTTTTAACTCTTAATCATCCTCCTGTAGTAGGTTCTTGACTCCTTAGCTTGTAAGCTTATCTGAGTTCCCTTTGCTCGTTTGAGGTATCCAACTGTTCTGTTTCAAATTTACTTATGGTCCGTAGAGCGGAGTTGACTACTTCCCGTGTTTCGTACACTACATGTATACATACGTGGGGTACCATGTTGGTACGTTACCACTTACCTAACTATCTGTCAGGCCCGTAAGCTCCTTCGAGTGCGGTCGTCCCACATCCCGTATTTGGGTACACTCGTAGTGCTCGTCACACGCCTAGGTGAAGTATTCTATTGTCAACTCCTCTTGTATCATTCTATGATACTCACCGTAATTCCGTCTGTTTGGTTCTTAAAAATCCAAGGTTTAAAAGAAGTTTGTGGTTTTGAAAGAAAATTTGAGTTTTGAAATAACAGTTCAGTGTTGAAAGAAGTTCTTCATGGTGCCGCCATGTCTGAGGTCTTGACCAAGTCCAGCTTCTTGCTGACTGGTATGTTCTTGATACAATGGTCGGGCCGTTAGGCCTTTCTGAGGTTTCGTTATTTAATCCTTAGGACTGGTAATCCTATATTTGCTCCATTCGTCATAGCGGTACTTTAGCAAGTATTTGCGGGTTGTTAAAAGTCTTCCAACCGTCTTGTAGTTGCTGCACTTGCCCTGGGCAAGTGCGCGGGTAGGTTGTTTTTCAGTTAACGTATACCAGTTACGGTATCGTTTCCATCCATAATTGGTGGTTTTATTAGGTCTTCATTTAATCTTTTGATCTTGGTGATCAATCTCCTGAGTTGCTTCTCAGTATACTTGACATGATTGTCGTCAATTCAGGTGTCTCCCACCTTCACTATGGTTTTCGAGGCTTGACTTATCCTTAGGAACCACGTTGTAGTCCTATAGGTGTATGTGCTATGAATAATTTCATAGTTATCTAAACCATGTTTGTTCGGTTATTACGGCCTCTTGGCATGTAGGTTTGGTGTTATTCCAACCTCGACTAATTCCTTAGTCGGTTTGTATACCGTTATTGGTATTATCAAACATTACAGTCCGTAGACTCCTCTGTCTCGGCTTGTTACTCCATCTTCCTCGCTTCGTTGCGCAGTTGTACTCCTCTTCTTGCTGGCTACTCATGGCTTTCGCGACTGCGAAGCACGTCGCCCCATGGTGCCATATATTCCCTTATCCTGTGTCTAGGACCTTCGACTATGGTCATTGAATGCGGTTGTTGTTGTTCCAACGGGAACCGTCTTCGGGGCTTCCAGTTCTAGGACTCTACCGTATGATAGGTTCTTTTTCTAGCGAGGTTTGTTTTTGCAACTGCCAGATCGGGTTTTACCCGAGTGTGAGAGGTCTTTCCATCTCTCTGGCGTTATTATTCCAACTTTATACCGGGGGTTGCGGAGGGCGGGTATGGTTGTTGTAGGTTTCCGGATCACCCGGGGGTACCTAACTAGCGTACCTCACACGCTAACACACCACCCTTAGCCCTAAGTCTCTAATTCCTAACTCGGTATTTTCCTAAACTCGGTATTTCATCCATCAGAGCGATACTTCGCTCTGATACCACTTTTTGTAACACCCCTACCGCTAATACCGTCATTACCGTACAATACTTACCTTCGCAGCGGACATTACATACTCAACGGCGGGTGTACAATGCCGTTAGTCACCCACGTGACTAACAAGGCGAGTTACAATCCTACATACTATCGGTCTGATGAGAATGAACATACCGAGTACTCTACACAATACAATACTTCCCATTGCATACTCTACCATAAACCAATTACAACTCCAATACATTACTATACTGAGTATACTACAATCTTACATTACCGATACAGTTTAGACTTCCAAATTCATAATACGTTACAAATACAATTCCTTATACTCAACTACCCATGCTTACGTAGCAGTCCCCGTCCTACTCTCTCGAACGGTGGTCAGCTTCGAATACCTGCGCACTAAAAACGGTCCCCCTAGGGGGTCAGCTTACGCTGCATATGAAATTCGCATATACCGCGTGCTAACCGCGGTACGCTGACTACTTTGGGTCGAATATACATGGAGTTCATTTTACATGCGTACAAACATACTCATGCTACAACAATACAATCAACAATACCTACATACATTACAAGGTTCAATACTTACTAGCGAATGCAGTTCGATGGTCAATCATTTGTGTTAGATGCTTACTCATTACTTCTTCGTTGCGTTACTCACTACTCTGTTCGTACTGTGTTCGATATTCGCTACACTACTCATACTCACTCCTTACTCTTGCATACTCATCACTCAATGCTCATTACCTTACTCGCACATGTTCCTTACTCCGTACTCGTTACTACACTTGTGCATACTCACTGCTCAATACTTCCATACTTACTCATACGTACTCAATACTCAATACTTACTCATACATACTCAGTACTCGGTGCTCATTACATACTCATACTCACTTCTTACTCAGTACTCATTACTTACTCATACATACGCAATACTCAATACTCATTACCTTGGCCTCTAGGCGGAGTCATACACAAGACTCGCCACTGGACCTACAATACAAGGGCTATACGCTTAGCTCCTCAAATACTCAAATGTCCGTTTTTACCGGACTACTCAAATTCCCAACACTCTTCTCTCAGAGTATATTACAATCTCATGGATTAGCCTAGAAGTATCTCTCTTGATAACCTCCACTAGCTTAGGGAATTACCACCGTCTAGTATCCTCAGATTTAAGGGTTTCCCCAACGTATCGAATACTCTCATGTTCGGGACATTACTTACATCAGTCGGGTCCTCTCATAATGGGTCGACTAATTGCTATGGGGTTTGGAGATCCCTCATCATTCTTTACTACTCTCATGGTTCATGTCTTACACCAAGTTTAGTTCCTCTAATAGTGGTTACTTATATACTTCCACTACTTATTATTTGTGGATTGTTCATTTCGATTCTCCTACCGTTATCGGAAGGTTATTACTCCCGTACACTCTCTCACATTCTAATGAGTTCATTGGTTTGCGTTGTCGTTTATTGATTCATTAGTTTAGTGCGTTGCTACGGTTCCATTAGTTCACAACATGACTCTTACTACGAGTCAGTACACAACTGGACTCATCTATGAGTCGATCAACGCACTAAATGAGGCCACACAATCAACAAGAAGGTTAACTCATACAGCATACAGCAAGACATACAGTGATAGGCAATAAACCGTTTTCATGCTTTAGTCTTGATTAGCCGGCATACAGCACACAAATCAACGTAACTCGGTTAGCATACGGGGCATGAGAAAATCATACCTTTCACCGGAGTTAGCTTTAACATGTGTTCCCTTGTTCCTTGGTTCACACTTGTTCCACTGATAATGTTTCAAACATTGTTATTAATACTAGGTTCATACAATACACAAATAATTACTACTCCCGTACTTACCCCGTTATCCCGGTATACTTAATTTCACTCATGTCAAACTATGTCCTTACTTCCCATTCATTTCCTACACTTGTTTACACTTCTTAGGACCTTTAAATATCACCAAACAAGGTCTTAACAACTTCTAAAACCATTACAATCAATCACCCCCATGTTTAGAACCCTTAAAAACACTTCTGCTGAATTCTGGGGTGGTCCGGGACTTGGTCCGGACCCTAAGTCCCGGACCAATGCTTCTATGTACTTTCGGCTGATTTTTAGACCTGGTCCTGGACTTGGTCCTGGACTTAAGTCCCAGACCAATTCCTGCATTCACTCTCGGGCCTTTTTTTGATGCGGTCCGGGACTTGGTACATATCCTAAGTCCCGGACCCTGCTAAAAACTGCTATTAAGGTCATTTTCCAACCCCAAATCAACCCTTAATCCACCTCCAATCATTCCATAATCTTTCCACATGTTTTGTACATAATTAAACACACTTAAACACTCACTAAAACTCCTTAAATCCTTGGTCCAATCCATACTCAACTTCTTGCCCAATTTCTACAAATTTCCATTCTCATTTTGATAACTTGACACTTGTGCATTTATACACTTTCCTTTGCACTTTGCATCTTGTCCTAACTTCATTTTACCATACCAACTCATTCCTATACATATGCACTACCTATACCCAAGTCAAATCTCCATCTTCAAGATTACAAGCACTAACTCTTTCTCTTGTTCTTCCAATGCATTTCACATGCTATTTGCTACAGATTTTACACCCATTTATTCTCATCCTACAACTACCATTCCAAGGTTACTAAACATCTCTACTAACTCCAATACACACCTTGGTTCTCCCATTCACCAAGTCATTCTTAATGCACAATTCCTACTAAAATTTCGCCATAGTTCACCTACTTTCCTTACTTATCCACACATATTCTTTCTTATCCAAATCATTCCTATTCTAGCCACACCCATACAAGGGTCCTACCAGCACTCAAAACAAACTCAATACATCAATACTCCATCAATCAACAATCCCAATACTCATACACACATTATTTGGCTCTAAGGCCTACAATCCACATACTTGCTCCAAATTCTCAAACTTCCACAAACTACAATACTAATACAAGATTTGGGTTCTTTAAATTAGTTTACCCATTCCCATTACTATAATGCATTAAAATTTAACATTAGGAAGGAGCTCTTACCTTAAGCTCATATTTCCTTCTTTCTTTTCTAATTCTCATTTTTCTCTATTTCTTGCACAAATCGGTCTCATTGGGGAATGGAGTTGCCAAACTCCATTCCCATCACCCATAGAACACAAAATAAGTGTAATTAACATACTAACCCTTAGATTAATACTAATTCATTGAAATGCTTAAAACAAAATTTCTAGGGTTTACCTTTTAAAGCTTTTAAGAGGGGTTTTAGTCCTTTGTTCAAGAAGGTGATCCCACCACCATTGTAATGTTGGAATGATGCTCAAAGGAGAGAGAAAAAACAGAGCATTACAATGGGGAAAAATCAGCTACAAAGATAAATGGAGGAAGAGAGTTTTTCTTGGAGATTTTTACGTTGAATGAAAGAGGAGACTCCAAGCTTCGATTTGGTACCATTTTCTCTTCAAATGGGCAAAACCCATGGAGTTGAAGTTCATAATTTTTGGATTTTGAAAAGAGAGAAAGGTAGATCTTGGTGAGAGGAAGAAGAATATGTACTTATTTTCTCATTTGGAGCTTTAATATGGCTTGAGCATGCAAGAGAAGATGAGAAGCCATGGGAGCTTATTTGAGAGCTTCAAAATCGCCAATATAGAAGAGAGGAGGAGAGCTCACGGTGGAAAGAGAAGGAAGGGAATGGGAAAAATCAGAAAAGTAGAGGAGAGAGAGGGAGGAGTGAGGTGTATATTTGCTTTTTTTGCTTTTTGTTACTTTTTTACTTATTCTTTTGTCTTCTAGTGACTAGTAACAAATAAAGAGGGGGGATGAAATCGTGACCCACACCCTCTCACATGGGTCTTCTTATTTTTATTTGCAAGTGGGGGAAGTCATTTTGGTTTTATTACATTAACACCCCACAAGTTCTCGTTTTTGTACCATTCACTTACCGGAGCACGTTTTCCGGAATTTTCTCGTTTCTTTAATTTTAATGGTTCTTAAGCTTACATTAATGTTCAATTATAGTTATATAGTCAACCATAATTTTTACGGGTCTGTTTGACCACTTAAAATCACGTTTTTGGGTTTTCTCGAAAAACGCGCGCTAAAGCTCTATTAGCGTTTTAATACATTATTTGGATCCGTTTTCTTCAGGAGTTGTTCCCATATATTATTTTGGTTTTATTAAGCTCTAGGAATCCACATAATACGCTAACCGAGGTCTCGTACCTCCTATGGTTATTTAACGCTTATTTTAGTGTTTTTCGCTTTCTAAGCGTTTTCTCATTTCTTTTGGATTTATTTTCCTTACCAAAATTACTTAGGCACTGTTAGGCCCTTAAATACGATATAAAAATAATTTAATCACCATTTTTAAGTTTGGGGTATTTCACCGACATCATTCTAAATTTGGCTCCATGGTGGCTCCGGAATAGCTTCAATGTGACTACGAGGGGAAAAAAGGGGGAATTTTTCCTTTGAGGTGGTCGCACCCTGGATGGGCTGCCTACATACTCAATTCCATATTGAGATCAGACCTTACGTAGTTCGATCTCTGTAGGCAAGGCCTTGGTGACGAAATGACTCTGATATGGATTTGAGGTGGCTCTATATGGTTCTCAAACGGTTGGGGTGGCTCCTGTGTAGCTCTAGGGATGGTCTCAATGTTTGAGGTTGGCTCCCGCATGGCTCCAGCTTGGCTTTGGGAGTGGTGTCGATGAGACTCGATTATGACACTGGATGGCTCCGGGATGGCCTGCGCATGGCTCTGGACAGCTCTAGAATGGTTCAATGTAGCTCGGTGATAGCCCGTGATAGCTCTGAAAAGGCTTAGATATAGCTCGATGACGGCCTGGGATGGCTCTAGTTGACATCTTTTGATCAAAAGTTATGCTTCAACAACTGCAACTGAAGTCAACTTTCAACGAGACTGGGTGGAGTTCTTGCCAGTCGGATGATGAAGATGGGTTTATGATGCATACAGACATTAAATGATAGATACGATGCAAGATGCATATGCGGTTTTGGAAGGAGGGTATGGTCCTATCTCTATTATTATGTGGTTTACGGATATAAGACATCTTCAGTTCGATCTTGAGTGATTGTTGAACTGGAATGCGTGAATCACTTTCCTCTCATGGAGGGATGTGGGTCAATCTCTCGTGAGTATGGCCGTGTGTGCTAATGTCGTGATGATACTCTTGATGCTCAGAGCAGTATTTTCTTGAGAATTTCTATTTGAGGTTATGAACTTTCTGTTCCTTGAAAATTCCTCACCTGCAATGGGGTAGGCTGATTATGATTTGGTAGTTTAATCGAAGAGTCACTCGCACTCTAAAGACCTTGTGAGATTAGGTCACACTCATTCGCTCACGGTCCCTTTGGTATGACGGGACATATTTATAACAAGTATGAAGCTTATGATTCACGTTTCAGATCCGATACTTTCAGTTAACGCTCATCAACTTATGAGTCAGAGGTCTTTATTAGGTTGTAACGGGGTTGAGGGGTATGATATATGTCACATGGGACAGGAGGATTTGTTTAGGAATTGTGGAGCTTTGGTGCAATAGAGGACATGTTTCACCTTTGCCATGAGTGGAATGACTGGACGGGTTTTGAAACCTTTTATTGGTTTCTACGGGACATCATTGGTCCTTTTACTTATTCTCTTCTTCTTCTTTGGTGTACGATCTTCTCTTTCCTTTTTGGTGTGTGAATTTTCGCTTTCTTACTTCCTGCTTTTGGACTCGCATTGGTTAATCGACTTTCTTGGGCATTTTCTGCTTACTCTTTTGGCTTTCAGTTTTGCTTTCAGCTTTGGAGTTTTCATTGACTCGCTGGTCTTCTCAAACATTTTTTTTGTTTTTTTTGTGAAAGATGGTGGGGAGAGACCATGGCTCCGGCTCCTTTGAGGTCCTCTATTGCAAGGGCAAGTAAGTATATGTACGTGGGTTGGCATGTTGTGGAGTTCACAGAAAAGGTTTATTGTGAAAGGCTCAGCGGAGCTCGCTAAGGGATTATGTACCGGACAGTCAATGCTTTTTGGTTTTGTGAAGATTTTTGTTCCTAAGGGCCTCGTCATTCTCATTAGTCAATGATTTTTTTCTTACTACTTCTCGGATCTTTGCATGAATCACAGTTCGTGTCGTGCTATCGACATTGCTCCAGTCTAAGTGTGGGGGAGGACTCACTTCTCTGTCGCTCGTCTTAAGTCTCTTTTAATTGACACATTGCTTAAATGTTTAATCTCTCTACTTATCTTGCATTGTTCCAAATTCAAAAGCATGGACCCTTTATATGTGGGTTGTTCTCTTTATGAATAAATACTGTTATGAATTGTGGGATAAATGGTACAAAATTTTTCATTTTGATTACTTTTGAGGAGCATTTTTATGCGGTGTGACCAAATGATCTGCAATGGTTGGATTTTTATTGCTCAGGGGTTCCTTCTGTCTTCTTCCTTAGGGATTGCTAAGGGGTGCTTCTCTGTAAAAAAAAAAAGAAAAAGAAGAAAAATAATAAAAGGGACTTGCGAGACGCCATTGGTAACCAACAAATGAGAGTTGAGTGTTCTTAAATACAAAGGCTTGAAGCCTAAATATTATCTTCTCATCTCTTATGCAAAAGTGAAACAAATGCATAAATCTATTTTTCCTTTGGTTTTCTCCTCAATGCCCATTCTTGAGAGAAGTTGGCCGTGGTAAAAGTTCTCAAAGTCACCAAAACTGAGAAGCATTGAAGCACTCCGGATCATACCCCGAAACTCTATATTTTTTTTTACCCTGAGCACACCTGTGCCACCAGTAGGTGATGATTCACACTCCTCAAAAATTTTAAAGATCATGTACTGTTCACCTCCTTATCCTACCCTTCATAATAATATTTGTTAGTATTGAGCATTCCCTACTTACTTGGGTACATGGTTTTGCTTGAGGACAAGCAAAAAGATAAGTGTGGGGGTGTGATAAGTGTCCAAATGAGCATGTTTTATGGGTGTATTTCATATATTATATTAGCACTTTTCTTGCTCATTTCTCTACTTTGGTTAGTTTTCCTCTAGTTTATGTTTTATTGGTTATCTCATAAATTTATTGGTTAAACATGAGGAAAACCACGCTAGGAGCAAAGTAGACCAAGAGACGAAAGCGTAGGCGCAGACGGATCTTAAATCGGACCTGAAACGAATATTTTAGAAGCAAACCAATTTTCGTCCAAACCACACTGGTCCGGACAGTGGTTCGGACATATCAGAAAGAGCGTCCGTGTCACGTCCGTGGAGAAAAGGGCGGACAAGAAACAAGGAACAAGCACGTCCGTGGAAGTTTGGCCGGACAGAGGGCGGACAAGACTAAAGGCTGTCAGTGGCTTGTCCGGGGAAGTAAGGCCGGACGAGAATAACCACGACCGTGGCCTGTCCGTGGATTTAAGGCCTGACATGAAACAGGGCTGCGTGTGAGACGTCCGGGGAAATAAGCAAGGACACAAACGCGGACGTGTGTAAATGCAACCCAGATCCAGATCCAGAAAATTGACGCCCCGACCGTCTTCCCCATTTTTCTTCGGCGCCTGCAAACATATCTATCTACCCCATCAACAATATTAGGCGCCGTCACTCCTTAAATTACTCACGCGTTGTTCCAACCCTGTCTTCTTCCTCTTCCTTTGCTCTATAAAAACCCACGCTCCGTCAATCTTGAAGATAATCCCTTCCTAAATCCAAAGTTCATCAACGTTCACCAAAGTTCACCCGAAGTTCATTAGCCTTACGCTGTTATTTTCCAGAAAACCAACGAAGAAGACGATCTGCACAAAACCAGTCCATATCCTGATTTGTGTCCGCGTACCATCGTTCTTCTTCGTTATGTCTTTCTATCTTATTTGTTATGTTTGTTTGTATAATTATGTGTGATTAATAAACCTAGCCTCCCGGGTTAGGAAGCGAGGCTATTTTATATAATTGTGTTATGTAAACTTTCCACTATAATTTATCTAAGCAGTATTTTGATTCTTGTCCTTATTGCGCTTTAATCTTCTTGTACAACTATTAAAGTGATATTTGTAGTTTCTTGTTAAAATGCGTTGCTGAGACAAGGTTCTAGACATAGGAAGTCAAAACGGGTTAACGACTAGAAGCGTGTTTTCGCCTATAGGTTAATCTGTCTCCAATAGGAATTGGTAATTAAGCGATTAATTAATAATGACTTGGGCAAGTTTTGCAGCTTGTTATTTAAGTTCATCTGGGTTTATTGTACAAGGACCGGTCAATGAACTAATTAAGATTCCTTAGTTCATTGCTAAAGTGGGAAAGTTTATATTGATATAATTGGATAAAATAGGTGAGCAGAACAACCCGGGATGCTTCTTTAAAAACAAAAAGATTTACCATTTCTATTTCTTTTCTGTTTTGATTAATTGTTTTTATTATTGTCTTATGAGTTAGCTGTTAATCATAATCTTTCCCTAAAAATGATAAAATCTGTTTATTAGAAATCTCAATCAATTTACTACACTATCAGTTATCCACAGCGAGGTCCCCAAGAGTACGACAACCCACAAATCCACTATTCCACAAAACGATAGGTACACTGCCTAAGTGGTAGAAGTAGTCATATATTTCTCCAACACTTTATGCTTTCCTTTAGCCCTGTTTTCATCCAGCTAGAGGTGACCGGATGCTTTATATACCCTTTTCTGGTTGGTACCATTTCTTTCCTTCTCATCAGTCCCACAAGTTCTACTTTTTTGAATTTTGATGAAGAAAAGTATAACTTCTGTGTCCTGGTTTGAGAAACAAATTGCAGCTGCGGTTACCCCCGAGGCTTCATATCCTGTCTACATTTGGTCCCTGCCATATCCTAGTCCCACAATTTCTTTTTCTTCATATTTGGAGAGAAAGAACTTTTTAAAGGTCATGTGCAGGGCTCGTGACTCGTGCTTGGCCCGTGCCGCCCTTTTCGAATTTTCTCGCCTGTTTTCGATGTAGAATATGTAAGGTCCCCTTTTCGGCTAATGTCATAATCGTCTTTAGGAAGCGTGAAGTCCTCTCTCTTATTTCTGCAAAAAAGTGATTTTTTGTTTGTACACATATATGTCTTTTATTTATTTGGGCGGGAAAAAACTTCCTTTTTAAAGTCCAAACTTTTGGGCTTTCTTCTCTTTCCTCCTCCACTCTCTTGCTCTCACTGTCTTCTCTTTCGTTTCTCTACTATCGTACCCTGTTCTTGCTTTCATCGCCGTCATTCTCGATTTCTTGCCAAATCTCTCCAATGTCTTCCTCCGCCGCAAAGAATATCAAGGCTGTTGCAAACTTTTCACCAGCCGTCAAAGCAATTCAAGGTTCTCGTTAGTCAAGTGGCTTTTGGCCCTCTTTCCTGCAATCTTCGAAACCCTTGTTGGCTGGCCGCGAGCCTTCTCCTTCTTCCCTTGACTTTTCCTCCTTCTCTTATTATCTCAGAGGCGTCAAAGTCCCACTAGGCACTCAAATTTATCTACCATCTTCTAACTCCCACCCTTACGACGATTTCGGTCTCGGGTATGTGGTTTTCGCTGATTTTTTTCCTTGCGGCTTGACCATTCCCTCACACCCTTTCGTTTTGGGGTTTTTGCTCCGCCGTTGCTTCTCTCTTGCCCATCTACACCCAAAGGTCGTTTCGTATCTTCACGCCTTTGTTGCCATCTGTGAAGAAAACAAAATTCAGCCGGAGGGCACCGAATTTGCTCGATTTTTTACCGTTAGGGTTGATCCCGATAGCCTAACCATTATTGCGAAGGCCGGATATTCACTCTTTGACTACAAGAAGGTGCATGGGTGGAGCTCGCGGTGGTTCGTCATCGTTCCTCCATCCGGCCGTTATCTGGGTGTCCCGTACTGCTCCGAAGTTACCAAAGGTCAGCTCGGCTGTCCCTCTACCCCTTCGGCCGAGTTACCTATCTCGAAGATTCTGAAGGCGCGAAGTCACGAACCATTGACTGTGGAGGTGTTTTTTACCAAAGCGTGCTTATCTTCGCTAAAGACCAACTACAGTAAGTGTCAGAGATTTTATTTTCTACATTGGTTTCCTTACCGTTTTGGCGTGTTGTAAGCAGATTTCTTCTGGAAGGGGGACAAGATTGGTCCTTTCAACAGTTGGAATTTTGTCAGTTTCAAGAGTGGGGATGAGAGGTTCAATTATTATGATTCGATAGATGCGGCCGTTGGTGCGCCTGACCAGCTCTTGGGGGACACCACTTCTTCCAAAAAGCGCTCCAGGCAAGGGGCACAAGACGACGAAGTTGGGCAGTCAAAGAAGAAGAAAAGCCTTGAATCCCCAGAACGTCCAAACGCCGGATTGCCAGGTACATGGCACATGAGTCCAGAGTGTGGGCGCCGTGTCTTTCTCCCTCTCACCCCTGGTTCGGGTCTGGACCTTTGTTCTCGCCCGGAGCGGGAGTCCGGTCACCCGACCCCGATTTGCGAACAGTTTCCTGACTTGTCGGGCTACTTTTCTTCAGATCGTGCTTTGGACAATACTTTGGAAAATACAGGGCTTCGCACCGATCTTCCAGCCAACCAAGGTTTTGATCAATCCACCTCTTTTTAAAATAGCGCTTCTATGTTCCTGGCTCTGTATGTGCTTCATTGATTTTTCTGATAACGAGACTGTGCCTGGTAAACATAACGAGACTGTATGTGCTTCATTGATTGCTGCCGCAGTTCGTCTCCCTGGTAAACATAAGCTTAAAAAGAAAACTACGTCAAAACCAAAGGCTTCACTACCAGTGACATTAGGAGAGGAACAATCTTCCGGCAACCCTGAGGCCTCAACCTCATATGATATTGCTGGTGCCAAGGATGCAGTGCGACAAAGGGCAATGGAATACCGGCCTGTGCCTAAAAATCCTGAACTACGGAGTAAACAACGGGAGGATACCATGGCCTCCTCCTCTTCTCCTCCCCCCTGCTCAGGAGTCCTTCACTGGTCCCTCCCAAAAGGAAGGATGGTTTCACCACCGTGGCCATCCTCTTCCTCGAATCTCCTGTGAGTCTGCCAAATATTCTGTCGTCTGGAAAGAGGCAATAAGGAGGTCCGGCCATCCGGATGGGATCTTTGCTCCTCCGGAAATTACCACTGCAATTAAAGATAAGTTGTGAGCGGTAGACGGGGGATCAGATGCCATTATGCGGCATTCTCTTCCAATAAAAGATGTGTTCGACTTTATGTGGGAGGGCATCTTTCGGGTTGGTATACATTCCTTGATTTTAATAATTTATTCGTAGTCCCTACTTTTGTTTGTCTCTTGATTTTGGTGACTTGTTCTGCCGCTTTAGGTGATGTCTATGGCCCAGACCGCTGAGGTTCATTCCGACAACCTTCAGACCAGGCTCCGCTATGAGGAGAGCCGAGCCAACAATGCTCAAGAGGAACTAAGGCAAACTCGCTCCACACACGATGCTTACATCGACCAGATTCACTATGAGATTGACCTCAAAGTGAAGGAAAAAACTGAAGCGGTAAGCAAAGAGTTGCGGCTGTCTCGGCAAGAATGTGTCTGTCAGCGTGACGAGTATGAACTGCAACTGAAGAGTCTACGAGAGGAGAACCTTTCCCTCAAGAGCCGGAATCTTCAGGCCGATGCCACTTTGAAAGAGGTACGAAATCGACTTGCTCTTGGAAAAGATGAGCTGGCTCGGGCTTTCTCTGACTTAGAAGTTTTGTTAAATCAGGTGTGGGCTGCTCATCGGAAAGAGGTGATCTCCCTCCAATCTGACAAGACTTTCCTCTTTAACGAGAAGAATGCTTTTAAGTAGGAGGCCGAGACGCTTGAGCTGGAAAAGCACGCTCTTTCTCGTGAAAACAAGGCCTTAGTAGAGGAAAAAGGCAAACTCATTCAAGAGCTCAACTGCTTATCAGAGGAAAAGGTCGCACTGGAAGAGTAGTCGAGGGCTTCTTTTGAACAGGAGAAGCGATCTCTGCTTTAGAATTATTCCGTATTAGAAGAGGAGAAGAAGGCTCTTGCTGCGGAAAAAACTGTTTTGGCGGATGAGAAAGCCAGGCTGGAAGAGAAGGTGAAAGATTTGGAGAATGCTATGTCTCGTCTTCAAATTGAGAACACTGAGTTGTCAAACAAAGGTAAGCCTTTCGATTTATTTAGTTACTTTCTTTTTCTACCCTCATTCTATACCTATCTGGTACTCCGGCCAGGTCATTCTTCCGACAATCTCTTGAAGCACATCAGGAAACTAAGCGACCGGGTGAATGGGGTTAACGAGGAGCTTTCTGTAGCCAACACTCATCGCGACCGGTATCGGGCCCAAGTCCTGACTCTTGAGTCTCAAGTTTCTAAGCTCATATCGTTCTCTCGACAGACTCAAGAGGAGCTGCAAAAGCAAAGCACTATCAACGCTCATCTGAAGGAATCTTTTGCTTCCCAGTGCCGCCAAATAACCCATATCTACCGCCAGACTGTCTCTGAGTTCTTCTTGGAGAAAGGGGAGGTTCTGTATGATGATTTGTACAATGGTTTGGAGTTCAATATTGTTGCCCAGAAGTCCAAATTTTTTGAAGATCTCGAGAGATTTGGTCGTCTCCCAGGTGAGACCTGCTTTGGTCCTGGTCAAGCGTCATTTCTCTCTGCCGGAAGTAATGTTCAGCCATCTATTGGAGGAATGCGGCATGCTGTAGGGAGATCAAAATCCTCATAGAGTGTTGCCAACAGTGCTGACAAATTAGTTGGAGGAAAATAGAATGCTTGTGTTAGGGGTTTTTTTTTTATTTTGGAGTGTATTCTTAGTGAACTCCATATTTTTGTAATGGTCGCACCCTTGTAAATGAATTTACCCCTTTTTTTGGGAACAATCTAAGCTTAAATTCTTACTGCCTTTGTTATCCTTTTGCCGGAGCGACCGGTCTTTTTTTTGCGTCTTTGTCTCTATTCTTTTTTTAGTCAGATGTCCATTACTGGGGTATTTTTTCCTTGAGTGGTGCCTTTGGGTATAATGCTCTGTTACGTGGTCATCTTATGTAGGTTTTGTTAGCTGTGTGACCATCCCTAAGGTATGAAAAGCTTGCGGCATTTTGACCGAATTTTTATTTTCAAGGCATGACAGCATGCGGCTCATTGGCCGGATCTTTCTTTCAAGGCATGATAGCCTGCGGCGCGTTAGCTGATGCTTACTTTCAAGGCATGATAGCCTGCGGCTCGTTGGCTGGTGCTTACTTTCAAGGCATGATAGCCTGCGGCTCGTTGGTCGGTGCTTACTTTCAAGGCTGATAGCCTGCGGCTTTTTGGCCGCGTGCTGCTTCCGTGGCTCGTTGCCGTGCTTACTTTCAAGGCATGATAGCCTGCGGCGCGTTGGCCGTGCTTAATTTCAAGGCATGATAGCCTGCGGCTCGTTGGCCGGTGCTTACTTTCAAGGCATGATAGCCTGCGGCTTGTTGGCCGGTGCTTACTTTCAAGGTATGATAGCATGCGGCTTGTTAGCCGGTGCTTACTTTCAAGGCATGATAGCGTGCGGCACGTTGGCCGGTTATTGCTTCTTTTACTTTTTTCAACAAATAATACCTCTTTATTGAAGAATCATAGATTTTACACATAGAATTTTTTCAAACACTCCCCATGCCAAGAATGCGGCAATTCGTACCCTTCACTATTTTTTAAACGGTTTGAAGCTCGTCCAGTCTTTTGGTGTAAGATATATGGTCCTTCCCATTGGGGCTCTAGTTTCTTGGGCTGTTTGACTCCAAGGAGAACCAACTCTTCTGGGGCAAAACTCCGCTCTTTATTCTTCGGTTGAAATATCGCTCCACTTTGGATTTATCTTTTGCCATCCTTACTTCGGCGGCCACCCTAGTTTCTTCGAGGAGGTCTAAATGGTCCTATATTCCCTGATTGTTGATTTTTTCATCGTATGACTCCCACCATATTGATGGTACCACAATTTCCGCCGGAACGACAACCTCTAATCCATATGTTAGTCTGTAGGGTGTTTCCCCTGTCGGCCCCCTTTCTGTCGTCCTGTATGACCAGAGGACTTGGGGCAACAATTCTGCCCACTTTCCCTTTCTTTCATCGAGCTTTTTCTTTATTGCTTTTACTATCTGACCATTCACATTCTCAACTTGTCCATTTGCCTGGGGGTGAGCCACCGATGCGAATCTTAAGTCAATTTTCCATTCTTCACAGAATGCTCGAAAGCTCTCGCAATTGAACTGCGCTCCGTTATCTGTTATTATTGCCTTTAGGATGCCAAACCTGCATACCACATACTTCCAAATGAATTCTTGTGATTTTCTAGCTGTGATAGAGATAGTGGGCATTGCCTCGACCCATTTTGTGAAATAGTCGATGGCGACATACATGAACTTGAACCTCCCAGGTGACGCTTCCGGGAATGGTCCCACAATATCTAATCCCCACATTGCAAAGGGGGTTGGGCAGAGGATAGATTTTTGTTCTACCAAAGGATTATGTATTCTGTTTCCGTGTTCTTGGCACTCGAGAAACTTTTGTATATACTCCCTGCAATGTTCCATCATTTTTGGCCAAAAGTACTCGAGCCTCAAGATTTTGTGCACTGTAGCTCTTTCTCCTTGATGGTTTCCACAGGATCCATCATGTACTTCTTTTATAAGCTCAGCCCCTTCGACCATAGTAACACACTTCAGCGCTGGTCTTGCGAAAGATCGTTTATACAACTGGTTATTTTCAATGAAAAAGGACGCGGCCCTTCTTCTTACTACTCTGGCCTCCCTTTCCTCTTCCGGCAATTTTTCTTGGCGTATGTACTCCACAATTGGGGTCATCCAAGATTCCGTTTCTACACTTCGTTCCACAGTAAATACTTGGGTTTCATCTATGCTTGATGCAGTTTTGACTTCTAGCCATATTTCATTGGGCACCCTTTCGGCCATACTTGCCATATTTGCCAAGGCATCAACTTCGACATTCTTCTTGCGAGGAAGGTGCTTCAATTCACATCTTAGGAAGTTTGCTTTTAGTTCTTGGACTTTGAGCAAATACCTCCAAAGCTTCTCCTCTTTGACCTCATAAACGTTGTCATTTTGTCTTGCTACCAACATAGAATTCGAGTATACTTCTAATTCTGCGAAAAGTAAAAATTTGTAAGTTATATCTCCAACAAGGTTTTATAGGAAGAAAAGAAAAGAGTGGGTATCTTCCTATGGGACCTGTTGCCCTTAGTGCGGTAGCCACTTCCAAACCCTGAATAAGGGCCTCGTATTCAGCTTCGTTGTTGGTGATGTCAAAGTCAAGCCGGAAGGCGTAGTTTAAGTTTTGTCCATCCGGCGCTTGCACCACTATTCCGGCTCCTGCCCCAGTTTGCATCGGGCTCCGTCAACTAAGATAACGTATGGATTCTGGGGTTGTCTCTCCTTTTTTGCAAAGTTTGTTTCTGTTATGAAGTGTGCCAAGGCTTGGGCTTTAATTGTTGTTTGGGAAAGAAGTGAATTTCATACTATGTTAACTCTACAGTCCATCTCACCATTCGGCCAGAAGCATTTGGGTTGTTTGCTATTTGCTTGAGCGGCCAATTGCTTCTGACGAAGATTCGATGTGACTGAAAATAGGGCCGTAATTTCCTTGATGCTACCACCAAGGCAAACAAAATTTTCTCTATGTTTGTGTACCGTCCTTCTGTTGGGTTCAAAATTTTGCCGGTGTAATAGACTGGTATCTCCCTTTTCTCTTCCATGATCAAGACAGCCGCAACTACCCAATTCGTTGCTGACAAATAAAGGTAGAGGTCTTGGCCAGGGGCAGGTACACCTAACTTAGGTAGATCCCGGAGCATCTCTTTGATCTTTTCGAATGCATCTATACACTCTTGTCCCCACTAAAATTTGCTGTTTTTCCTTAGGATGTTGAAGAATGGGATTAATTTTTCCTGAAGCTTGGAGCAAAATCTGCTTAACGCCGTGAGTCTCCCGTTTAGTGCCTAAACATCCTTGATATTTTTGGGTGGGGAAAGGTTGAGGATTGCCTGACTTTTTTCTGGGTCAACCTCGATACCTCGCTGTCCGACAATCAAGCCAAGAAACCTCCCTTTAGTCACACCAAATACACATTTCTCCGGATTCAGCTTGATTTGATATTTGTCCAGAGTATCGAATGTTTCTTCCAAATCTTTCATGTGTTGCTCTTTCGATGGGCTTTTTACGACTATATCATCAACATAAGCTTCTACATTTCGAGCAAGTTGCTGACCGAACACCCTATCAATCATTCGCTGAAAGGTAGCCCCTGCGTTTTTAGGCCAAAAGGCATTACTTTGTAGCAGAATATTCCGGCTGAAATGATAAAAGACGTCTTTTCTTAATTTTCCTCATTCATTTTAATCTGATTATAACCGAAGAATGCATCTAGAAGGCTTATCACAGAACTCTGAGCAGTTGAAATCACCAATCTGTCTATTGATGGTAGGGGATAGAAATCTTTAGGACATGATTTATTCAAGTCCGTGAAATCCACGCACATCCTCCATTTTCCATTTGCTTTCTTTACCATGACAACGTTAGCCAGCCACCGTGGGTAAGTCACCTCCCTGATGAATCCGGCCTTGAGGAGCTTTTGGACTTCGGCTCGAGCTGCCAAATCTCTTTCCTGCCCTATTACTCTTTTTCTTTGCCAGACCGCCGGATGCTTTGGATCCACTTGGAGTTCATGCCGGATAACCCTTGGGTCTATTCCAGGCATTTCGTCCGTGCTCCAAGCGAACGTTGCCCTTCTTTTTTCAAGGAACCTCATTAAGCGAGTTTGTTCTCCGCTGTCAAATGCAGTTCCTATTCTAAAAAACTTAGAAGGGTAAGATTTTAGATATACCTCTCTGGGGGGGTCCTGAGTCGCTTGGTGCTCTTCTTTTCCTTGACTTGGCTCTGAGGGAAGCGCCAATTTCCCAGTGAATTCTTTTTCTGATCCCACTGCCTTGATTACCCTTTCATTAGGTAGACTGTCCATTATGCGAACCTCACATATCCGAGCCATTTTTTGACTTCCTTTTATAGTAACCAATTTCCCGTTTTTGGTCAAATACTTCAATTTTAAATGATGGGTACTACATATGGCTTTAAAAGCATTGATCCTTGGTCTTCCGATATACACGTTATATCCAGAGAGGCCTGGCACAATGAAAGTCGTGAGTTTTTCTGTCCTTATTTCGTCTCCTTGGCCCAAAGTTATTGTAAAATCTATACTGCCGGAAGATGTGGTAGAAACTCCTACAAATCCTCCTAAAACTGCCGAATATGGCTTGATCTGGTCCTTCGACACGTCTAGCTTTTTAACTGCTTCTGCTGATATGACATTTGCTCCAGCTCCGCTGTCGATCAGGATTCCCTCCATCATTTGATCATTTACTTGTTCACGAATGACAAGTGGATCGTTGTGTGGGTATAGCACTTCATCTTCATCTTCGTCGGTAAAGAAAACTGGGGGGAAACCTTCTCTTTTAGCAATCTTTCTTTCTGGGAGTTCCTAATGTACTTCATGAATGTGCCTTTTCCTTTCATTGGGAGTTAGAGGCCATACTTCCGAAAAAAGCCCTGTGGGTTTTTCTTAGAAAAAATTTTGTTAGCTTTCTTTTAAGAGGGGAATTTACTGTATTCGAGAAATATAGCGTGAAATGAAAATATTACTTATCCTTTTATTTTTAAACGTGACATAACGCTTACTCCTATACATCTTTGATTTTCAAAAGGTGATCTACGATAGATTTTGATAGGACACTTGTTGCTGGGAAAGAAAGTTTTACTTCCCTTTTCTACAGACCTGTAATCATACCAACAGATTTGCTATGGTCAAGTTTTGGGTGAACCTCCTCCTCTTGACGGCTTCGAGACACATACTGGTTGTTGTTTTGGGAAGAATTTGATTGACGTACTGTTTCTGCAATCCGGCCTGCTGTTTTCCCTTCTTCTTATTCTCTTCAATGACCCTGAGCTCCTTAGCCAAGGTAGCCCAGTTTACTGTTCGGTGACTCTGATTTCCGTGATACTCACAAAATGCCACTGGGATTTCTTCTTGCGGCGGCTTCCTAGGATGGGGGAGATATCCTTCTCTTACTACGGCTGCGTATTTTCCCGGATCGATGTAGACAATGGGCCTCGAGTTTTGATGCTGCGATCCTTGGGAAGATGATCCAGCCACTACCTTGTAATATGGTCGGTACCTTGACCCCCTTCCTGACGAACCTCCTGCGCTTCCACCTTGACCTCCTTTTTTCTCTGATGCGGCTGTTCCTTTAAAGTTGTCCGCTAGTTCTTTGGCTTTATTTTCAGCTATTTCAGATTTCAAGTAGCCATGAATCATCTCGGCCAATTCCCCATGGGTTTTGGGTGCCTTGGTCGCAATCTTTCCCGCGAGACGGGGCTGTGCTAGGCCATTGCCAAAAGCTTTAATCCGAATTTTTTCATCAATGTCGCCAATCTCTGCTACCTTTTTGTGGAAGCATTGGATGTATTCCTTCACAGTTTCCCCTTTCCGCTGTTTGAGATCCATCAATTCTATTGTCTCCTTCTTGACCTTTTTACTTGCAGCAAAATATTGCTGGAACTCTTCGGTTAGTTGCTTGAAACTGGTGATAGATTAAGGCGGTCTTGTTGAGATCCATCCCAATGCCCTTTTTGAAAGCGTCCCTGGAAATAAGTTGCAGAGAGCGAGAGAACTAATTCCCTGAGTGTTCATTGCAAACATGAACTTTTTGATATGTTGGGCGGGATCCCCTGTTCCGTCGCATTTCTCGACTGCTGGGGCGACAAAATGCGGTGGAAGTTTTGCTTTTCTTATCCTCTCCGAGAATGGATAAAGGCTCATATCTATCTGATCGTCTTCTTCCATCTCTTCACCGATAATGATCGTAGTATTCTTCCGTTCCTTGCTCTCTTCGCCATTACTTCCTTTCGAATCTCTGTTCCTCAATAGTTCTATAGCCTCAGTCATTTCATCCCACTTTCTTTGATATTCCTCATCTCTTTGCATCAGTTGTTGTTGCAGAGTCTCGTTTCCTTCCACGATCTTCTCATCGATCGATCTGACCAATCCTTTCAACATATCCTCGAGATCCTTTTTAGAGATAGCTTCTGGCATTTCGGAACTCATTTCCTCTTCGGCACGATTATTCTCCTCAGCGCTGTTCTTCGGTGCTTTCTTAGATCGCGGAGCCATTTCCCGTGCTTAGATCCTGCAAAAATATGATTAGTTATTTTAGACTTCTCTCTATTGACATCAAAGATCATTTCCCTGCTTCTACGTGGTTTCGTGGTTGCTTCTAGCTGTCCGTTTCCCACAGACGGCGCCAAATGAAACGAAGTATTCATTCTCATTCAATTCGACCTTCCTTACTATCCTATGTTACCTGGTTTTGATCACAAGTTCACAAGGGAAAGAGAGAGAGAGAGAGAGAGAGAGAGGAGAGAGAGAGAGAGAGAGCTTTTGCTAGAATCGAGCTTAAGTCTGATTTCCAATTATAGCGTGTCTTATTTCATGGGGGTGAACCCCTATTTATAGTATTTTTACATCTGACCCCATGCAGCCAGCCTGTTCTTTTACGTATACAAGTACGATTTTACCCCCTTCTAACGTCTTTGGCCAGTCACAGGCGACTGGCCACATTATATTTTATCTAGCCTGGTTGGTCCGGTCATAGATGACCGGATGCTTTATGCTTTCCTTTAGCCATGTTTTCATCCGGCTAGAGGTGACCGGATGCTTTATATACCCTTTCCTGGTTGGTACAATTTCGTCCCTTCTCAGGTGTCACCTTGACCAAGAAGGACACATGACCCACTAAGTGCCAATGGACACCCACTATTCTGATGGCTTGGTCCTATAGGAATAGTAACTAGGACTTAGTTAAAATAAATAATATTAAAAGATTGCAATAATGGACAGAAGATAGGAAATTAAAACATGTGCCACCGGACTGCAATATGAAAAAGTAGAAATTCAAACAATGAGCATAAATCAGATCGACAGAAACGGCCGAACAAATTCAAAGGAAACATTCCAATTTTACTGTCTTTAGAGACTAATGAAAGTTCAAAACCACAGATCGAAAGCAAGGAGCGTACAACCAATGAAATTGATGACAAGAATTGATGTAGCATTAAGCTGATACACTAGCTTGTTTCCTTTCTCTTCTATTTTTTTAAAGGCTCTTGACATCTGTGCGACTATAACCCGAAGTGCACAACCCTGAAGTCTAAAGCGCTAAATCTAATCTAATCATTGTTCTCTCATTTCTGGAGTATAACAATTAGGACATATCCACCTCAAAATGAAAACCTAGACAGAATAACAAATGCAGTTTCAGCAGGTTATTATTTAACCAGCTAAACGAGCAAATTGATATGTACATCTGTGCTCCTGTTTTTTAGTTTTAATTGTTTTGATTCTAGGGTAGTCTCATGAAAATGATATCAGCAAGCAGTTTTACGAGTCAAGTTCATTCTTTTATTTTAAAAAGAGACACTAGGCAGTCGCATGAATGAAGGCAAATTGTTGCCTGAATATAACCAGAAACATGTGTGCATAGTACAGGATATACAAAGCATGAACAAAGACACACCACACGTCAACCAAAAAAAAATCACAGCAGCAAGTTTGAAGATTAATGGGTTAGTGATAAGCCGCAGACTTATCATATTTTATGCATAGATTTAGTATTATATTTATCTAAATAAAGTTATATTTATGTGATTTATGCTTATTATGTGTTAAAATATATTATTTGTACAGATTTATGTTTTTATGAGTTTTATGTGCAAGGAATGATTTTTAGGCAAAAGTTCAGTTGAAGCCGGACTCCATGCCGGGTAGTTTCTGCACGGCAGTACAGAACAGAAAGAAGCCTTGCCGGATGTGATGCCGGGTAAATGCTATCCGGCTTGAGTGTAAAATCGCCTCGATTGACCATACGACAGCACATGTGATCCACGTGTTTTCCAACCGCTGCCGGGTGTGATGCCGGGTAATTCCTACCCGGCATAAGCACTGTTTCGCACGGACATTGACGGTTTCGACCGTTAACGGTTGGGCACATTTCCGTGTGCCGGCTATTTGGGACCCGGCACGACGCCCAGACACAATTAATGCCTATAAATAGGTCGAGGAAGGCTACAACTCAGCACACTTCAACACATATACACTCTCCAACTCCATTTCCGCACTCCTCCATGTTGGTGTCCAAGGAAGTTCTATGTTTCCACGCGAAGAGAAGAATCCTGGCGGGTTAAGGCTACATCCATCTCTTCTCCTTGTATTCTCTTCTTGTAGTTTGTGTGGTGGAGTATGTAATTCCTTGTTATTCTTGGTTAGGGATGAATCTCTTGTAAACAATGTGTTCTTTTAATATAATTTTCAAGTTTATTAAGAGTAAGGTTCTTAATGAAGGAGAATAGGTTGATCTCTTTTTCTCTTCATGCAATTTTACTTGTGGAAGAAATCCCAAGTAGAATAGGTTAGACTCTCTTAATGGTCTTTACTCTCTTCTTATGAATTAAGAGTTAGTAGTAAGAGTGAGAATTAACCATCTTTCCCATTACTTTGTTCATTTCGTGGCATGATATATGCTCGATTGTTAATAGGTAGTGAGTCTTCTGTTTTCTTCTCGGAAACTGGAATAAGAATACGCATATGACTATGCCGGATGCACTGCCGGGTGGCCAATGTCCGGCATATTCAATGTCTTGAATATGCCGTGCAAGTGGTATCCGGCAGGACACCCGGCGTGTTCAGTTGTTGGTTAATTCGAAGGCTGTGTTTATGTTTCGAGTTCATATTGATACCTAGATGGTTTTACACCCGGATCAAGGATAATTTCATTGTAATTACCACTTAGTTTAGTTAGTTTTGATTAGGGTTAGAAAATATTTCAATTTCCCCCCTTGTCTTAGAATAGGTATTACCGGATTAGGACTAATTTTCTATAAGTCCCTTGGGTACGATACTCTCGGTCGTAATATATTTACACTATACTCCGACCGGGTTTTATTTTGCTACCCGTAGTAGAGTTGTAGGATTAGTTTATTATTTTGTTCTTTTGTATATAGTTTATCCTACAATTTCTCGTTAGCAAATTGGCGCCGTTGCCGGGGACTTGGAATTAGTCCAAGTCCTAATTCGGTAAAACGCCTTATTCTTTATTCTTTGATTCTTTGATTCCTTGATTCTTTAATTTTCGCCCTTAGTTTTGCAGACTTGAATGTGCCGTGCGGAGTGCCGGGCGTCTGTCACCCGGCAACTCGGAGGAAGTCGATGCCGGATACGTTTTACCCGGCATGCATCCGGCATGTTCAAAGTTTTTCAAAATTTTTACAGTATTGAGTTCTAAGCAATTTAAATTTGTTCTTGCTTGCGCCCATTCATTATTTCTCTCTTCTAATAGTCCCTATACTATGATTCTTTAATTTAGATTTCGAGAATGAACTTGCCTGTATTATGCCGGATTTATACCCGGCTTTTCGGAGGAAGTCTTATGCCGGGCGGGTTTGATCCGGCATGTCACCCGGCATGCTCAATTCCTCTCAATATTTTTGTCGTAAATTGTAGGGACAATTAGGAGTGATCTCAATCTCGTATTTACTTTTACTCTTATTTAGATTATCCTTTACATTATCTTTTAATTAAGATATGTTCGATTTTTGGTCACGCCGGGCAACATGCCGGTTATTATAAACCCGGCAATAGTGGAGGAAGTCCACTGCCGGGTAGATTCGCCCGGCACTCTGTCCGGCATTACCAAAAATTTAATTCTTCTTGTATTTTCGTAAGTCTAATTAAGACAGTATATTAATTCTTTTATTAATACAAGTATTATAATGTTATGTCTTGCTCCTCTTATATTTCAAAGGTGAATGCTTCTTCGGTCAACAAGTACTCCTGAAAATTTAGCCAACTTTGATCCGGAGATCGAGAGAACCCTACTTCATACTTTAAGGCAACAACGAATTCTACAAGAAGCAGATCCTACACCAATGGCAACACCTACCGTCCGTAACATAAACCGGCCTTCTAACCAAGGCCAGAAACCAGCAATCGACCTTCCTATCCTTCCTCAAACCGAATACGATGAATGGCAGAAACTTAAGCCATATCATCAAATTAGATGCATAAAAGAGTTAGGATTGTTCGATGGTACGAATCCGGACGATGCTTTGCTCCACGTCACCAAATTTCTACAGCATACAAACAGCCTAACCTCCACAAACAATGTCCTCCAATACGCCAGACTTGCTCTCTTCCCCCATAGTCTTACGGGGAACGCCAGCAATGGTACCACAGTCTAACCCCCAGTACCATCACCACATGGGAGGACATGGCAACCAAATTTTATGACAAATTCATGCCCCCTAGTCGCACCCTGGAGATGATCGCCGACATTTACAACTTCAGACAACCTAGCTCGGAGAACATCTGTGAGACTTGGGACAGATTCAAAGGGTTGCTGCGCGCACATGTCCACACCACGGCCTCACCAAGGAACAACTATCCCAGTTGTTTTACAAAGGATTGGTCAACCAATGCAAACCATGATCCTTTCCTCCCTTGGTGCAGACATATTGAAAAGCCTGGAGATCAATTCCTTAGTGGGGTTGAATCTCTTTGCGAAGAGATTAGGGATTGGGCCACCGGTGGAACCAGGGGTAGTACCGCTGGTTTTATCAAGTGGGAGAGGCGACTCCAAATTCGACAAATTGATGCAAAGTCATGAGCAGTTTGGAGAAATGCCCAGACGTCAACGAAGGTTAGCGCTCTACAGAAAGTGGTGGAGCAAATAGCAATGAACAAACTTCCTCAACAAGCGAACGTGGTTAGTGCACGACCACACGCTCCAAGCCCTGACATGCCCAACTTTCAGAATGTTGAGGAAGTCAATATGTGAGTAACCAAGGGTATCGGCAGCCATGGCAACAGGGGAACCAACCCCCTCAACACTTCCAGAGTCAAGCCGGCTACCAGGGAGGTCCAAGACAATACAGACCATCCCACCCTGCATCATCATCAGAGGCTGAAATGGCTGAACTTCGTGACATGATGTCAGCCCTGATGAATAAGACCCAGGATACTCAAAATGAGATCTCGACCATTCGCAAGGAGCACAAATCGTTGCAGTTGCAGTTACAGCAACTTCTGATGCAACCACGACAGCAAGGTCAGCTCCCGTCCCAAACTCAAACCAATCCACGGGAGCATGCGAATTCGGTCACTATCCTGCCAAGGATCTCAGATAACGCCAAATAGCCTAAAAGGCTAAGTGTAGGGCGGTTCCTCCTCACACCTTCACTATCAACCAGGGGAGCCTTTCTTCCAATTTAATTTTTCTCCTTTAATTTTATTTTATTTTTTTAAATTGCTTTCTTATAGTTATTTAAGTTTCTTAAAAAAAAAACGTTTTACTTATTCGTTTTCTTTCGAACACTGGGGACAGTGTTCCTGCCAAGTGTAGGGCAGGGACCCCCCTTAAAAAAATAAGTTTTTAATAATGCATAAGTTTTGCGTTTTATCAATGTTTTACTAAAACTTTTTGCATGTTTTTGATCGAGATGATTAGGAATGACTAAAAGCTTGTTCTCTCAAGAGGTAAGCTTTCTAATGACTTGTAGATTCCTGTTTTTAACTTTTTGATTCTCTTTATTAACATGAGTACATGATCTTGCTCCTAATTCTTTCCTTATTACTTATGGGTGTTATTCTTTTCTTTCCAAATTGTGAAAAATCTTTTGGGTGAAAATCTTAAAAAGGGTTTTTTGCAAAAGAAAGAAGAAGAAAAGAAAAAAAGAAAGAAAAAATCTTCTTCAAAGGAAAAGCAATATATTCCTAGAGGTTGCAAAAGTGCCTCAGAATAAAAGCAAGAAACGAGAGTTTTTCCTTTTATTTTTCTCCTAAATTCCCCGTTCTTCAATGAAAAAAAATCATGGTTGATTCAGAAACTCTTGCAAAATAGGGCTGATTCATAAAACCATTGATGAGAGTCTTGGCCACATTCAGAAACTCTTGAAAAATAGAGCTGAATGATGGAAACCGGAAAAAGGAGAGATTACAAATCCCTTATGCAAAATAGCCCAAAAGTTTTTGATCGATTTTGAAATTCCTTGTTTTATACCCATTAGTATGTTTTGACAGATAAGGTAGATTAAGTGATACTTATGAATTAGAGTCATATAGTTGGAAATATTTATCTACATTTCATTCTAGAGTTTATCTGTTTTGTGCATAAGTAATTAGTCCTTCTAATCTTGTTTTGCTCGAGGACTAGCAAAAGGTAAGTGTAGGGCCTTGATAAGCCGCAGACTTATCATATTTTATGCACTAGATTTAGTATTATATTTATCTAAATAAAGTTATATTTATGTTATTTATGCTTATTATGTGTTAAAATATATTATTTGTACAGATTTATGTTTTTATGAGTTTTATGTGCAAGGAATGATTTTTAGGCAAAAGTTCAGTTGAAGCCGGACTCCATGCCGGGTAGTTTCTGCACGGCAGTACAGAACAGAAAGAAGCCTTGCCGGATGTGATGCCGGGTAAATGCTATCCGGCATGAGTGTAAAATCGCCTCGATTGACCATACGACAGCACATGTGATCCACGTGTTTTCCAACCGCTGCCGGGTGTGATGCCGGGTAATTCCTACCCGGCATAAGCACTGTTTCGCACGGACATCGACGGTTTCGACCGTTAACGTTGGGCACATTTCACGTGTGCCGGCTATTGGGACCCGGCACGACGCCCGGCATAGACACAATTAATGCCTATAAATAGGCCGAGGAAGGCTACAACTCAACACACTTCAACATATTACACTCCATTCATTACTCCATTTCCGCCCCTCCATGTGTGGTGTCCAAGGAAGTTTCTATGCATTTCCACGCGAAGAAGAATCCTGTCGGGTTAAGGCTACACCATCTCTTCTCCTTTGTATTCTCTTCTCGATTGTGTGGATGGTGAGTAGGAACTCCTTGTTTATTCTTTGGTTAGGGATGAATTCTTTTGTAAACAATGTGTTCTTCTTAATATAATTTTCAAGTTTATTAAGAGTAAGGTTCTTATGAAAGAATAGGTTGATCTCTTTTTCTCTTCATGCAATTTTACTTGTGGAAGAATCCCAAGTAAGATAGGTTAGACTCTCTTAATGATCTTCTACTCTCTTCTTAAGAATTAAGAGTTAGTAGTAAGAGTGAGAATTAACCATCTTTCCCATTACTTTGTTCATTTCGTGGCATGATATATGCTCGATTTTAATAGGTAGTGAGTCTTCTGTTTTCTTCTCGGAAACTGGAATAAGAATACGCATTTGACTATGCCGGATGCACTGCCGGGTGGCCAATGTCCGGCATATTCAATGTCTTGAATATGCCGTGCAAGTGGTATCCGGCAGGACACCCGGCGTTCAATTGTTGGTTAATTCGAAGGCTTGTGTTTATGTTTCGAGTTCATATTGATACCTAGATGGTTTTACACACCTGGATCAAGGATAATTTCATTGTAATTACCACATAGTTTAGTTAGTTTTGATTAGGGTTAGAAAATATTTCAATTTCCCCCCTTGTCTTAGAATAGGTATTACCGGATTAGGACTAATTTTCTATAAGTCCCTTGGGTACGATACTCTCGGTCGTAATATATTTACACTATACTCCGACCGGGTTTTATTTTGCTACCCGTAGTAGAGTTGTAGGATTAGTTTTATTTTTTGTTCTTTTGTATATAGTTTATCCTAACAATTTCTCGTTTAGCAGTTAGGGTTTAGTACCATAGGGAGAACGCTGAGATTTCCTACAAAGAATGGAAGATAGAACAACAAGAGAACATGTCAACTGAAGAAAACATAAAACAGCCCTGCAGTATATGTGTAAACTCAAAATTCATCTTGGGAAGAAGAAAGAAAACCAGATTTGTAGCTCACTTTGATTAGGACCTGGGAGCTCAAGTTAGTCTTAGTATCAACCAGAAATAAATAGATAGATTCATAATGAGGATTTCGAATTGTCAGAAAATGTGAATGAATTTTACACGGGACAAATATGTTCGAAGTAACAGAGACGGATATTGCTGCTTCCTTGATGATGATAATAATACTCAAACCTCTTATCAGCACCTGATAGAAACAGAATGTCACCAATGAAGCATATAGCAGTATATATAGATGAACCAAAACCGAAAAGAAAAAGTCATCATCAGAAAACGCATGAGGATACCGAGCAAAAGAGAAACGGACAGAATGTGAGGGCTCCATTTCACCATCGTCCTAGCACTGAAATTCTTCGGTGAAGTCGACACAGAAACGAACATCACCTTCTTCGGGTCATTTGGCGAATGAAAATCAAAAGAAAGAAAGACGATGGAAAAGAGAGGAGCACGAAATCCATTTTCGCTATAGAAGAGAGCAAACCCCACTTACTCTGCCAAGAATCGGATGATACTGGGGCAAAGTGAAAACGATGAGTGTCGTTTCTGGCGAAGAATACAAAAACATTTGACAGTTTCTGGGTGAGAATAGAGGTTTCGAGCGTGGATGATGGTGGTGTGTGGGGCGATTTTGCGGTGGTGTAAAGCAACCGAGGAGAAATGCAGATTCTAGTGGATGAAGACAAGTTTCGGGTGGTATAAGAATGATGTTCGTGGTGATTTTCTGGTCAACAAGATGAATGAATCGGAGGAGCTTAGAACATTCGAAGTGTTCCAGGTTCAAGTGAACAAGACATGACGATATTCAGGGAAGAGCAGCAGATGTTCTTTGAAGAATAAAACCGTGGGATTGATGTTGGTCGGCTAGCATTTTTGTTGCTTCTGGGTTTCAAAATTGGTGGTGTTTGCTGTCGTCGATAGGGGTGGTGGTTCTCAGCAAAGAAGGAAACGCAGAACCAAAAGCAGCCATCGGAGGGGTATCGGCTGACGCCTCTAGGGTTTATGGATGGGTGTTGTTTTATAAGGAAAAGGGTTTAGGGTTTTTTGATTTTTGGGGTCAGTTTGACCTAAATTCCCTCCCTACTCAACAAGGGAATCGAAACTGAAAGAAAATAAAATGCTTTACTATTTATGTTAAGATTCAAAACCAAGATCTATTGATACTTAAGCAAACACACTAACCAATTATGCTAACTCAGAACTCAATATACAAATGCACAAAATAATAGTTGAGCTCTACCTCAAACTAAATGCCTTTTCAAACGTGCTAGCCGTTCTAAATGAAAATACTGAAATACCCCGAGTAGTTATTATTATAAATTAGGGGAGACCAAATTAAATTATGAACAATTAATTCAGTAATACATGTCCGAAAGCGTGACAACGTTACATATCAACATAGTCACATACTTATATACGTACGAATATGAAAAAATACATATACATAACGTTACGATATTACAACATGGTAAATAATAAATAATACGTCGCATGGGCACATATATTTAAAACACGACAAAAGAAAAAATAAAGTAAAAAGGGGCGTATATATAGGTACATACATATACGTAACAATAAATGATACGCAACGAATAAAATAGTCGTGTATATACTAATCACACGATATGTTATATGGTCACACATGTATTTATGATAGGCATTGTAGGTAGCTGTTACAAAAAAAAAGAGGCTGTGTTGAAATACCCCTGAACATTAAACGCAAAAATCATAACGCGTTTTATAATTCGGACATAAAAACGTACAAAATTAAACCTAGTATATACATATTCCGAACGCGTGACGCGTTACATACTAATAAGTCGCGTACCTATATGTACTAATACGAAAATACATGGGCGTCGTTCGATATCGTAACGTTGTAGTAACATGATACGTCGCTAATCTTGTAACAATAAATAAATAAATATAACGTGACATATTATATGATATTACATATATAAATAAGCAAGAATAACTTATAAAAAAAGAAAGAAAAAGGAGCGAAGACTCCCGCTGAGGTTTGAACCCGAGACGTCCTGTACTTTTCCAAGTGTTTAACCGGTTGAGCTAGGCTCTAATTCGGTAACTACTACTCGCGAATTAAAACTAGTACTGAGGTGACAATGTTATAACCTTGAACTGAACATATTAAACTAATTTTCTTCATATGCTAGACACTTCGCTTTGCGAGGTTTAACGCTATTAAAGAACAACAAACAAAAATCAGTTCAATGCACTCAGTAGCTTGTTAGCTGATGGAAGAACAACAAAAAAAATGATTAACCCTGCTGCTGTTGTCGAGTCCCACGCTTCAGGTTACACATTCCCAGTTTGCCTTGCATCCTTGCACTTGTCCAGCATACCATAAAGTGAACTGGCAACCCCAATACACCCCCATGAGTAGAGTGTTACCGAAATCAAACAACTTGTATAAATAAACCCATACTGTCGGCCTCTGATAAATAAAAGAAAGGAAGAACTCAAACTGATTCCAGTCTCCCAATGCAAGTCAGGCAGCACCATCTCCTTTACTGATCTCCTTGTCTTGAAATCAGTCAAGGAAAACATTTCTCTTGGAGACTACAGCCCCACTAACACACTCTCAGTCTCTCACCCCCTTGCTGCCGAGTTGAAGTTACAAAAGAAAATGAAACAGAACACACACAAACTAAGGAGTGATGTCGGTCACATTCACAAAACAAACCATGCACTGAGACAACTCTACTCTTGAAATTTTGAGCTCCCAAACTCTCATACGTTCCTCCTGGTAAATTGTACCCACTACCTCTTCCACTGGTGATGACACTCAGCCACTCCATGCGCATGCTTCTGTGGGTACTGAAGCTCACTTCACCCTTCCTTGATGTATCACGCAAGATCCTTCCACCGCCAATCATGACTCAACCCTTGATCATCGCTGTGGCATGCCCGATTCTCTGCTGCTCAAACTGTGGGGATGAACCCATGAAAGAGTGCCAAAACTCCCGGGTCTACTGCACTTCCTGTTCGAGAAGCAAACCAGGAACTTCTATATTCTAGCCGGCACATTAAGTCCAGGGTGAGACCGCGAGCCATTGTTCCTTCAGTATGTTCCTGCCTTTATTTTTCCCGTTTTAGTGTCGCCTGGAATATCAGGATACTCACCCAACCTCCTCTTGCTCCTTTCCTGTATAATCCCCTTCAGTCCTCTTGGCTCTGTTGGGAAATCTCATGAGTAAAGAAAACAAAACTGCCCCGATACTTCTCTGAAACTCAACCAGGGTAACCTTTTCGAAACAGTGTCCTGAGTGCTCCAACCCTTGTTTCTTCTTTCTGTTTGGCTGGTCTAACCGTGAGTAATCTCTTCAGTTGAGGCAGGAAGTTCCAGGCCCTTGGTGGTGTACACCTTGCCAAGAGTGGATCAGCAAGAACTAACTGCAAAGAGAGAAAAAGAAAAGAACACAAGGTGGTAAGTTGATCCTAATAATCTGTACTGGTTTCGAATACAGTCCTGATAAGCCACTTACATGTGTAGTGTTACGAGAAGGAATAGTGTTGCTTAGCCTGCTACAGAATTGAACAACAATTGAAAATAGCGCAGGAAAAATCCTGAATGCACCAACTAATGAACCTACGCGGAGATGAATCTAAAACTCTGCAATCTATACCTCTGTATAATCAACTCATGAATGATGTGTGCTTGATGACTGACTGTAACGGTTAATCATAAGCTAGGTAAAAACCTTGTTGCTGTGTTGATGAGCTAGGAAAATAAATGTCAGGTTTCAAGTGTGTAAAGCATGCCTAAACGAATTACTGATGCATTAAGAGAAGAAGAATAAACGAGTTCATGCTTTTAGTTTTTTTCTCTGATTTCTGTCTTCTGTGTAACTGAGTTACAGGAATATCGTGTTTGTGTAGTGGCTTAAGAATAAACCCAAGACATTTCTAACAGAGGGGACTAAGTTGGTAAGTTCAGTTGGAAGATTTACAACCAGTGAAGCAACTAAAACTGTATCAAGGTTCCAGCGATCACTTATAACCATATTAGTTTGGTGTATCTGTACACTAGTGAAACAAACAATCAGTATAATAAGTATAAGTTGTAGTGAGATCCCTGCTGCTCAGATTCAAAAAAAAGAAAAGAAAAAAACGTTTAGACTAGTTAATAAACCCTCTGGAAGTAATAAAAGAAATTAGATTAGTGCAGTGGAAGTGAGGTTAGAAGAAGGAATGCACCGAAACCACTACACAGATTTTATGACTGTTGCTTTTGTTTAACTAAAATCCAGAGGAAATATAGCGACTTATTTGGGTTCTGTATAGATATGCCTCTATAGAATCGAATTCAGAAACATGTCCAAGATTGTATTGGCTCAATAATAAACTCAGAAGCTTGCTAGTACACTAGACAGCTTGTAGTAGACTGGGAATTCTAGAAAAAAAAATAACATGATAAAAGAGGTTATAATTGTTCATGTTTTTTCTGATCCTGCAGCATTTACCGGTTCAGTATGAGAAGTTCAGAAATGTTGTCCAGGCGAGTTTGGGTCTGTTCTTGAACTCAAAATCGGGATAAACCACTAAACAGAATAAAAAAAAATAGAGGGAACAATAATAGGAAGTAAACATCAGGCCTATGAATGAGTAAGAAACATGCAGGTTCGATTTCAGATTCTGTAACTTTGTGTATCTGTACACAAACTGTCTAGGAGTATGGTGTGGCGAAGATGAGTTATACTCAAGTGATAAGCCGCAGACTTATCATATTTTAGGCACTAGATTTAGTATTATATTTATCTGAATAAAGTTATATTTATGTTATTTATGCTTATTATGTGTTAAAATATATTATTTGTACAGATTTATGTTTTTATGAGTTTTATGTGCAAGGAATGAATTTCTAGGCAAAAGTTCAGTTGAAGCCGGACTCCATGCCGGGTAGTTTCTGCACGGCAGTACAGAACAGAAAGAAGCCTTGCCGGATGTGATGCCGGGTAAATGCTACCCGCATGAGTGTAAAATCGCCTCAATTGACCATACGACCAGCACATGTGATCCACGTGTTTTTCCAACCGCTGCCGGGTGTGATGCCGGGTATATCCTACCCGGCATAAGCACTGTTTCGCACGGACATCGACGGTTTCAACCGTTAACAGTTGGGCGCATTTAACACGTGTGCCGGCTATTGGGGACCCGGCACGACCCCGGCATAGACACAATTAATGCCTATAAATAGGCCGAGGAAGGCAGCAATTTGACACACTTCAACACCCATATACACTCCACTCACAACTCCAATTCCGCCCACTCCATTGTTTGGTGTCCAAGGAACGTTTGCAGACCCATCCACACAAGAGAGGAAGACCTTGTCAGGGTTAAGGCTATTTACATCTCCTTCTCCCCCTTTGTATTCTCTTCTTGTAGTTGTGTGGATGGTGATGCAGAATCCTTGTTAGGTTTTGGTTAGGGATGATTTCCTTGTAAAACTCTTATGATCATTTATGGAATTTTCAAGTTTCTTAACCCGAGTTCTAATCTTCTTACAAGTAGAATGAAGTAGCTATCATTCTCTTATCTCTAAATCCTATTTGATGTTCACAAGACTAGAATAGGATAGATTAGGATTTTGGTAATCTTTAACATTGTCTTCTGCGCCTCCGCGGGAGCAAGACTTAAGGTTTAGGGTTAATCTCTTATTTCCCATTATTCTGTTGTATTCGCGGCATTGGCTATGCCCGATGCAAGTATGAATATTGAGTTCCTTTTGTCAGATCCGAATCTGGAAGTGTTGTTTACGAAATGTATGGTGCCGGATGGCATGCCGGGTATAAGTTATCCGGCACGTTCAAGGCCATGAATCTGCCGGGTATCGAGGATCCGGCATCACATCCGGCATATGCATTTTGCGAGACCTAATCCTCTTTGAGACTTGCCACCTTTGATCATTGGTCATACGAACCTTTTTGCATTGATAATCTTCCCAAATCAAAGTTAGTTTATCTATTTATTTATTTAGTTTAGGATCGCATTTTTCAATTCCCCCCTTGTTATTATAGAATAGGCTTTTGCCCGGATTAGGACTAATTTTCTATAAGTCCCTTGGGTACGATACTCTCGGTCGTAATATATTTACACTATACTCCGACCGGGTTTTATTTTGCTACCCGTAGTAGAGTTGTAGGATTAATTTATTATTCGTTCTTTTGTATATAGTTTATCCTAACAATTTTTCGTTTAGCAAATTGGCGCCGTTGCCGGGGACTTGGAATTAGTCCAAGTCCTAAATTCGGTAAAAACGCCTTATTCTTTATTCTTTGATTCTTTAATTCTTTAATTTATTTTCGCACTTAGTTTGCAGATTTGAATGTGCCATGCGAAGTGCCGGGCATCTGTCACCCGGCAAACGCGGAGGAAGTCCGATGCCGGACAGGATTAGCCCGGCATCATGTCCGGCATGTTCAAATTGATTTCAAAATTTCATACGCTGTTGAGTTTTAACAAATCTTAATGTATTCTTGTCTACTCCTTTCATTATTTTCCTCTTATATGAGTCCCTATACTATGTTTCTTTATTTTTTAATTTCGATTTTTGCGCATGCCGTGTATTGTGCCGGGTTTTGCTACACACGACATTAGTGGAGGAAGTCCTATGCCGGACGGGTTTGATCCGGCATGTCACCCGGCATGCTCAATTTCTCTCAATATTTTTTTCGCTCATTGTAGGGACAATTAAGAGTAATCTCCTACAATCCCTTATTTACTCTTACATTTAATTTGATTATCCTTTACATTATCTTTTAATTAAGTATGTTCGATTTTTGGTCACGCCGGGTAACATGCCGGTTTGTATACACCCGGCATTAGTGGAGGAAGTCCACTGCCGGGTACGCATAACCCGGCCCGCTGTCCGGCATAACCAAAAATTTGTCCCTTCGTGTATTTTCATAATTTTAATTATGTCATTATATTATTTCTTTTATTATTACGAAATATTATACATTTTCTCTTGCTCCTCCTGAAGTTATCCAAGTGAATGCTTCTTCGGTCAACGAATTCTCCTGAAAATTTAGCCAACTTTGATCCGGAGATCGAGAGAACCTTGCTTCATAATTTAAGGCAACAACGAATTCTACAAGAAGCAGATCCTACACCAATGGCAACACCTACCGTCCGCAACATCAATAGGCCTTCTAACCAAGGCCAGAAACCAGCAATCGACCTTCCTATCCTTCCTCAAACCGAATACGATGAATGGCAGAAACTTAAGCCATATCATCAAATTAGATGCATAAAAGAGTTAGGATTGTTCGATGGTACAAACCCGGACGATGCTTTGCTCCACATCACCAAATTCTTGCAACACACAAACAGCCTAACTTCCACAAATAATGTCCTCCAATACGCCAGACTTGCTCTCTTCCCCATAGCCTTACGGGAACGCCAGCAAGTGGTACCACAGTCTAACCCCCAGTACCATCACCACATGGGAGGACATGGCAACAAAGTTTTATGACAAGTTCATGCCTCCAAGTCGCACCCTGGAGATGATCGCCGATATTTACAACTTTAGGCAACCAGGCTCGGAGAACATCTGTGAGACTTGGGACAGATTCAAAGGGTTGTTGCGCACATGTCCACACCACGGCCTCACCAAGGAACAACTATCCCAGTTGTTTTACAAAGGATTGGTCAACCAATGCAAAACCATGATCCTTTCCTCCCTTGGTGCAGACATATTGAAGAAGCCTGGAGATCAATTCCTTAGTGGGGTTGAATCTCTTTGCGAAGAGATTAGGGATTGGGCCACCGGTGGAACCAGGGGCAGTACCACTGGTTTATATCAAGTGGGAGAGGGCGACTCCAAACTCGACAAATTGATGCAAAGTCATGAGCAGTTTTGGAGAGCAATGCCCATACATCAACAAAGGTTAGTGCTCTACAGAAAGTGGTGGAGCAAATAGCAATGAACAAACTTCCTCAACAAGCGAATGTGGTTAGTGCACGACCGCACGCTTCGAGCCCTGACATTCCAGACTTTCAGAATGTTGAGGAAGTCAGTTATGTGAGTAACCAAGGGTATCGGCAGCCATGGCAACAGGGAAACCACCCCCCTCAACACTTCCAGAGTCCAGCCGGCTACCAGGGAGGTCCAAGACAATACAGACCATCCCACCCTGCATCATCATCAGAGGCTGAAATGGCTGAACTTCGTGACATGATGTCAGCCCTGATGAATAAGACCCAGGATACTCAAAATGAGATCTCGACCATTCGCAAGGAGCACAAATCGTTGCAGTTGCAATTGCAGCAACTTCTGATGCAACCACGACAGCAAGGTCAGCTCCCGTCCCAAACTCAAACCAATCCACGGGAGCATGCGAATTCGGTCACTATCCTGCCAAGGATCTCAGATAACGCCAAGTAGCCTAAAAGGCTAAGTGTAGGCGGTTCCTCCTCACGCCTTCACTATCAACCAGGGGCCTTTCTTCCAATTTAATTTTTCTCCTTTAAATTTATGTTCTTGTTTTTTTTTAAATTGCTTTCATTATAGTTATTTTAAGTTTCTTTAAAAAAAAAAAAGAGTTTTACTTATTCATCTTCTTTCGAACACTGGGGACAGTGTTCCTGCCAAGTGTAGGGCAGGGACCCCCCTTTAAAAAATATTTATATTTTGTTTATAAATAATTTGCATAAGTTTAAAGTTTAACAATGTTTTACTAAACTTTTTGCATGTTTTTGATCGAGATAAGATTAGAATGAATAAATGCTTGTTCTCTCAAGAGGTAAGCTTTCTAATGACTTGTAGATTCCTGTTTTTAACTCTTTGATTCTCTTTATTAACATGAGTACATGATCTTTCTCCTAATTCTTTCCTTTATGTACTTATGGGTGTTATTCTTTTCTTTCTAAATTGTGAAAAATCTTTTAGGTGAAAATCTTAAAAAGGGTTTTTGTGCAAAAGAAAAAAAGAAGAAAAAAATCTTCTTTCAAAGGAAAATCAATATATTCCTAGAGGTTGCATAAAGTGCCTCAAAATAAAAGCAAGAAACGAGAGTTTTTCCTTTTATTTTTCTCCTAAATTCCCCGTTCTTCAAAGCAAAAAAAATCATGGTTGATTCAGAAACTCTTGCAAAATAGGGCTGATTCATAAAACCATTGATGAGAGTCTTGGCCACATTCAGAAACTCTTGAAAAATAGAGCTGAATGATGGAAACCGGAAAAAGGAGAGATTGCAAATCCCTTATGCAAAACCCAAAGTTTTTGATCGATTTTTGAAAGTCTTTTATTTTATACCCATTAGTATGTTTTGATGGATAAGGATGATTAAAGTGATACATATGAATTAGAGTCATACAGTTGGAAATATTTACTACATTTCATTCTAGAGTTTATCTGTTTTGTGCATAAGTAATTAGTCCTTTCTAATCTTGTTTTGCTCGAGGACTAGAAAGGTAGTGTAGGGCCTTGATAAGCCGAGACTTATCATATTTTAGGCACTAGATTTAGTATTATATTATCTAAATAAGTTATATTTATGTTATTTATGCTTATTATTGTTAAAATATATTATTTGTACAGATTTATGTTTTTTATGAGTTTTGTGCAAGGAATGAATTTCTAGGCAAAAGTTCAGTTGAAGTCGGACTCCATGCCGGGTAGTTTTCTGCACGGCAGTACAGAACAGAAGAGCCTTGCCGGATGTGATGCCGGGTAAATGCTATCCGGCATGATGTAAAATCGCCTCGATTGACCATACGACAGCACATGTGATCCACGTGTTTTTCCAACCGCTGCCGGGTGTGATGCCGGGTATATCCTACCCGGCATAAGCACTGTTTCGCACGACATCGACGGTTTCGACCGTTAACAGTTGGGCGCATTTAACACGTGTGCCGGCTATTGGGACCCGGCACGACGCCCGGCATAGACACAATTAATGCCTATAAATAGGCCGAGGAAGGGCAATTTGACCACTTCAACACCCATATACACTCCACTCACAACTCCAATTCCGCCCACTCCATTGTTGGTGTCCAAGAACGTTTTGCAGACCCATCCACGCAAGAGAGAAGAGAACCTTGTCAGGGTTAAGGCTATTTACATCTCCTTCTCCCCCTTTGTATTCTCTTCTTGTAGTTGTGTGGATGGTGATGCAGAATCCTTGTTAGGTTTTGGTTAGGGATGATTTCCTTGTAAAACTCTTATGATCATTTATGGAATTTTCAAGTTTCTTAACCCGAGTTCTAATCTTCTTACAAGTAGAATGAAGTAGCTATTCATTCTCTTATCTCTAAATCCTATTTGATGTTCACAAGACTAGAATAGGATAGATTAGGATTTTGGTAATCTTAACATTGTCTTCTGCGCCTCAGCGGGAGCAAGACTTAAGGTTTAGGGTTTATCTCTTATTTCCCATTATTCTGTTGTATTTGCGGCATTGGCTATGCACGATGCAAGTATGAATATTGAGTTCCTTTTGTCAGATCCGAATCTGGAAGTGTTGTTTACGAAATGTATGGTGTCGGATGGCATGCCGGGTATAAGTTATCCGGCACGTTCAAGGCCATGAATCTGCCGGGTATCGAGGATCCGGCATCACATCAGGCATATGCATTTTGCGAGACCTAATCCTCTTTGAGACTTGCCACCTTTGATCATTGGTCATACGAACCTTTTTGCATTGATAATCTTCCCAAATCAAAGTTAGTTTATCTATTTATTTATTTAGTTTAGGATCGCATTTTTCAATTCCCCCCTTGTTATTATAGAATAGGCTTTTGCCCGGATTAGGACTAATTTTCTATAAGTCCCTTGGGTACGATACTCTCGGTCGTAATATATTTACACTATACTCCGACCGGGTTTTATTTTGCTACCTGTAGTAGAGTTGTAGGATTAATTTATTATTTTTTCTTTTGTATATAGTTTATCCTAACAATTTTTCGTTTAGCATCAAGTCAGTACTGCTAGGCAAGTTGGGCATAATTAGAAATTTAAAATCGTAAACATAGAGCATAGGCAAGATAAAAAAAAAGGTGTATCAGTCAGTTTTTCCTGTTTCTTAATTCCTAGTTTCAGTATCAACATACCCCAGTAGAAATAACAGCATTACTTGGGATTGGAATTTTGAGTTAACACTAAGCTAAGGAACTAAACAGTTGGGGGGAGTTGTGCGACAGTCTAGAGAACAGAAGGGGAGCAAAATGAGAGAATATATATATCTATATGTATCAGTTTTATACTTCTGTTTTCTGCAACCATACCGTTGCTGTATAATGAATTTTCGGAGTCATTAACACTATTATTGTGGGCTTATTTTGAGGAAAAGACTATAGTAAGACCCCTAACTAAGTACGTGAGTATTTTGGGGATAAGTTAGAAGTCAGAAATGTGAGCAACCAGAAATAAATCAGAGAGGAATTTCCAGGTTCTTGTATTTCGGTTTTCAGTTTTCCTGAAACTGTTGTTTATGTATAACTGAGATACTAGTGACATAAGAATGTTTTATTAACTTACTAATCAACCCAACATCCAGCCAAGTTGATGAAACTTTCTAGGGAGGATCAAACATCAACTGAACCAACCAAAAAAAAACGAGAATCAGGAAGTAGGATGTAGATGGTGGTTTCAGAATTTCGATAAAACACTGTTTTCTGTATGATTGAAATACAGATGTTGTAAGAGGGTATTGGATTGAAAATGGAATTAAAACCTTGCTGACCCATTTACCTAAATGTATTAACCGCCTGGGAAAGATTGGAAGTTAAAAATCTGAGCAAAGAGAAGGATAGGAGTAAGAATATTAGATTGGTGTTTCAGTGTTTCAGTTTACTAGTTTCTGTTTAGCTGGGTTACAGAGTTGTTAACAGCTCTGATTTAAGCTGTTACTAGGTTTAAAACCTTCCTATAACACCCGACTAAGTGGGTAGAAAGTTTGGGTGGAATTAGAACCAGATTAAGGAACTAAAAGAAAGCTTGAAGTGGAGACATACAACTGTGTTCTCGAATTCTTTTCTGAAAATTTTGTTTCTGTATAAGGAACTTCCAGAGGAGTAACCAATGTTGTTTTGATTTGTTTTTAAGCTAACATCCTTCCCAATACAATTAACTAGTGGTGTAAACACCTCGGGAAGAATTGGAAGCTGATTAATGAACTAAAAACAAGAGGAAGAGGTGATGTACAGATTTTGGTTTTCAGTTGTTCAGAATCTTGCTATTTCTGTATAACTGTAATACAATGAGTATAAGAGGGTTGTGTAGGTCTGGGAATGAACTGATGACCTTGCTAATGCAGCTACCTAAGAGAGTAAACAGTTGGGAAGAGGTAGAAAGCAGTCTAATGCATTGAAAGGAAAGGTTTAGTGGGAGTTTACACAATTGGATGTTTCAGTCTGCTGAAGCTTGTGTCTCTGATTGATTAATGTTCAGAGTTGCTAAAAGTGTGGGATTGGTTTAATAATGAACCCAAGACAGTACCAATGTATCTAACTAAGTGGGTGAAACCTTTTGGGAAGATTAAACCTCAGTTGATACCCTAAATGTGGTGTTAGTTAAGATTAAACACCGAAAGTGTGTTTTAGTTTTTAGACTTTGGGGCTTATGTATAGATGAAGCTTTAGGAGTATCTTAAAGAATTTATTTCGATGATAATAGATTACACACATTGCTAACCTATAGATATGAGGAAGAAATACATTTTAAGAGAATAAACGCCCCCTCAGATAAACTGGTTACTTGTTTGTGCTTAGAGTATCTTAATACGTTAGCTAGAGAATAGACTTAGTTAACGTGTGAAATGACTATGTAAATGCCATAGGAGTAACATTAAGTCTAACACGTGGGAAGTCCTAAGGGTTAATAAAGGTTGAACATCCAACGAAGATTTATCTAGGAAATAACACCCGTTAATAGTTTAATAATTCCGGGGAGTGTCACAAAGGCTGTCACATGAAATCATAAACTGACACATTGTTTGTAATTAACGCTAGGGGCCGTAGCGAACTCCGACCAGGACTCCGAGTGTGAGGCTACTTGCTTCTGATCCAGGTATGGACATGTGTGGTTCGTATGTTGCCGTGTTACACGGCTTGTGTGCTGTGTGCTCTGTGTGAAAAAGGCCTTAAGATCAAAGCATGAAACTGGATTGCTTGCTTATCATGTTGTATGGTTTTATATCATTGTTGTATATCACTTCGCGCACACAGTAGTTTAGTCCCTTCTCGTTTATGAACTTGAAATGAATCGCGACGAACTACGCAAACAAACGAAACAACTATACAAGAAAAAACTCCTCTTAAACTATCGAGGACTTCTAATGACACCCACTATGGTGTCGAACTTATAATGATAATGAAAAGTAAAACACCTATTGGTGGAACACATCCTGAAGTCTAGAGATGACCCCGCTTCCTCGACGCACGACGCCGGGAATGGAGGATTGGCTATGGAGAAGACGTTCTTCAACTTGTGGTGACAAGAGAATTCACAAACAAACCTTAAAGAAACCAGGAAAGATTGACACCTACATGATACGGTCACGGGATCTAACCATATCCCCTGACCGGGTGCATGGAAAGAGAAAGAAAATACAAGTTATGGGAACAAGAGAAAAGAAATAAAAACACACAACGCTCGAATGATCCCATAGTGAGGATCATGGGTATAACATACCTATGCACACGTTTTATTACTTACATGAATTGTTGTTGTTATACTAGCAGTTCGTTGTGCTTGGATGCGTGTTGAATGTGCAATGTTGTCAGCATGTTGTGCTTGGTTGTTGTTGCTAATGCGTTACTACCTTTAAGGGTGTATGATACTATGTTGTACTGTGGTGTGTTTTACTGCTTTCTTATAGCATGTAAATTGACTTAATAATATTCGACCAAGTAGTCGTGTGGCCCGGCAACATACGGGCTTCACACGTTCATACTCAGTAGTTTGCTGAGTCCTTCCCAAACCAAATTTTTACAGGTATTATGCCGGACGATAACGGAGCGTAGGCGGGATGGCTACCATGGGGGTAGTCCATCAGGGCATAACGTTTGAAGATGTGGCTATATGTTTAATGTACCCGAGATGAAATTTTCAGTTCGTAATTTGGCAATTTGTTGTAGACACTCGATATTTGAAATTGTATCTTATATTGTATATGAGTTTGGCGAGAGCTGTTTCCAGTCATGCAGACCGTAACTTAGTATTGGTGATGTGGTCTGTCAACCACGTGGGTGGTTGGCATCTGTAGCACCCGGATGGCATCTAGAATCCGCTGCGTAGTTATCATGTACTATGACTAGGAGCTTGGTTTTGTACTATTGGATATTTATTCGGGGTGTTACAGAAAGTGGTATCAGAGCGTAGTTGCGCTCTGATGACTGGAACAGAGAAGTACCGAGCATAGAGAAACCTGAATTCGGGGAAACGGGGTTAAGGGTTAGTATGTGAGGCGCGATAGTTAGGATTCTTCCCCAGTAATTACTGGATACCTAACAGACACCTACACCCAACCCCTACGTCCCAAGGGTCCATTTTAATCATAGGAAAAAAAAAACGCCAGAGAGGTAGAAAGCCTCCTCTTACTCGGGGGAAACCCGATCTGGCATCTATTTAATGTTATACAATCAACCCGAGGAGAAGATTATACTATACAGTCGACGTTGCCAAGAGGATAATACCCGTAGAGGGACCAATTTTAGCGACAACTTGGGTCGACATGCTTTGCAGTCGATAGGACCAACCACACAAGTAAAGAGAACCGAAATACCCTAAAATACATGAAATAAATAAAGCTAAAATAAGCAATTAATTAAGCCAAGGATGGGAATTGAGATAAATTCTACAATTCGAACACTTGAGAGGGTAATTTAAGAAAACCTCTCGTAAGACAATGAAATAAGAGAATATAGCTCGAGACGAAATTACAGCATAAAATTTGTACGACCTATTATGCCTAACGAAGCATAACACAATGTTACACATCAAAGTATAATATTACGGAATTCAATTAATTCCCTACCCCAACACAAGGCAAACAAATATGAAAAAAAAATGGCAGCGAATGCGCCGCTATGTTCAAACATCTATCGAATATTTTGTTCAAAGGGACCAAACAAAAAGGAGTTGTATACAATAGAGAATTAAGTTCCAATCATGGGGGAACAAATTCCGAAAGAGGAACTGTTAAAACACCCGCAAGCAATGCAACGGGTAACTGTGGAATTCAATGTTATAAAAAGATAAACCCTTGGGATCATATGTATATCATTAACTATGGTTATTAAGGAAGTGACCACACCTGCAACGTTATTTCGCATAGCATTTAATGCGCATGCACTAGCGTTATATGATAGTATTATTTAACCATTTGGTATTGTACCATATATTACATATCACGTTATACATTCTAATAAACTATACTTTAAATTACACCGTATGACTTATAGCATATATATCTTTATACTAATGTCATAACACTTGTCAATTATCATTTCATGATATTAAAACCATATTGTATACACTTATATATATATACATATATTCTCGGTTTTACACATATATATTTATATATGTATGTTATATTTGATTTTAATCAGATAATACATAGTTGCTTGTATAGTGACAGTGGTACTTCCTAAACTCCCATTCAAGGTATAAGTTGGTCAACTTGACCTCTTGATCAAATTAGTTGACTTAGTCAAACATGTTGACTTGACTGGTTTACCCAAGTACTTTAGTTTACGACATTCGTCATAATACATGGTATTAAATAATGCATGTACTTTGCAATATGCTACTCTTGAATGTATAATTTATAGTTTATCAACCTTACTCATCTATAACACCCATCATTTAATATTGTATGGTTCTCAACCATATTTCATACGCATTTCCTACAAATATTAGTCACGCCTTTAAGCACATACAAATATACATAACTTATAAAACTCCCTTTTATTTGATGTTACATTTCATTATTTTATGTAAGGCGATTATTCTCACTAGTTTGTAATATATTATACAAACTTATATTGAGATTCCTATCTTGATATCATGTAACATTTGTATAACACCATAATAAACTTTTAAAGTTTATTCACTATACTCATCATTTTGTAAGCTCATTTATTCATTAATACCACATTTGCTTTATGTGAATAGTCTTACTTATACACGTATTATATCCACTTTAAATACCAACTGTATATGTGGAAGTATATATATATACATCTCCTTACTTCAAATGTTTGTCAAAAATTAATATTACTTAGCCAAGCAAATTTCCAACCCTATGATTCAAATTCAATTATACAATATCGTATCATTTAATTCCTCCTATTTAGTATAACAACCATGACAAAAAAAAAAGAGGGGACAATTACCGAATATAAATCTTGGATTAAGATATAAGTAGCGATAAGAAAATATCTCTCATAAAAAGGACAATGACGTGGGCGTTACTATCCTAAGTAACGGTAATACGGTTCTCCAATACAAACATATTCGAACATGCGATGTCCTAGATAAACTCTAGGCATACACTAGGACCTAAAAGGCCAGTGTACACTGGACAAATTATTCACTATAACACCTAGGGTTGAACCTAAGGCAAGAAGATTAAGAGAACCTAACCATATGGGGAGCAATGAATACGGTGCGGATGGATCACCTATATCCATACTATACCTATGAATACGGTGCGGATGGATCACCTATATCCATACTATATCTATGAATACGGTGCGGATGGATCACCTATATCCATATCTATGAATACGGTGCGGATGGATCACCTATATCCATACTATATCTATGAATACGGTGCGGATGGATCACCTATATCCATATCTATGAATGAATACGGTGCGGATGGATCACCTATATCCATACTATATCTATGAATACGGTGCGGATGGATCACCTATATCCATATCTATGAATACGGTGCGGATGGATCACCTATATCCATACTATCTATGAATACGGTGCGGATGGATCACCTATATCCATATCTATGAATACGGTGCGGATGGATCACCTATATCCATATCTATGAATACGGTGCGGATGGATCACCTATATCCATATCTATGAATGAATACGGTGCGGATGGATCACCTATATCCATACTATATCTATGAATACGGTGCGGATGGATCACCTATATCCATATCTATGAATACGGTGCGGATGGATCACCTATATCCATACTACATCTCCCTATATGAGAACTTGGAATGAAAAAGAAATGATAATATCAGAAGGGTACGAATGTATGTACCAATATACCATTTAAATTAATGGAAACAACCATTGTGCATATTTAAGACAAAATGGTAGTATAATTCAAATACGACCTTGGAACTTATAACACATAAGTATACATATTATGGATACAAGAATGAGGTAATGTATATATGTATACATTTAGATATATACATAGTTGGAAAGATTAAATTGAATGATTGTTTGTTGGACGTGCGAGGTTGAACTTAACCCTGGTCAGGTCAAGTGATACTGAGCACAATTTGGGGTGGAAGGATAGTTCAACACTTACGCTGACCACGTAAGGGTTGGATAACTCCCGAAACCTCATACAAGCGGACACATGTACTACAAAATACGAAGGATGCAATAGCTATGTAGATGATACGAGCGGGTAGAGTACATTGATACATGATTCGAAATTTAGAGGCTACAACCACAGAAACTTCTAACATATATAATTTAGCAACATGTTGACTGAAACCAATTGAAGTCAACTAATAGGGTCAAGGCCATAATTGGGCTGGAAAATAAAGATACTTAGAGACGAAAGACGTCTAATCGGGCTGTAAAAACTACACATGAATATGAGCGGTAATATAAACTAAACAAATCGTGGTAACAACGACACCTCGATAACATTCTAATACTAAAACACTAAATTATTACAGCCCAAAAAGGGTCAGCCAGGAACAACAATTCAGACGCTTAAAAGCGAACCAAAATCCTGGATATCCAACCTCCAAAGGAAATGAATAGACAAATTACAACCCAGATAGATTAAAAATACCCCATGTCAGTCAAGGAACCCTTACTATTATTATAAGGATACCATTGAGCCCTGCACCACATTGGGAAGGCGAAGGTTATCAGAGTCGCACAGCAGAAGCTGGTGGACCGTACCTTCCATTTTCCGATTGAATAACAAGTGACATATCGGCCAATACCTTAAACCTAGAGAGGCTAAACCCGAATCTGTTCTAGACCGGTACGACTACCGATAAGAGTCTTTTGATACAGAAACTAAACCATTAACATGGACAAAGCCTTTGGTGAGATTATAATGTGAGCTACATTGCATAGGAAATAGGATGCTCCATGAGAGTTAAAACACCTTGAACCAAGGTTCTAGGATGGTATAAAAAGGATTACGTGGGCGTAATCCATTTTTAAGGGGGGGTAGCGTGCTTCGTTTTTGTCATGTTGTTGCTCGTATGATGTATTATGTTTGGGTGCTATGTGTGCGAACTGCGTTCGAATTGTTTTGATGCACTGTGGTTATGAATGAACGACTTGTCCTCTTGATTATTATGAAGTACAGTAGATGAATATTACTGGTACATCGAAATATTATTGAGAATTTGGCGAAGCCACAGATGTGGCGTGGTGCTTATAGCACAAATGGTGAAATAAAATGGTGGACCTTGGTTAGAAATTGACTATATGTGTGTCCCTACAACCACACGTTGGTTGGTAGGTCTGTGTGTATGAATTGTGCAGAATTGTGTGTGTATCGTATTGGTTGTACTTGTGCTATAAATGAATGCTGTGTACCTTGGGTTTACACCTTAGCATGTTATATATACTTTGCCATGAGAACTGGTGTGTGAAGCCACTAAGGTGGCATAGTGCGTATAAGCACTGAGAATTACAAAATAGGAGACTTGATCCTTTGGTTATCGTGCATGAATATGGGACTTGATCCCTAGGATTAACAAGAATGGAAATAAGTACGACTTCGGGACGAAGTTCTTTTAAGGGGGGTAGACTGAAATACCCCGAGTAGTTATTATTATAAATTAGGGGAGACCAAATTAAATTATGAACAATTAAATTCAGTAATACATGTCCGAAAGCGTGACAACGTTATATCAACATAGTCACATACTTATATACGTACGAATATGAAAAATACATATACATAACGTTACGATATTACAACATGGTAAATAATAAATAATAACGTCGCATGGGCACATATATTTAAAACGCGACAAAAGAAAAAATAAAGTAAAAAGGGGCGTATATATAGGTACATACATATACATACATATAAATGATAACGCAACGAATAAAATAGTCGTGTATATAACTAATCACACGATATGTTATATGGTCACACATGTATTTATAGATAGGCATGTGTAGGTAGCTGTTACAAAAAAAAGAGGAGGCTGTGTTGAAATACCCCTGAACATTAAACGCATAAAATCATAACGCGTTTTATAATTCGGACATAAAATAACGTACAAAATTAAACCTAGTATATACATATGTCCGAACGCGTGACGACGTTACATACTAATAAAGTCGCGTACTTAAATATGTACTAATACGAAAACTACATGGGCGTAACGTTATGATATCGTAACATTGTAGTAACAATGATAACGTCGCGTAATCTTGTAACAATAAATAAATAAATATAACGTGACATATTATGTGATATTACATATATAAATAAGCAAGAATAACTTATAAAAAAAAAAGAAAAAGGAGCAGACCTCCCGTACTTTTCCAGAGTGTTTAACCGGTTGAGCTAGGCTCTAATTCGGTAACTACTACTCGCGAATTAAAACTAGTACTGAGGGGGGACAATGTTATAACCTTGAACTGAACATATTAAACAACTGATTTTCTTCATATGCTAGACACTTCGCTTTGCGAGGTTTAACGCTATTAAAGAACAACAAACAAAAATCAGTTCAATGCACTCAGTAGCTTGTTAGCTGATGGAAGAACAACAAAAAAAATGATTAACCCTGCTGCTGTTGTCGAGTCCCACGCTTCAGGTTACACATTCCCAGTTTGCCTTGCATCCTTGCACTTGTCCAGCATACCATAAAGTGAACTGGCAACCCCAATACACCCCCATGAGTAGGGTGTTACCGAAATCAAACAACTTGTATAAATAAACCCATACTGTCGGCCTCTGATAAATAAAAGAAAGGAAGAACTCAAACTGATTCCAGTCTCCCAATGCAAGTCAGGCAGCACCATCTCCTTTACTGATCTCCTTGTCTTGAAATCAGTCAAGGAAAACATTTCTCTTGGAGACTACAGCCCCACTAACACACTCTCAGTCTCTCACCCCTTGCTGCCGGTTATGAAGAATAGCGAGTTGAAGTTACAAAAGAAAATGAAACAGAACACACACAAACTAAGGAGTGATGTCGGTCACATTCACAAAACAAACCATGCACTGAGACAACTCTACTCTTGAAATTTTGAGCTCCCAAACTCTCATACGTTCCTCCTGGTAAATTGTACCCACTACCTCTTCCACTGGTGATGACACTCAGCCACTCCATGCGCATGCTTCTGTGGGTACTGAAGCTCACTTCACCCTTCCTTGATGTATCACGCAAGATCCTTCCACCGCCAATCAGTGACTCAACCCTTGATCATCGCTGTGGCATGCCCGATTCTCTGCTGCTCAAACTGCGGGGATGAACCCATGAAAGAGTGCCAAAACTCCCGGGAGTCTACTGCACTTCCTGTTCGAGAAGCAAACCAGGAACTTCTATATTCTAGCCGGCACATTAAGTCCAGGGTGAGACCGCAGAGCCATTGTTCCTTCAGTATGTTCCTGCCTTTATTTTTCCCGTTTTAGTGTCGCCTGGAATATCAGGATACTCACCCAATCTCCTCTTGCTCCTTTCCTGTATAATCCTCCTTCAGTCCTCTTGGCTCTGTTGGGAAATCTCATGAGTAAAGAAAACAAAACTGCCCCGATACTTCTCTGAAACTCAACCAGGAGGTAACCTTTTCGAAACAGTGTCCTGAGTGCTCCAACCCTTGTTTCTTCTTTCTGTTTGGCTGGTCTAACCGTGAGTAATCTCTTCAGTTGAGGCAGGAAGTTCCAGGCCCTTGGTGGTGTACACCTTGCCAAGAGTGGATCAGCAAGAACTAACTGCAAAGAGAGAAAAAGAAAAGAACACAAGGTGGTAAGTTGATCCTAATAATCTGTACTGGTTTCGAATACAGTCCTGATAAGCCACTTACATGTGTAGTGTTACGAGAAGGAATAGTGTTGCTTAGCCTGCTATACAAGAATTGAACAACAATTGAAAATAGCGCAGGAAAAATCCTGAATGCACCAACTAATGAAACCTACGCGGAGATGAATCTAAAACTCTACAATCTATACCTCTGTATAATCAACTCATGAATGATGTGTGCTTGATGACTGACTGTAACGGTTAATCATAAGCTAGGTAAAAACCTTGTTGCTGTGTTGATGAGCTAGGAAAATAAATGTCAGGTTTCAAGTGTGTAAAGCATGCCTAAACGAATTACTGATGCATTAAGAGAAGAAGAATAAACCAGTTCATGCTTTTAGTTTTTTCTCTGATTTCTATCTTCTGTGTAACTGAGTTACAGGAATATCGTGTTTGTGTAGTGGCTTAAGAATAAACCCAAGACATTTCTAACAGAGGGGACTAAGTTGGTAAGTTCAGTTGGAAGATTTACAACCAGTGAAACAACTAAAAACTGTATCAAGGTTCCAGCGATCACTTATAACCATAGTAGTTTGGTGTATCTGTACACTAGTGAAACAAACAATCAGTATAATAAGTATAAGTTGTAGTGAGATCCCTGCTGCTCAGATTCAAAAAAAAAAAAGAAAAAAACGTTTAGACTAGTTAATAAACCCTCTGGAAGTAATAAAAGAAATTAGATTAGTGCAGTGGAAGTGAGGTTAGAAGAAGGAATGCACAGAAACCACTACACAGATTTTATGACTGTTGCTTTTGTTTAACTAAAATCCAGAGGAAATATAGCGACTTATTTGGGTTCTGTATAGATATGCCTCTGTGGAATCGAATTCAGAAACATGTCCAAGATTGTATTGGCTCAGTAATAAACTCAGAAGCTTGCTAGTACACTAGACAGCTTGTTAGTAGACTGGGAATTCTAGAAAAAAAAAATAACATGATAAAAGAGAGGTTATAATTGTTCATGTTTTTTCTGATCCTGCAGCATTTACCGGTTCAGTATGAGAAGTTCAGAAATGTTGTCCAGGCGAGTTTGGGTCTGTTCTTGAACTCAAAATCGGGATAAACCACTAAACAGAATAAAAAAAATAGAGGGAACAATAATAGGAAGTAAACATCAGGCCTATGAATGAGTAAGAAACATGCAGGTTCGATTACAGATTCTGTAACTTTGTGTTCTGTACACAAACTGTCTAGGAGAGTTATGGTGTGGCGAAGATGAGTTATACTCAAGTCAGTACTGCTAGGCAAGTTGGGCATAATTAGAAATTTAAAATCGTAAACATAGAGCAGAGGCAAGATAAAAAAAAAAAGGTGTATCAGTCAGTTTTTCCTGTTTCTGAATTCCTAGTTTCAGTATCAACATACCCCAGTAGAAATAACAGCATTACTTGGGATTGGAATTTTGAGTTAACACTAAGCTAAGGAACTAAACAGTTGGGGGGAGTTGTGCGACAGTCTAGAGAACAGAAGGGGAGCAAAATGAGAGAATATATATATCTATATGTATCAGTTTTATACTTCTGTTTTCTGCAACCATACCGTTGCTGTATAATGAATTTTCGGAGTCATTAACACTATTATTGTGGGCTTATTTTGAGGAAAAGACTATAGTAAGACCCCTAACTAAGTACGTGAGTATTTTGGGGATAAGTTAGAAGTCAGAAATGTGAGCAACCAGAAATAAATCAGAGAGGAATTTCCAGGTTCTTGTATTTCGGTTTTCAGTTTTCCTGAAACTGTTGTTTATGTATAACTGAGATACTAGTGACATAAGAATGTTTTATTAACTTACTAATCAACCCAACATCCAGCCAAGTTGATGAAACTTTCTAGGGAGGATCAAACATCAACTGAACCAACCAAAAAAAAAACGAGAATCAGGAAGTAGGATGTAGATGGTGGTTTCAGAATTTCGATAAAACACTGTTTTCTGTATGATTGAAATACAGATGTTGTAAGAGGGTTGTATTGGATTGAAAATGGAATTAAAACCTTGCTGACCCATTTACCTAACTGTATTAACCGCCTGGGAAAGATTGGAAGTTAAAAATCTGTGAGCAAAGAGAAGGAATAGGAGTAAGAATATTAGATTGGTGTTTCAGTGTTTCAGTTTACTAGTTTCTGTTTAGCTGGGTTACAGAGTTGTTAACAGCTCTGATTTAAGCTGTTACTAGGTTTAAAACCTTCCTATAACACCCGACTAAGTGGGTAGAAAGTTTGGGTGGAATTAGAACCAGATTAAGGAACTAAAAGAAAGCTTGAAGTGGAGACATACAACTGTGTTCTCGAATTCTTTTCTGAAAATTTTGTTTCTGTATAAGGAACTTCCAGAGGAGTAACCAATGTTGTTTTGATTTGTTTTTAAGCTAACATCCTTCCCAATACAATTAACTAGTGGTGTAAACACCTCGGGAAGAATTGGAAGCTGATTAATGAACTAAAAACAAGAGGAAGAGGTGATGTACAGATTTTGGTTTTCAGTTGTTCAGAATCTTGCTATTTCTGTATAACTGTAATACAATGAGTATAAGAGGGTTGTGTAGGTCTGGGAATGAACTGATGACCTTGCTAATGCAGCTACCTAAGAGAGTAAACAGTTGGGAAGAGGTAGAAAGCAGTCTAATGCATTGAAAGGAAAGGTTTAGTGGGAGTTTACACAATTGGATGTTTCAGTCTGCTGAAGCTTGTGTCTCTGATTGATTAATGTTCAGAGTTGCTAAAAGTGTGGGATTGGTTTAATAATGAACCCAAGACAGTACCAATGTATCTAACTAAGTGGGTGAAACCTTTTGGGAAGATTAAACCTCAGTTGATACCCTAAATGTGGTGTTAGTTAAGATTAAACACCGAAAGTGTGTTTTAGTTTTTAGACTTTGGGGCTTATGTATAGATGAAGCTTTAGGAGTATCTTAAAGAATTTATTTCGATGATAATAGATTACACACATTGCTAACCTATAGATATGAGGAAGAAATACATTTTAAGAGAATAAACGCCCCCTCAGATAAACTGGTTACTTGTTTGTGCTTAGAGTATCTTAATACGTTAGCTAGAGAATAGACTTAGTTAACGTGTGAAATGACTATGTAAATGCCATAGGAGTAACATTAAGTCTAACACGTGGGAAGTCCTAAGGGTTAATAAAGGTTGAACATTCAACGAAGATTTATCTAGGAAATAACACCCGTTAATAGTTTAATAATTCCGGGGAGTGTCACAAAGGCTGTCACATGAAATCATAAACTGACACATTGTTTGTAATTAACGCTAGGGCCGTAGCGAACTCCGACCAGGACTCCGAGTGTGAGGCTACTTGCTTCTGATCCAGGTATGGACATGTGTGGTTCGTATGTTGCCGTGTTACACGGCTTGTGTGCTGTGTGCTCTGTGTGAAAAAGGCCTTAAGATCAAAGCATGAAACTGGATTGCTTGCTTATCATGTTGTATGGTTTTATATCATTGTTGTATATCACTTCGCGCACACAGTAGTTTAGTCCCTTCTCGTTTATGAACTTGAAATGAATCGCGACGAACTACGCAAACAAACGAAACAACTATACAAGAAGAAAACTCCTCTTAAACTATCGAGGACTTCTAATGACACCCACTATGGTGTCGAACTTATAATGATAATGAAAAGTAAAACACCTATTGGTGGAACACATCCTGAAGTCTAGAGATGACCCCGCTTCCTCGACGCACGACGCCGGGAATGGAGGATTGGCTATGGAGAAGACGTTCTTCAACTTGTGGTGACAAGAGAATTCACAAACAAACCTTAAAGAAACCAGGAAAGATTGACACCTACATGATACGGTCACGGGATCTAACCATATCCCCTGACCGGGTGCATGGAAAGAGAAAGAAAATACAAGTTATGGGAACAAGAGAAAAGAAATAAAAACACACAACGCTCGAATGATCCCATAGTGAGGATCATGGGTATAACATACCTATGCACACGTTTTATTACTTACATGAATTGTTGTTGTTATACTAGCAGTTCGTTGTGCTTGGATGCGTGTTGAATGTGCAATGTTGTCAGCATGTTGTGCTTGGTTGTTGTTGCTAATGCGTTACTACCTTTAAGGGTGTATGATACTATGTTGTACTGTGGTGTGTTTTACTGCTTTCTTATAGCTTGTAAATTGACTTAATAATATTCGACCAAGTAGTCGTGTGGCCCGGCAACATAGAGCTTGGTTTTGTACTATTGGATATTTATTCGGGGGTGTTACAAATACACAGTAAGATGAAACGATTTTATCTAAAGGATTGTTTCCCTCTTAAAAGCCATGAATTAATAGAATGTAGATAATGAAATGCGAAACATGATAAAATATAAAATAAACAAAATGACTTGATATTAAGTACATGAAATAATGAAATAGTATAGTACTAGTATGATAGAAATAAAATACATTTGAGTGCCCTAAAAATGAAAATTGAATTATATACATACGAAAAGCCGTAAATAATATAGGAAAAAAAAAATAACCAAATAAAATGAGATTAGAGGGAGTTCAATCGAATTAGCGACAAGACGAAGTACATTAGTATGGAATATAACAGTGAAAATGTATATAAAATGATGAAAGTAATTCTGAAAATAATAATGATAAGAGCAAAATAAATCAATTACTAATAAATGAAATACAAGTAAAAGTATCTATGGAATGAAATGAGATAAAATAAACAAGTAACCAAATAAAACCGAATAGGCGAATAAATAAGCGAACAAGAAAAACAGAACCGACAAACATGAAATAAATCGAAAATGAAATGGTAAAATACGTAAATAAATAACAAAAAGGGACGGGTTTAGAAACGGATGCTTTAAGAATTAATTTAAAAACTTTGTCATAAAATGACAGCTTCATTTGTTATGCACATGAACAAGTTTTGAAAAGAAAGGCGACGACCCTCTTTTTTATTTATTAGTCTGAATTTTTCTTTTTATGGGGTGAGAATTTTTGGTGTCTACACATGGTTATATCGACAGGGATGTATATGTTGCTCAACCGCCGGGATTCGAAGTCCCACTCCACCCCGAGTATGTCTACAAGTTAGACAAAGCGTTATATGGACTAAAACAAGCTCCGCGAGCATGGTATGAAAGTCTCTCATCCTATTTACTGTCTCATGGGTTTATCCGAGGTAAGGTTGACAAAACTCTTTTTACTCTCACCAAAGGTGAAGACATACTCATTGTCCAGATCTAAGTGGATGATATAATCTATGGATCCACTATTCTAGAATTATTTACCTTCTTCTCTAATCTAATGAGTAAAGAATTTGAAATGAGTGCTCTTGGAGAATTGAAATTCTTCTTAGGTCTTTAAATCATTCAAAAAGAAAACGGCACACAAATTCATCAACAGAAATACATCCAAGAGCTACTAGTTAAGTACAAGATGCAGGACTCCAAGGCGACTCCCACTTCGATGTCCACAATTGAAAAGCCACATCTTGATGAAAAAGGAATTGTTGTTGATCTTACACTATATCGAGGTACGATAGGTTCACTGTTATACCTAACGGCAAGTCGACCTGATATTCTCTATGTTGTATGTCTTTGTGCAAGATTTCAGGTAAATCCAAAAGAATCCCACTTGCAAAGTGTAAAGCGCATCTTTTGCTACTTGAAAAACACCCAGGACATGTACCTCTGGTACCCGAGTACCCTTGATTTTACACTAAGGGTTATAGCGACTCTGACTTTGCAAGCTCCTTATTAGACAGAAAGAGCACGTCTGGCACAACACAATTTCTGGGTCTATGTCTTGTAGGCTGGAGCTCCAAGAAGCAAAACACAGTGGCCCTGTCATTTGCCGAAGCCGAATATGTCTGAAATACCCCAAACGTAGATATGGTGTGTAAGTGATAAGCTAAGATATAAGAAGGCAAAATAATGCCTTAGAAACATTAAGAAACCATTTTAATCATAGAAAACATAAGGAAACACCAAAAGAGCAGTTTAAGCAAAAACGTGCTCTAAGCTTGAGAGACTTGGGTGAGCACCCAAATATCATTCTTAGACCTTAGTATATCCTAATGGTCATTTTAAACTAATTACCAAAGAAAACCAAGCTTGAAAACAAGTTAAAACACAAAATGTGCCTTAAGGAGTCTTAAAGCACATTTTTGAAAAATTGTCTTGTAAATGGGTTTTTAGTGGCTAAATGTCCATAATTACTCTTTAATTAACATGTGTACTAATTATTATCACATTAGAAAGTCTAAATCAATAGGAAATAAAAAATTTCACAATTGTGTGCCTTGTTTAGTGAATAGTAACCAAATAATGCTAGTTTAAGACATTAGTCTAAGTAAGTCAATTACTTGGTCAACAAAGACCACAATACACCTTATTTGACCAAGGGGGCTGGTTTTTAAGTGTGACTCACCACACTTATCTAGCTAAGTAATGAATAAAGCAAAAGTAAGTAAATTCACTATTCACCTTTAACATAAATATCTTACCTTTACTTACCTCTCTCCTCACCTCTTCGTTCTCTCTTGTTCCCACCGGTTTTGAGCTGCTCCTCTCTTCTTCTCCAACGTGAAGAACAACCTCCATGCTAGCTTCACCTTCCTTTGATTACTACTTACTCATTTTAGCTCCAAAACCTAAACAAATTACATATTCTTCTTAGTTAGCTCAAGCTCTTCCTTTATATCTTTCCAAAACTTCAAGAGCTCTATTTTGGTGCCAAGCCAAACCGCCATATAAGGAGGAAATCCAAGTTTGGAGAGTTCATTGGCTTCTCCATTCTCTTAAGGTAAAGAATATGTAAGAAAATCTAGGTTTCCATCATTTTCTCTCCATAACCGAAAATGTATACTCATGGGGCTTCATTGTTATGCCTTGTTCTAGCTTGTTTCTTATTCTCCAAGGGCAAGAGGAGGTCCTTCTTGATTCATATCCAAGCTTGTCTTGAGAAACCAAGGTAAAACAATCAATTTAATACCTTAAAACACATTTTTTAACCTAGGTTTTATTCCTTAAGGTTAGTGTGTTGTTTAGTACTCATTGGAGTCATTGAATGTTGGTTATAACATTGGCAAGGAGAACTTGATTTGGTGACCGATTGAGCAAGGAAAAATATAAGGAAGAAAGTTTGTGAAGCTTGAAAAAACAAGGTAAATGTCTTACCTTAAGGTGTTTAATGCATTAAGGGATAGGATTTAGGTATATGATGAGTGTAGCTTAAGGTTTACATTAGAAAAGGGCTATATATAACCTAGAAAAACAATGACTATGTTTGAGAACTTGTGACTAAGGAGCCAATGAGAAAAGAGATAGTTAAACAATGTTGAGATGAATTACAAGAAGCATTTTATTTCAATGGGAGCCTTGTTGTGTGTATTCGCAGGTTAAAGGCAAATATATGTGGAAATTCAGTGGTTAAGATTATTGTCGTTTAAGAGCCTAAGTGCCAAGCATTTTAAGTTTATACACTATATGATGATGTGGTGTAGTTTTGGTGTAAATTGTGTGTTAAGATGTTGTAATGAGAATTTGAGTGATCTTGGTTTTTTGATGGTGAAAAACCAAGTGTTTAGGTGTAACAATATACTAGAGAACCCATGTCAAAATTTGATGAAGAAACTTAGTGTTTTAGATGTTCTAAGAAAATTTCATGATTAGGATAGTACTAGGAAGTTTAGAGGTTGTCTTGAAGGAAAAAGAGTGAGTTTAAGGTGTTCTTGTGAGTTATAATGACTTAGGCATCATCAGGAGGATCTTGGAACAAAAGAATGTTTAGGCATGCACCAAAGGCAATTTGAGAATGTGTTTAGGAAATATGCAATCTTGTTAGGAGAAGAGTTAAGTAATGCGTTTAAAGGTGAAGAGACTTCATGTAGTTACATAAAGGAACCTAGATGGTGAAAGATGCTTGGGAGATGATGTTATGGTGGTGAGGAAACATTTTGGCATAGTGGTTATGATAGGAATGAAACACCACTTAGAACACCTAAGGAAAATATTACAAGTGTTAGCATGATTACAAGGAAAATGCATAATGACTAAGGTGGATGTTGGTGAGTGATTTAATGTGTTTAGTGGAAGGCTTAAGGTGTGTTTGAGGTGCCAAATGAGGTTAGAACATACTAGGATGTAAGAAGAGAAGTTTGGAGTCAAAGGGGAATTTAGAAACAAGGTTCTGGAGCCGACTGACCTTAGGGACCGGACCTGCAAGGTCGGTCGAGCTCAGTTTACACTACCGGAAGAGTTTCTGGAATCGACCGAACTTGGGGACCGGACTTACAAGTTCGGTCGGGCTTGTATTTTGTGTACGAATTAAGTCTCTGGAATGGACCGACCTTGGGACCGGACTTACAAGGTCGGTCATGCCTAGAATTTTGTACGGGAATTAAGTCTCTGGAATCGACCGAACTTGGGACCGGACTTACAAGTTCGGTCGGGCTTAAATTTCCCACGGGGAAAACTCTCAGGAATGGACCGACCTTGGGGACCGGACTTGCAAGGTCGGTTGGGGTAGAATTTTCAAACGGTAATACGTCCTAGAATGGACCGACTTGGGTAAGGTCGGTCGGTAAGATCGGTCGAGCCAAAAACACAAAAAAAAAAGAGGTTTAAAATTCTAAAGATGATAATTGGTAATAAGGTATTCCATTGGTAGGGTAATAATGATTAGGAACCTAAGAACCCAAGGAATTAAGTTAGGTTAAGTATAAACCTTAAGTTTAAAGTTAAGTTAATATGGTTAAGTGGTAAAGACTAAAGAGGGTATCGAATGGGAATCTTTAGGGATTAAGTGTCTTAAGTAAGGTGCAAATAACTAATGACCTAAAAATGAATGAATGTTTTAGGTTTGTGAATTGGGACCCCGAAGAAGGTTAAACAAACAACAGTCGACGGTGAACGGTACAGTCTTTCTTGTGACCTGCTTGCTAACGAGGTGTCCTCGGCTTGTGTGCTATCTGTTTAATTGCTATGACTAAAACAAGATAAAGCATGCAACCGGTTATATTTATTCTCGTTGTGTTTGTGTTATCTTTACACTAACCCGCGAGACTTTAGATGGTTACTAACCAAGTTTAGTACTTATTGAGTAAGAATAAGAGTTAAGTTTAATGGTTGTTGGTTAATGCCCGTTAAGGCTTAGCAGCACATGGTGATTAAGATGTCTACTAACTGGAACTTGAGTGAGGAAACCCGGGACCGATCTCCGGTCATGCATGCTAAGGAAAAAGGGGGACGGTATCTGAATCAGATCTGCCCTCCGCTTAAGGACTTGTCTTCGGACTTGTAGCCTAGGGCCGGTTGCCGGCTCAGCTACGCTGGACTCCCGTCCAGAGTAGGTGGCATTAAGATGGTGCGGTGGGATCACCTAAATCCCAGGTTCGAATTAAGCTACAACCATTCCCTTCCAGGAAAGGGTTGTATACTAAGATTAAGATTAAGATTAAGGTAAGGTAAGGAACTGAGATTAAGGAAATGGGGACTAAGGAGGGGGTTACTAACCCACTTGATAAGGGAACGCTTGAGTCGTTCACTGATTGTGAACTATATATGTTCAACTGTGGTTATTGTTATTGCACTTCATTTTATGCTTATGTATGTAATCAATCTCCATGCTATCGACAATTAGTCGTCGTAGCCCCGTTAGCTTGGGGGCCATGAGAGGGTGTACCAGCATTCGTGCTGACCCCCTCGGGGGCTATTTTTACACTTGCAGGTAAGAGACCCATGAGGACGCACTACGAGAGTAGGAGCGGTTAGACTTAGGGTGGGGTGTTTCTTTTGAGTTTGGGTTGCGCCTGTGCACCCGACTGTTTATATTAAAACTGATGTAAGGTTGTGAATATGTCTAAGATATTTGTACTCGGTTGGTTGTGGTATTGTGGATGGTGATGTTTGGGTTGGTTAAGTATTTTGGATAAGTATTGTAAATGTTAAGGCCGGTATATTCTAACGATCAGACGTGGCAAGGTCCAGGTGTTTATGATTTCCGCTGCGACATATACGTTTAAGTGTTCAGTTTTGCGATAACCACGATTGGCTTTGGATGGGGTGTTACATTTATAGTCAATAATAATATGTTAAGGTGTTACATTGAGTTATATGGGGTTATAACCACTCAGAACACAACTCCCGGGCTAACCGGGCAAAAAGGAGCGTTAAGAAATTCTCTCGAGCACTTTGTGTATTTTTGAAAAAGTAGCTCGAGTACTCTCTTTAGAATGTTGAATATAGATGATAGGAACTCTTAGAATAATTTATATTGGGGTTTGTGCCACTTCAGTACCTCTCCGAGGCACTCCCGTGGGTTTATGGGGTCCTCATCGGGAACCCCCGAGCACCTTGTCTTTAACTGAGATTTTATCTTGAGAACATCATCTTAAATGTTCATTAAAGTGCTATTATGCATTTAGAATGACGTGTAATGATTTACTTTATTTTATAAGGTATTTCCGGGACTTTCAGGCCTTAAGGGGCCCTTAAGGGAACTCCCGGGCATATTGTATTTTTACTCAGTTCTAACTGAGGACTTGTGTTTTAAAGGTCATAAAATGATCCTTGGTTAACTTCATATGAGTTTTTAGAGCTTAAATAACTTGTTTATCTTAAGGTCGGGCTTTAACGCACGTTTTTGACCTTAAAGAGTTTAGGTGCGTTGTAACACCCAAGTGCTTATATACTTTTCTCAGGGTTTAGTAATCCCCTAAATAATACTTATTTATCATTATTTAATTATTTAATGGTTAGGGGTATTTCAGTCTACCCCCCTTAAAAGGACTTCGTCCCGAAGTCGTAACTTATACTTATTCATCATATGGAATCAAGTTCTTGATAACTATTCCTGTATACTTATCATTCTTTGGGTGTCAATACTATATTGACACCTCTACATTCCATCTGTAATCCAAGTGTATACAACTCATAACCTTACTCATGATATTCAACGTAATCATAGCCCAAATAATCTGGTAAATACTGTAAAGAAAATAAGTGTACTTTCATTAATCAACCAAGTGTTACATAGAACACATCAATACCACACGTTACATAGAACTCAACCATAACCTTTTCAAGTGTCACATAGGACACAACAATAACCACTCAAGTGTCACATAGGACATATCAATAACCATTCAACCAATTGCACACATGTGCAACAATAAAAACACAAACAACCAATTACAAATCCAGTATTGACTGCAGATATGCAAGTCGCATGTGGTGCTCTACCCCCCTTAAAAAGGGTTACGCCCACGTACCCCCCACAAGTATACACAAAGCTAAAAGATAAAAGTGCTGGATACTTGTCTCGCATGGAGTCTTCTACTCCCATGTCGCCTCCTCAATGTCGTTGTTTGACCAGACAACCTTGACCATCCTAACGGTCTTGTTCCTGGTCTCCCTAGTCTTGGCGTCTAAAATGCGAACTGGGGTCTCTCATATCTAAGTGTAGGATCTAGCTCGAGTGTCTCGGGCTCTAAGATATGTGATGGGTGAGGCACATACTACTTTAGTTGAGAAATGTGAAACACATTGTGCACTCTCCCAAGCTCACCGGTAAATCTAATCTGTAGGCTAATGGACCCACTCGCTCCGTAATAAGGTACGGTCCTACCTACTTCGGGCTAAGTTTGCCCTTCTGCCAAGATCTAAAAATTCCTTTCATAGGTGAAATTCTAAGGAAGACTCGACCGCTTACTGTGAACTCGAGGTTTCTCCTACGGACATCAGTATATGACTTCTGTCTATTTACGAGATATAGCCCTCAAGAATCTATACATTCTTTGATATGTTCCATAGTGCATTAGTGTGCTTTTATATTTGAATCTGTATGTATGGGTGAAGGTAATCTACCATCCTGTACGTTGTTAATATTACCTTTGGCTTGTTTAATTTATCTCTTGTAAAACACTTCCATTAGTCGCCTCTTGTAGTTGTAATTATCGGCGCTTGGGTCTTATGTTAATATTGGTGTATATTTAAAATCTCTTTCTTTGACCATCAAGTCATCATCTTGTGATCCTGGTATTTGAGTTTGCTGTTGCCATATACGGCTTTCATTTTAAATGGAAGGTATGAGCTACGGTTGAGCCGTGCATCTTATATATATTATAGAAAGATTCCTTGATATTATTGATTTACCAGTTGTCGGTAGTACATACCTGATCATTATCGTCTGTTCATTAGTTATTCCACAGTAGGGTTCCCACTAGGGTTTTTAACACGGTACAGTTTTCTCCAATTGAACATGTTCTTGCGGTTGTAAATCAACTCATGTGAGTATTAGTATAATTTTCCCTACTCTTTATATTTTACCATGTTTATAGGTAGATTCCCATTTTATATATTGATTTGAATTCATAAAGAAAGACATGGAAGTCGATCTTTCCTTCCAGATGGCAATTTGGCCATAACTTAGAAGGGAGCTTGAGGATACTCTTATTATAGGTCATTGCTTTTTATCTTATATTTAATTTATTACCATGGTTCATGGAACAATAATAGTTAGTATGTCCCTCACAATTGGCTATTTTTCGACATACGCGGAGTTGTTTTAACTAGTAAATCTCCTTAAGGTAACCTGGGCAACTTAACTCTTAATTTACACCTTCTACTTCTCATATACTTATTAGTCCAATTTTATATTAGATTTAAGAATAAATACTTACGTACCACAGAAATATTTGTGACCACTTGTAAGGAGTCTCAGAATCATCCAACCCTGACAGGGTCAGCGTCAGTGTTGAACTATCCTTCCACACCATTTTGTGTTTGGTTTTCCCTTGATCTGACCAGGATCAAGTTCGACCTCCCACGTCAAATATCAAACAATCACATAATTGTCATTTTCCAAATTTTATCTTATTATACTTTGTGACGTGGTGAGTACTACATTTTCCCTTGACCACTATACTATTAATCCAATATCTGTTATAACCTATACTCGAATCTAGTGTATTCCCAAATCCCCGGTACCATATTCCCTTGATCAAATCATCAAGCGGGGAAACCAGTTTTTTCCTCTTGACATAAAAGGTAAATTCTTATTAAGACATCTAGGCTCATACTGTCTAATAATTATATCCATCAATCATTTCAACTCTTAAATTCATCATACAAGTAATAAGTTCCGTCATGGACTTGTATACCTTAGAATACTCTCTTCTCCTTAAAAGGCTCATCTAATATTTCACTTATCAGGGCTTGATTATTGCTTACACTTGATTATCATCACTTGGAGCAAAGACAGTCACAGTTAAACTTCAAGAAAAGTTTTGATAGCTCCATCCACAACTACAGTTCCATAAAGTACTATTTACTCCGCCTTAAAGCTTGGCTTTCCTTATTTCATCTAAACTCCATAAATCAGGTGAACCATATGTTCAGCCTAGGTTAAGTATCTCTTAATATTAGTACCATCTCAAACTAAGGGTTTCCAGTTTGAATCCTACGGTTTGGTAATAGGACAATCAAGGCTTATTGTTTGTTTCTATCCCTTAGAAACGTGGTTAATCCACAAACTCTATGGCTTCCAAAATAGGTCGATTAGGTGTATCAAATAGAGAATTTAGAATCACAGGGATTACCATGTAACGTTGGGAAATTTATGTGTAAAACTGTTGTTACAAGCCAAGGGGTATGTTTTACTACTTTTACATTTAACTTCCTCTCACTTTTAGTGTATATATTAACTCAAATTCTTAATATAACTTATACCACCTCCATTGTAAGTGTCAAGGAGAGTTTTTTTGTTACCATATTTATATTAAAATTTATATTACATAGGGGGTTAACCTTATTTGATTTATTGCGATCTTTATTCGCGTTTATAACTTGAGCTGTCATAAAAGACATATGCTCGTATAGAACCATATGGATAGTGTAGGACGATATCCTCAAAATAGGGTAGGTATATTTAACGATACTTTAGCCCTCTGAAATGTATCAATACTCCTCAACGTTTTAGGTTTACAACCTCTAAATTATATTTATATGTAGCATTTGGTATTGCTAATTAGGTAATTCTCCCGACTTCAGAAAATATATATTCAAAATTTGTTCTCTCCCCTTTTGTTAATTAGGGGTCCACTATAGTCACTATATTGATACTAGCTGAGACCCTTGGTATTTGCTCAGGTATTTAAACCTCGTACTTATCCATGATGGATGTTTAGTTATATATTTTGAGGTCATGTTTCTCTATTGTCATATTTCAAGGTTTTGCACTATTTTCTCTCGGAGTTAATAAGGGATTGTAAGATTTTCCAGTCTCGCACTGAGCGGTAAGCTCGGTGCCTGGGTATCCCATAAAATTTCAGTGTTTGCTCTACCCGTGCAGGTCTTCATCAGACCTTTTTGACAATTCATGTAGTCTTATGTATTTTATATTAATTAATGTACTCCTTTTTCATGCATCTGCTCGTCGTTTAGGCAGGTCATAATTTGTAGTTACTGTAAGTTTGGACAGTTGATAACGCCCTTCGGCGGTCCAAGCAACACTAATTCACTATTCTTCACTGTACTATCTCACGCCATGTATCCCAAGACTAATTTTGGTTTAATACTTTTAATCCCATGGTACACTAATCTGGATTCTCCACCAAATATCAACATGTCTCCTGACTTCAAAATAATCTTTTTCGCCTTATCCACCCTCTTCTTATCACCGTATGAACTCAGTATCATCTCCTATGGAGAATGATACAGCTGGTATCCCAATCCTTACCCATACACACCATATATAATTTTAAGTTTTGATCCACTCCCACTTCCTGGAATATAAAATCCTCCAAGGTTTATTCCCAAGTTATACATTCATTTACAACAGTTATTTGTTCATTTATAGTTAATTATTTCTTGAGTAGGATCATGCCGGGTCAAGGTACTTGGCATTATGCCTCTGGGTATTCCCGACCTTCGCACATAGGCTCAAGTGACCTCGGTCTCATAGGTAAGGGAAAGATAAATATCGAAGTATCCTATTAGGTGAGAGGTTACCTAAGTTAGGTCTCTCTAATTTTTGATACATATTAATCACATATAAGTCTCATCAACTAATAATTATAAGCACACATTTATGCATCATGCATTAGGTTTAAGTTCTAGGCTTACCGGTTCCCCTGAATAACTTGGTAAATATCGAAGTATTCTGGAACTCTGACAGCCTTGAACGCTTTTTGGTGCTCTACAATGAACTTCTCCAGTGCGGCGGGGTCCGGTTCCCCTGAATAACTTGGTACTCTCACGTCTGCAATGCCCTTCAACCAGTTGGTTTCCCTGGGCTGCGGCGGGTGGGGTATGGCTCCCGTAAATTGAGCTCCTAGCTGCTGCGCGAAAGTTGTCATGGCTGCTGCTAGGTCTGGTACTGCTGGAACATCCGCCGGTGTCTCGCCACTGCGTCCACTGCTGTCTCCACGTGGTCTTTCTCTTGTCGACATCTATAGTATTTTATTATTACTACTCGGTTGCTACACCGTTTTATATACACAATCACAAACATGTATGAAGCTAATTACTAGCAATAAAATATCCCTAGATTTTTCTAAGTTACGAATCCACACGGACGTTTCCCGTATCCCAATATTCCTATGCTCATTGTCCTAGACTCAGTATCTTTTCATCAGAGCGGTACTCCGCTCTGATACCACTTTTTATAACACCCCTAATCCTAAACATGTAATAACGTCGCAAGTCGTAGCATAATGAATAACAAATCGCAGCGGAAAATAAAATTATCTACCTTGGTGTTACACGCCGTCATTAACCCTTGTGAGCAACAAGGCAACCTTACTCTTTCCAACAATACAACTCCTCACGCTGTGCTGAACAGATACTGAGCACTCTAATTATTACAACCCAAATCCAACTAAATGAGCAACTAACTGAATACAACAACCTTTTTAATACAATACATAATAAAACCAACGATGTTTGTTGCAAACACTTCAGCTACCCCCGTGTCCCGCACTCCGGCTTGAGTCTTCTTCAATAACCAGGAATGTTTGGCCCATTGAAGGGCTCAGCAATCGAAATGCTGGTATGATAAATGTAGTCTTAAATCATTTGGATTCCTTAAGTCGTTTTAGCCATCTTGATATTAGATTCATTACATAAAATACCGGTTTACAATGATAACAGTAATAACTGTAAACATTTAACGATCACATAGCAATTCACCTGTAAACACCAGTGTACAATAGTACACGACACCAATAACCACACAACAATAACTCATAGAAATAACCAATAGCCACACATTAATAATCCATAACAAAACCAATAATCACATAAAATCCGTGACGATCACCAAACAAGATATGCGTATTAAACTGTACTGGTTAGTTAGCCACCCGACCCTTATCCTTTAAACCAATCATTTAACCTTCTCCAATTAATTTCCACCTCAAGTGTCATGTTAAGTCAAACCTTAATAACTTTTTAATGGACGAATGTCCCCTGTGTTCCATTGGAACTGTTTACCAGCTGACCCTATGGCCTTGGTTAATTGATCGATCCGGTCGAACCTGTGCACCAACGGCAGTGCCTTCCGCCATCCCCGAATGTGGCTAATGGATTTCCTTTGAGTGACTCTCCATTGAAGTCTCTCGTAGTGATCACAATGTGCAACCAGAAAGTCGAAACAATCTGGATTCCTCTCTTTATAAGTTAGCCCTTTTTGCCAGTGTCATAATAACCAATCCTTATGTTAAGACTATAACAGTTGACCATCAGTTAGGTTCATTAATACCTAAAGGTCAGATAGTCTTGTTCTAGCTTAGATGTATAAACTTCCAGTCATAAGACATTCGCGTATAAATAAAACGCAACAAAGTTGAGCAATACAGTATACAATATCATTCACATAAAATCACAGATATCGCTCTTAAACAATTAGCACATAACGTCTGGACCTTAGGATAATCCTTAGGACATTCAGACCACATAATTAACATACCGTTCACCAAGTAACTGCTAGCTTGACAAATTCCTGTTCAGTAGTTCCTTCCCGTACGCTGTTATATAAACATGCAATACCGGGTAATATTAATATAACTATTCATTAAATATTACAGTACTGTCACTGTAGAGTTTATTTACGTAGTATACTAACTCCGTATGTTCTTTAGTTCCCCCTGTTATTTTAACAGCGGTTCTAGGTAGTTTAACAGTTCGTTATTTTATGTGATATTCACATGTGATAATGAATTTTCACCTTGTAGTATATTTCTACTTCCTTAACTATATACTCATAATTGTTTCCATTTATTCTTTATATTATATCCCTTGGTCATTTTTATTATAACCACAATTATTTTATAAACTTTATTTTATACTCCATAATATAATATATTACCTAGTTTTACTTCCTTTCCTTATTAAATTACAAAACCAACCTTTTCAATTCGGTATTTATATTTTATACTCAACAACTTTATAAATTATTAAATAACCATATATAGTTTCCGGTAATTATAATTTGAACCCATTAACTTTTACAACTTACCAAACAACCATATACTATTATAATTTACTATATACCCATATTATTTTTCGGAAATTGTAAAACAATTATATCAACTTCTATAAATTGCCAAATAACCTTATAACTTTTATAATTCACTAATTACCCACATTAACCTTTATAATTATTAATTAACCACATTACCTTTTTAATTTACCAAATATCCACCTTAATTTTCGTAAATTACAATCTCATTATACCAACTTTTATAAATTACAAATAAACCACTTAACTTTCGGTTTTCACTAATATTTTCCTTTATTCACTTTTAAACCCCAAAATTTTATATAAGTTACATATTAACTTATAAACTATAGTTTAAATATTTTATTTTTAAATAACCAAAACAGCCCATAACTTTCTTCAATTTATATCTCCGCCCATATTAAATTCTATTTTTCATATATACTTCCATAAATTACATATTCACCCAAAAACTTTTATAAACTTAATATTTTATGTCATAAATTATTTTAACCCAAAGTTTTGTAACACCCCAACTCAATCCAGATGTGGTCTCGCAACTTAACAGTATATATATAAACATGTCACAGCGGAATTCTTTACAATCCAGGACCTTGCCATGGTCTGACTACAGAATATACCGAACATTAGTACAACAACCTTAACCAATTACATATCCTTCTTACAATCCCCTTACATCCTATACATCTTACTAACTCAATTGCCATACGAGTGTACAAGCACAACTCGTAGGCCACACTTAACCCGTAACACTTGTTCCCCTTCTTACTCTCGCGACGGCCGCCTCCTGATGTACCTGTGTAGTAAAAACAGCCCCCAAAGGGGGTCAGCACGAATGCTGGTACGATCCTCTCATGGCCCCAAGCTAACGTGGCTACAACGACTAATTGTCGATAGCATGGAGGTTGATTAGATGCACAACATAATAGTAAGTGCAGTAAACAACAAACCAACAATGAACAATCAAAGTTCACACACAATGAACGGCTTAAATGTGTTCCCTTAATTAGAGAGTTATTTATTTAACTCCTCAAGTAATGTTTCATCTTAAGCTGAGTCCATCCTTATCTCACCTCAATCTTAGTCTTAACTTAATCTTAGAAACAACCATCCTTTAATAAGGAGTGGATGTAGCTTATCTTAATCTTAATAATACAAACCATCCTTTAAAGATGAATGGTTGCAACTCATCTTAACCTTACCTCAATCTTAATCTCAACTTAATCTCAGAATACAAACCGTTCCTGGAAGGGCATGGTTGTAGCTTAATTCGAACCTGGGATTTAGGTGATCCCACCGCACCATCTTAATGCCACCTACCCTGGACGGGAGTCCAGCGTAGTTGAGCCGGAAACAGGCCCTAGGCTACAAGTCCGAAGACAAGTCCTTAAGCGGAGGGCGGATCTGATTCAGATACCGTCCCCCTTTTTCCTTAGCATGCATGACCGGAGATCGGTTCCGGGTTTCCTCACTCAAGTTCCAGTTAGTAATAGTCTCAAGACCATGTTTGTTGGTTAACCTCTTTCGGTTTATATCAACCCATATTAGGGAGCATTCCTTAGTCTCGCTCAATTCCTTACTAAACGTTGGTTAGTAAGTTCCCACGATATGTTGTGATAGTTCTCAAACATCACACAACAATACAATAATCATAATATTCCGGTTGCATGCTTTATCTTGTTTAGTGAGCACACAAACAAATAGCACACAAGCCGAGGGACACCTCGTTAGCAAGCAGGTCACAAGAAGAACTGTACCGTTCACCGTTGGTCGTTCGGTTGCTTACTCTCTTCCGGAGTCCAAACTCCCAAGTCCTAAAACATTCATTCAGTTTTAGGTTGTTAATCACTTAACTTAATCCAACTTACTTAACTTACTTAACCCTTAATGATTCCCACCTAACACCTCTTAAGTCTTACAACTTAATTACAACTTAACCTTAAACTTTTAAGTTTATACTTAACTTAACTTAATCCCTTAAGTTCTTAGGGTCCTAATCATTACCACCCTACCAAAGGTACACCTTATTACCTATTACCATCCTTAGAATTCAAAATTTCTTTTTTTTTTTATTTTTAGGCTCGACCGAACTTCCGACCGACCTTACCTAAGGTCGGTCCATTCCAGAACATATTACCGCTTGAAAATTCTACCCCGACCGACCTTGCAAGTCCGGTCCCAAGGTCGGTCCATTCCCGAGAGTTTCCCCGTGGGATATTTAAGCCCGACCGAACTTGCCAAGTTCGGTCCCATGTTCGGTCAATTCCAGAGACTCAATTCCTTCACAAATTACAAGCCCGACCGAACTTGCAAGTCCGGTCCCCAAGTTCGGTCGGTTCCAGAAACTTTCTCCGGCAGTGTAAACTGAGCTCGACCGACCTTGCAGGTCCGGTCCCAAGGTCGGTCGGCTCCAGAACCTTATTTCTAAATTCCCATTTGACTCCAAACTTCTCCACAAGTTCCCCCATGTGTCCTAATACCATTTAGGCACTTAAACTCACCTTAGAACTTCCACCAAACTCTCCAAAACAACTTCCAAAGATCTTCTCAAACATTTACTAAATTCTTACAAAACTCCTTACATTTGTCATATAATTCCTTACATTTCCAACATGTACATTTTGTCTAAAACTTTAACTATCCCAAGTGTTTCTTTTCAACCATCTTAACTACTCCTCAAGCATCATTTTGCATACTCACTTGCTTTACTCAAACTTCTCAAAACTATATATAATCTAGCACATGCTTACATCCTTATGAGTCATTATATCTTATTCTTCCTTCAAACTTTGTACAAGTTTCCTAGCTTCCTTAACCATGGTTTTGGTTAATGGTGGCCACGGTTCCGGTTCCGCCGGTTCCGGTTCCTGTTCCGAGATATGTGTATTCGGATACGGAACCGGTCAGGGGCGGTTCCGGGGCGGTTCCGGTTCCGAATCTGGAGGTTGTATTCGCTTCGGATTCACTCAAAAAACCGGTTCCGACCGGTTCCGTAGCGGTTCCGGTTCTGGTTCCGGCCGGTTCCGGAGCGGTTCCGGCCGGTTCCGGAGTGGTTCCGGCCGATTCCGGAGCGGTTCCGGTCAAATCCGGCTGGTTTGGACCAAAACGACGTCGTTTTGCCCTTTGACCAATGGCTAATTGACCGGTTCCTAGGCGGTTCTGGTTCCGGTTCCACCGGTTCGGGTCCGGTTCCGGTTCCACGGTTCCGAATCCGACGGTGAATCCAGTCGGTTCCGGGCGGTTCCGGTTCCGGTTCCGGGCCCGGTTCGGTCCCGAATCTCAAAACTTGTATTCGGATTCGATTCGCAAGGGGGCGGTTCCGGTTCCGAATCGGTTCCGGCCCGGTTCTGGCCGGTTCCGGTTCCAATCGGTTCCGGGTAGAACCGCCGGTTCCGGGTAGATTTGGATTCGATGGCCACCATTAGTTTTGGTGCCTTAAATTCACCATTGTAACCCCTAGTCCCTCTTAGACACCACTAGGTCTTCCTATTACTCAAGAACTCCATAGCTTACCCACTTTCACCAAAACAACCTTTAATGTTTACTATAACATCCTTAGTCATAAAATCTCCCTAGGACACCTTAAACACTTAGTTCCCTCTCCAAATTTTGACATGGCTTCCTTAGTATATTACTACACCCAACGTTTAGTTTCTCACCCTTAATAAAATCATGAACACTCAAACCCTTAGTACACATTCTTGGTACACAAATTACACCCTCCAAACCTCTAATCCCTCCTAAACAATTCTAGGCCATTCTAAACTTCAAGAACAACTTTGTTAACTCATTTCCACTCAAATTTCCTTTAATGACTCCTAGTAAATCCTAGGTCATATTAATTCACAACCACCACCAAACACTTTGTTTCCTACTTAAATTTCGCCATAACTCCTCTAGTATATATCACGCCCAAATGCATTGTTTTTCTCATTCAATCATCTCACACACATCAAATCCTTCCTCATCTTATTTTTCTCACCCAAATCAACTCATTCATAATAAACTCAACATAATGCAATAATCTTAAATTGCATAGCACTAAGGCTCTTAAATACATGGCTCTTAGGCCCTTAAATGACTTAAACACTGAATTTCCCACATATAAAAGCTTTCAACCTGCAAATACACAACAATGCTCCCATAGTAATTTAAGTGTTCTCTTAATTCACCATATACTTATCTTGCTAACTCATTCCCATAAGCTCCTTAGTCACAAGTTCATAAGCTTGTTTAAATTCCTTTTTTCTTAGGTTATTAACCCATTACCTAATGTAAGCTTTAAGCTACATTAGTACTCATCTAAAACTCATTCCTTAAACTTAGACCACCATTAGGTAAGCAATTTACCTTGTTCTTCCAAGCTTCTCCTCACTTCCCTCCTTGGTTTCCTTTGTTTCATTTTCGGCCACCCACTTAGATTTCCATTGCCAATGTTCTAATCAACATTCAATGACTCACATGAGTGTAAACAATACACTAACCTTAAGGAATGAAAACCTAGGTTAAAAATGTGTTCTAAGGTATAAAAGTGGATGATTACCTTTGAAGTCTCAAGGTAGACTTGGGCATTGAATGAAAGAGGACCTCCACTAGCCCTTGGTGAAAAACAAGCTAAAACAAGGCATAAAAACAAAGCCCCATGAGTAGTAATTTTCGGCCATGTGGAAGGAATGATGGAACATGGTTTTTCTTACATTTTCTTTACCTTAAGAGAATGGAGAAGCTAATGAGCTCTTCAAACTTGATTTTCCTCCATCAATGGAGTTTCTCATGGCACCAAACTTGAGCTTTGAAAGATTTGAAAAGATAGAAAGATAGGTCTTGGCCTAACAAGAGAAATCTATACTTAGTTTTGATTTGGAGCAAAGATGAACATTTGGTGGGCAAAGCAAGGTGAGGCAACAATGGGGCTGCTTGGGAACGGTTTAGAACAGAGAGAATAAGAATAAAACCGTGGAAGAAGAAGGGAATGAAGAAAGAAGAGAGGAGAGAGGTAAGCTAAAAGATATTTATCTTATAAAAGGGTAAATAGTGAACTTACTACTTTTCCTCTCATTTCCTTTAATGTGCTGGCTACTAATGGTGAGTCACCATTAAAAACTGTCCCCCCCTTGGTATACAAGATACATAAGTCCTTGTTTGGCCATTTGGCTAATTAAAGTTGACTTAAGTCAAAACTAGCACATTTGAGCACTATTCACTAATTAGTGCACATATTCGGGAAATTTTTGGTTTCCCATTGATTTAGGCTTCCTAATGTGATACTAATTAGTACACATGTATATTAAAGATTAATGATGGACATTTAGCCACTCAAAACTCAATTCTAAGACAATTTCTCAAAAATGTGCTTTAAGACTTCTTAAAGCACATTTTGTGTTTTAACTTGTTTTTGAGCTTGGTTTTCTTTGCTAATTGATTTTAAAATGTCCATTAGCATATTACTAAAGTCTTATCATGTATTTGGGTACTCACCCAAGTCTCTCCAAGCTTAGAGCACATTTTGCCCTAATTGCCCTTAAGGCACTTTTTGTGTTTTCCTTGGTTTAAATTGTCTGCCAATCTTTCTAAGGCATATTCTAGCCTTACTACATCATAATTTGATGTTTACTTAGCATACTTAGGTTTGGGGTATTTCAGTTTTTGGTCAACACTTTGACCAAGACTTAATTTCACAATTAATACTTTAATATACCCATAAAATCATAAGTAATTCTCGGCCATACTCCAATCTTCCCAATAATTACAAAATAGTCCCAAAACTTTATAAATTGTTATTTTAACACTTAAACACTTATTTAAATTCACCAAATTCATAATATAGTTCTTGCCTTGCCTTATATATATCATAAAAATACCAATATACTCCTTAACTCTCGGCAATCCCATTTAATACACCAAACTTTTCAAAATTTTACATTTTAACCACATAACTTTATAAACTAGCCATTTAAATACTTGTAGCTATTTTTAATATTCCCAAAATTTATAATATGAGTTAATACACTTATACATATGTCAAAAATCATCAAATGCAATACTTTGCTCTCGGTTTTAATATTCCTTTACCATATAGTTTTAAAACTTGATTTAAACCTTATAATAAATATATAAATGTATATAAGCCATATAACATCTAAAAATTATGCTAATGACTTAGAATGATTATAAACTCAAAATAGAACCTTTTATCCTTAGATATTTCGGTTTAATAATATGTGTATCATATTTAATTTTGTGACACAATTTTATACCTTAAGGTAATAATCTTACCTTATATGTTATAAATTATTTTCTTGCCATTATAACCTATGATTTTCGGCCTTAATTTATTTAGAGGTTATACATAATTTTTATACCAAAGCTTGAAGCTTAAATCAAGCTTAAACTTAATAAACCTTAATTATATAAACTTACTCCTTAAATCAAGACAATTCTTGTACTTGATTTCTCCTTGAATTCCAAGCTCCCCAAGTGCTATTTTGATGTAGATATTTCGGCATCCTTATACATATTTAGGAGATCCATTTGTTAGACTTCTAACAAAATTTATTAATAATATTTGAAGTAATTTTTACAAGAGTTTACCTTAGGAATTTAACAAGGTATTTTTGATACACCTTGGGATGATTGTAGATCCAAGTTTCCTTCATGAAATAATGAAGAGAATATGGATTTAGGAGGTTTTAAATTTTAAAAATTGCTTAAGGAATTTTCTTAAGATTTTCAACATGAAAATTTACCTTAACTTGATCTTGTTGTTCCTTGTGTTGTTGTTGATCTAGGAACCTCCTTGGAGCATGTAAGCTTGGCGAAAATTAAGAGAGTTGCTAGGATGATTCTTGCTTCAAGACTTAGTAGATTTGACTAGGAATTTACATAGAAATGGTGTTAGAACTTAATTCACATTAATGGAGCTTTAAAGCTCTAAGTAAAAACTTAACAAAGGAAGAAGAAAGAGAGAAAGGAGGAAGCTTACTCAATAGGCCAAGTGAGTGGCAAGAAGGAAATGGAGCCTAACTCACGTATGAATAAGGTAGGAAAAGACCATGAATCAAATGGAATTATTTGACATAATTATTGTCAAATTGTTTAATCTTTCTTTTGTTTAATAATTGGTGTTTGGCTCAATAAAATTGTCTATCATTTAGACATGTTTTCGGCTGAATGGAGAATTAATGGAGCTTATTTGACAATAGAAAGTAGAAGACAACACTAGTTAGGTAGGTGTAATACTTTTACAATTTAAATATTGATTTTGTTCATTGTCTTCTCCTTTGATTGCTCACGTAAATGAGGATTGAATGGGGCATCCTATTTTGATGATTGAAGACAGCAATATGGCTAGATAGGTAGTCACTCTATATTTGAATTTTATAAGGAAAATTTAAGCCTTGTTTCTTGCATAGAAATCGGACATAGTGTGCTGTTTGGAACAATTAATTCTTTGTCTATATTTAACATAGAGTTGTGCTTGTTAGGTAGTTGTCTCCTTGCATAATTAGACAGCAATAATCCTTGCTTTTTCTTGGTCCCAATCGGCTACACATGTGGTGGTAGCAACTTGATTTTTGTTTGCTTGCAACCTCACATTATAAAGTAGTCTAGTTTTGTTATTTTATGTAATCAATTTTCTATGACTTTTACAAGACTAATTTATCTTGTTTCTTGCAGGTCACACGGTTGTTGAAAGCTCCACATGACTGATTTAATTGCTACATTTTCATATAGTACATGCTAAGTGAGTCAAATTAACATTAGGCAAATTTTTGAATTAAAACTAGCCAATTATTACCCATATTGACGCATGGGATGGGAGTCAAATGGGATTAATTTTTCATTTATTTCCTGTCCCATTATATTGTACTAAGACCATACTAATATGTGTAATAGGTTCCAGCATTTAATTGGTACATTTATACTATGGTAAAAGGTGAAACTTTTAAGGTAAAAATGCTGAATTTAGGTACCTTTTGACTCAAAAATCGCCCCTGGTTGTGCTATGATTTTAGCACTGTAATTAATTGATTTAGATGGTCAATATATCCACTTTTAAGATTATCAACTCGTGGCTCCTCAAAAACTTCAAGGCAATTGCGTAAAACGCATTTTTTATGACACCCGAAGGTGCGTTTTTGTGCTTTAAGGATTTTTCTAGGAAACAATTAGTCGCTATGAGTTCCAAGTGTTTACTGACATTGTTTATAGTCAATAATAATATGTTAAGGTGTTACATTGAGTTGTATGGGGTTATAACCACTCAGAACACAACTCCCGGGCTAACCGGGCAAAAAGGAGCGTTAAGAAATTCTCTCGAGCACTTTGTGTATTTTTGAAAAAGTAGCTCGAGTAATCTCTTTATAATGTTGAATATAGATGATAGACTCTTAGAATAATTTATATTGGGGTTTGTGCCACTTCGGTACCTCTCCGAGGCACTCCCGTGGGTTTATGGGGTCCTCATCGGGAACCCCCGAGCACCTTGTCTTTAACTGAGATTTTATCTTGAGAACATCATCTTAAATGTTCATTAAAGTGCTATTATGCATTTAGAATGACGTGTAATGATTTACATTATTTTATAAGGTATTTCCGGGACTTTCAGGCCTTAAGGGGCCCTTAAGGGAACTCCCGTGCATATTGTATTTTACTCTGTTCTAACTGAGGACTTGTGTTTTAAAGGTCATAAAATTATCCTTGGTTAACTTCATATGAGTTTTTAGAGCTTAAATAACTTGTTTATCTTAAGGTCGGGCTTTAACGCACGTTTTTGACCTTAAGGAGTTTAGGTGTGTAGTGCTTATGTACTTTTCCAGGGTTTAGTAATCCCCTAAATAATACTTTTAATTATTTAATTATTTAAAGGTTAGGGGTATTTCCCCGCCGTTTATTCCCTACCCCCAGATGACTCCGCGATTCCCAAAACTTGGTGAAAGGAAAACTATTGGATCTTGAGTGGTTACACTCGATGAACTTCACCATGTTTGAAGAGATGTTCAGGTTTCAGAACTGGATCCACCTGTTTCACGGCATTCAAACCTTCCACGATGAAGAAGCCTACCAGTTCTACCAAAATTGTGTCATCCGCAAAGGGAAAATTATGACCGAGGTACATGAAAAAGCCATTATTCTTGATTCAAACGCTATTGCAACTCATTTGGCCATACCAACCACTAGATTAGAATTTTATGATAGGGTGGGATTTCCTGATCTAGGGTTTATTTCCGCAAAAGAGGTTTATGACTTTATTCTGCCAAATAGCCGAGTCGGTCACTCTTTAGACCGACCCGCTCTCTCCAACATACACCAAATGCTCCACACCTTGGTGATCAAAAACCTCGTCCCTGGAAAGGAAGGAAACCAGTTCATCCGGCCGCTTGATCTTGCAATAATGTACTGTCTAATTCACCAGCAAAGAATAAACCTTCCCAAACTCATTCTCAATCACATAGCCTCAACCATCTCTTCACCCCGACACTCTCTAGGGTATATCTTTTGGTTACCAAAAATCCTTACCCACTGTGAAATCTCTTTTGATCCTACCAAAGCCAGCCGTATAACCGAAACCGACATACTTGGTCAGATTCTGTACAACAAAACTCTCGTCATTTCAGATCAAGTCTGTCTCCAAACCAAATCCTCCATCCAAAAAACAACCTACTCCCAAATCAACTCCCACTCCTGACACTTTAACTCTCATTGAAAGAGTTACTGGGATAGAAGCAAACCTAGCAAATCTATCCACAAAGATAGACATGCTCATCGACGTCCTCAACAACAACCATAAGAAGACGATGGACATCTTTGCAGGAGGAGTCCAGAAACTGGTCGAGGAGTTCAGGGAGACGTTCGCCGAAGCAATTGTAGCGCAAAAGTGATGGATGATGCTGCGGTTTCGGGGGAAGACGGAGATATGGCTACTGACACAGGAATGGACCAAGGAGATGTCTAACATTTTGCCCCCTCCCTCTTAACCCATAGTACCTAGAATGACTGACTTTGGAATTTTTTAATTGCTCTGGTGGTTTGATGTGTGACATTTGGATACTATGTTTTTGGATATTACTGATGTGTTTCCCCTGATGTTGGCAAACGGGGGAAGCGGTGTATCCCGCGGCTGGTTTATGTGGGTGACTATGTGTGGACACCGAGTGCCTTTGAAGGCCTCGCTATGTTTCGGATTTGTTTTATATTTTTGCTAAGTAGATTACGAAGTAGTTGTGTACCTCAGTTTTATCAGCTCTTATTTAACTGCATTATCTTGAAAGGGAATATTTGCTTAAGGGGGAACAAACAGTGAGTTGTTCTCCCGAGATAGTTGCTCTGCCTTGTTGTGTTTCACTTTTCAGGTACACTCGTTGAGACCACCAAAAAGTTCATGGTGGATACACTGAGTTTGCCATCATCAGCAAAAAGGGGGAATTTTGTTGAAGACTTGGTTGTAACACCCCAACCCGAAACCTAATAACCTGAACGACGATCGCTCCCAAATAAACTTAAACTGCAGCGGAATAAATTACAATAATCGGGTGGTATTACAATGCCGTTATCCACCCTTGTGACTAACAAGGCTAACTCCAAATACAAATCTCAAAAGTCACGGTCTGAATACGAATACAACCCGAGATACTAGGAATCAAACTCAAAGGTACAATAATTAAGTAAAACAAATAACTAGTAATAAACTCTCATAGCTTGATCTACCCCACCTACACTCGGTGTGGTAATCTCTGCAACTTCAGGTACCTGAAAAGTGGGGGTGCCCCCAAAGGGGCTCAGCAAACAACGCTGGTATGGAAAATGCAGCCCATCGGCTACTGGGCCACACCAACTACTTTGTCGAATACATGCAGTTCATTTTTGTAAAGCTGTAAACAAGCATAACATGATAATAACAAATATCCATACAAGGACAACAATGTCACAAAGAACAAGACTTCAGAAGGTCAAGTTAGATGAACTGTAATCATTTGATAATAGTCGGGTCCACCACAATGGGACTGACTGGTGTATAGAGTATGTCAATATAGTGAAGGTATAGTGACCTTGTTAAAAAGAACGGTGGGTAATAATTCCCTCAGAAGATAACGTAGTTAACTCCTGTACTTAAAAAGGTGGGTATCATACCCTCGAGAGAAGTGTAGTCTTCCTCTTAACTTGAACTGTTCCGGTACGGTCCCGGTGAGTGGACAAAGAGTACACCCAAAACTTCCGTCGCGACGTAAATTGAATAGGAGACGACCTGAGACAGGTACAGCTCCTGTAGCATGCATGGCCAGATCCAACTAGGCTCCTCGTTCTCGTAGTATAGAATTGTTAGGTGTCACACAGGGACGTTAACCAAGAGCACAATGTGTATTGTCGATTATTACGTTTAGGATAACGACGTCTGTTGTAAAGTGAAGTTAGTGAGAAACTTGAGTACAAGTTCTCGGTATGATAAAACGCAGGTATTTAATCCACTGGTAATGTAGTGTTGTATGCGTGGGACATACACGTTATAGTTAGTAGCATCACGCACATAAAGTAACACAACAGTGCACAAGAGTAATACAACATTTTACATTAATTATCTTGGTCGTTATTTCAAACAACAGATAGCACACAAGCCGGTGTAATCCGGTAGCGAACATGTTGCAAGAATCCTATACCGTTCACCGTAGATTGCAGTTGAATATATCCTGGTCAACGTCTGGTCAAGTATTGTCCTATATTAGGATTAACTAAGAGGGTTAATTTATGTTACCCTTGTATAATAATTTTATTGGATCATTCAACAATTTCGTATTTATTATTTCATGTGAGGTTTATTTCTTCGTACTGAAATACCCCAAACCTTAATGTGTTAATTAATTATGTAATTATAATTCTCTAAGGCTAATTAAGTCCTTAAGATCATTGGTGAACAAATGAAAGTCCAAAAAGAAAAAGAAAATGCGTAAAAGTCACAAAACGTGAAAACGTGTATTTAATTATTTTAGGAGGTACATAACCTTTATTAGGGTTATAAATATATTTTATACTTTAATTACACATTATGAACATGTGGGAAAAATTCCGGAGGAAAACGGATCCAAACAATGCGTTAAAATGCTAACAGAGTCTTAAGCGCGTTTTTTCGAGAAAATCCGAAAACGTGACTTTAACTGTTAAATGACCCCGTAAAAATAATAGTTGATTATGTAACAATAATTAAACATTAATGGGAGTTTAATAGCCATTAAATTTAAAGGAATGAGAAAATTCGGAAAACGGTCCCGGTTAGTGAATAGTGCTAACGGGTAATAAACGAGCGTTTTCTGTAAAAGCGAAAAACGCTCCAGCGTGTTTACAGTAGTGGGCCGGTTTTATTAATGTAGACAGCCACCCACACATGACTAGTTAGCTAATTAATTAAGTCAAGAGAGAGCCAAAATAACAAAAGGGCACAAATACCCCTCACTCTCTCTCTTTCCTTATTTCCTTTTTCCCTCTCTCTCTTCCTCTCTTTCCTCTCTTTCTTCCTCCACCGATTTCCCTTCTCCCTCTCTGCTGGTTTGGGCATTTTTGAAGCCTTCCATGGCTACTCCATGTTCAACCTCATGCCCAAGCTCCATTTGAGCTCCAAATCAAAAACAATCACATATTCTTCTTCCTCTCATCTTCCTCTATCATCCTTTCTTTTCAAAATTCCAAAAGGAAGAAGTTGACCTCCATGGGTTTTCCCCATTTGAAGAGAAAATGGCACCAATGTGGAGCTTGGAGTCTCCTCTTTCTTCTAAGGTAAAAATTTCCAAGAGAAAGTCATTTTTCCTTCACCTCTTGGTGTAATTGATTTTCACCATTTTGATACCTTGTTTTTCTCCTTGTTCTTGAGCTCCAAATTGACCCTTCAATGGTGGAGTAATTTCCTTCTTGATTCAAGGGAGAAAATCCCTCTTAAAAGCTTCAAAAGGTAAACCCTAATTCTAGCCTTCGATTTAATTGAGTTTCTAAGGGTTTAGATAATTAATGGAGTGTGTTTTTGTGTTCTTGGATGGGATGGAGTTTGGAAACTCCATACCCTCTTAACCGATTTTGGAGAAGATATGGAGCAAGAGGTGAATTAAGGAAGCTTGTGAAATTAAGGTAAGAAAAACTACCTTAGACCTTGTTGTAATTGTTTAAGTGTTTGGGATGGGTAAACAATTTAATCAACCCAAAATTGTGAGTTGAAATCTATGTTGTAATGTGTTTAGTTGATTTTGGAGAGGGTTGTGAATTAATGTTGAATTGAGAGCCTTAAGAGCCAAGTGTTTTGAAGTTGAGTATATATTGTGTTCATGAGGATTTTTGGTGATTATGTTGTTGTTGATGAGATTTGAGGAGTGTGACATGTGGTTAGGACCCTTGAAAGGGTGTTTAGATTAGGGATGAAGATAATGTAAATTGATGAGGATGAATGTGTAAGGATATGGGGAGGTTATGGCAAAATTCAATGGAAAAGGAGTGTTTGATGATTGTTGATGGTTGAGAGAATTTAGGTGTTGATTTGGGATGTTTAATGTGAAAAGAATGGGTGTTTGTAACATGTAAACAAGGATGGAGTGTAGGTTTGTTAGGAGTGCAATTCTGGGTAGAATTTCCCTCTGTTTGCTGAGTTTTTGGGTACGTCCGAACTTCCGTCCGAACTTGGAAGTTCGGACATGCCCCATCGTTCTATAAAATTTTCCGAGTTTCAGTGTTGTCCGAACTTGGAAGTTCGGACACTCAAAATTTTTTTTCCAGGCTATTCTGTTTCGACTTGTGTCCGACCTTCGATGTCCAGACACAAGTTCGGACGCCTGTAAGTTTTCCTCAGTTTTGGCCTCGACTTGTGTCCGAACTTAGAAGCTCGGACACAAGTTCGGACAGTTGGAAATTTCCTTTGGATTTTGCTTCGACTTGTGTCCGAACTTCGAAGCTCGGACACAAGTTCGGACCTAGGGTAATTTTGAGCAAAAACTTTGTTTAAGGGTAGGAAATGATACCCAATGATGGGGGATTGATATGTGATGATGTTATAAGGTTGTTAAGGATAAATTAAGTGAGTTACAATGGTAATTGAGTGGTGAGAAGTAGTAATAAAAAAATGTAAAGTTATAAAACTATCGAACGGGGTTAATCATGGGCGCACTAGTCGTTAAATTATTATGTTGCCCCAATGTTAATAAGATAGTTGTAATGTTCCCAGTTGTTCAAAGATTTCAAGAAATCATGTGATGGCACACTAGAGTGCACCTTCGGTGATAGGTATGGTTTTCTTGCAACCTGTGTCCTACCGGATTACACCGGCTTGTATGCCAATGTGTTTTTTGTGTGTTTGCCACCTTGCAAGATAAAGGATGAAATGAGTTTATAGTAATTCATTATTGTGGCGTAATCAATTCCGATACCGCTTAACCTTAATTATGTGTTAAATAATAGTTAACCGACCTTAGGTTCACATAAGAGATCGGTATTCGGAATAAACGTCCCAACCCACGGGAACGTTCTAACTACGGCTATCCGTGCGTTAGTGTATGTTGTGGTTAAAGTGTGATGTATGTGACTTGTTTAATATGTTGTTGTTGTTGAATACTGTTATCCGTGTTTCGAAATGGGATATGATTTCCCTTGTGTGTCTAACCGAGTTAGTAACACTATGTGATGTATGTATGTGATAAGTTCCATAAGGGAACCCTTAACTAATAAGTATATGTATGTATGGAGAGGAATCCGGTTGTCCCGGTCGCGCGTATTGTTTGGGAGTTAAAAATATATATGTGAATTAACTCCCATCCTGTTATGTTAGGGTTGTTTTCCTTCTTGGATTTCGACCTCCCACTAGCTTAGCCAAAGCTTACCTACCCGACCTCCACATCGGGCTAGGAGGGAAATTATGTACAATGTTGGTAGGGTTGAAGCCTAAGTTCGCTTCGACTCCCTCTTTGTTATGTTACGGTTGTTCTTCCTCCTTGAATTACAACCACCCACAAGCTTAACCAAGGCTTACCTACCTCATCACTATTGGAGCTAGGGGGAAATTGTGTATGTTGTGTACGGTCCTATATGAGGCCGCCACTCAAGTAAAGAAAATGTATGTATGTTGTGCTCGGGCTTATATCACCCCGGCACTCCCTAAGTGAAGTTCATGTACTCTAAGAAGAGTGAAATTAAGTTGTGTATGTCATAAAGTGAAGTGTGTTGTTATGTTGAGTGTGCTAACCTTGTGTCTGTATTCTATTAATGGATGTTTGCTTATAAGCATGATATGTGTGTGAGTTTGTGCATGTTTGAAATAAATCAACCGCATGCTAAGATGACAAATAGTTGTGCGTGGCCCGGTAGCATGCGGGCTGCGGGATTACCATACCAGCAAAGGTGCTGACCCCCTTTGGGGGCTCCCATACTTTTCAGGTACAAGGAACTGGAAGCCGTTCGAGAGTAGGATGGGGTAGTGTTTGTATGTGGTAGTCATGAGAATTGTGGATGTATTATAGGTGTAGTAAGACCGAAAATGTATCGGCGTTAGTTGGTAATTACTCGGTACAGCTGTAATGTAAGTGTATAATGATTGTTGGACATGGAACGGGATTTATGTGTAGTTGCAGGAGTTTAGTCCATCAGACCGGTACAATGTATGTATGTTAGCCTTGTTAGCCACGTAGGTGGCTAACGGCGTGTAACACCAAGGAGTTTAAGTTATGTTGTGAGTTGTGATTTCCGCTGCAAGGTGTTGCTAAGTGTATTGTTAGTAGTTGGGGTGTTACAAAAAGCGGTATCAGAGCGAAGTATCGCTCTGATGACTGAAGTACCGAGCTTAGGAAGTACCGAGTTAAGATTTTAGTACCTTGGGTTAAGGGTTGAGTGATAGGTGAGAAGTACGCTAGTTAGGGAGCACCAGAGTGTACTGGATACCTACGATATCCATCCCGCCCTCCACAAACCCTATTTTATAACTCGGAAAGAATATCAGAGAGATGGAAGTCCTCTCTTACTCGGGAATACCCGATCTGGCTGTTATTAAGTGTGCTTATAAGTACGGAGAACCTGTCACACGGTAGATCCCGAAAGGTGTGAATCCCGAAGACGGGCTCCATTTTAACAGTGTCTGCCGCATAAGGTAGCGAAAAGTGAAGAATCTTATGCGTAAGAGAATGGAATTTCCAGCACCCTGGGTCGACATGCGAAGCAGTCGAGGACAACCAGCTTGCAAGCACTAACTGTGCAACAGTGGAGAAGTGAAGTAGTAGAAACCCGAGACGAGTGTCTGCGGGACTACAAATGTTAAATAATACACCAACGGTATACTAACCGATTAAGGAACCACAATATAGTACGAGGAGGATACAATACTAAGTAAAACGGGGTCTCCTAGAATGGGAAACACCCTAGTTAATGGTTAACGTGTGAAGGCAGTGAGAAGTACCTCGAAGATTGTTGTTAAGGCTGTAAGATCAAAGTAAGGGCCAACAAGGCCACTGATGTCAGTACGGGTGAAAGCAATACCACAACCGGTGTGTATTGGACCGATAACCAGATTGCATGGCGCACTTGCCATGGCAAGTGCTGCTACGACAAGGTTGCGCGGGAGATTTTTAACAACTACAAAAGTGCTTAAAGTTAAGTGAGATCATCATAACTGTGGAAGGGCTTAATAGCCTGACCTCTGTACTTGGAAATATATCAGTCAGCAAGAAGCTAGACTTGGTTAAGGCAAGGAAACGTTATAAAACCACGAAAATTTTTCTTTCAACTTAAATTCATTTTCAAAACTCTTTTCAAAACCAGATTTCTTTCAAACCCACTTTATTTCAATTCTTCTTTTTTTAAAAATAAACCCGAAGACCTACACCGGCCTCAGTGCCACACGGTAGGTAAGTTTTACCCAGTTACTCTTAGATAACCGGATGGAAACCGGTAAACCCAAGGGTAACAACCCGAGGGAATGGAGTGAGTTCATAATAATACAACAGTGGATAACTTTCCCTTGATTAAGTTCGGGAGGCAAGGAATGCATATCATCACAGGATAATATAAGAGGAGTTGACAACAGAATACTTCACCTAGGCGTGTGACGGACACTACGAGTGTACTAACAGTAATGTGGGACGACCGCACTCCGATAGGAGCTTGTGGGCCTGACAAACCTTCTTATAGGTTAATCGGGTAAGTAGCAATGTATCAGTAGGATACCCCATGTATGTATACGAGTGGAGTCTGGAACACGGGAAGTAGTCGACTCCATACTACGGTCCGAAGTAAAGGTCAAGCAAGAGCAATGGATTACCATCGGATGGTTGGAGCAAGGAACCCAGTAAAGTCAATGAAACTAAAGGAATCAGTAAGTCTATTTTAAGGAAATGTTTAAAGGTGAACAAGTGCAAAGTGCACTGGTTGGTAAGTAAAGACATGGAATATGTCATAAGGAACCTGAAGGACGAAACATATAGCTGGAGTAAGTACTCATCCTAAATATGGTGAGGCAGATGCCTACTATGGATACGTTGATGTACAATGAACGGGATGACTCCCGAGATGATCACTAGGGATATCAATCTCACTGGAGAGGATAATGAATCAGCCAGGAACGCGAGGCAATGTAGTTGATTAAACGTACTCATAAGTACAAGCCAGATGTAATGGCATGACCTATTAACACCCAGGAGCTGTCCTTAAAAGGGTGTTTGGATCACCAATGGTTGAATGAGATAATATGACAGAAACGTAAGGGTTGAAACTAACACCCAGTTTAAACATAAGTCGTCAGGACAAAGTCTGACATCCTTGAAGGGGCATCCCATGAAAGGAACAACGACCTTGTCATGGAGCCCAATACAACCTATAAGCCATGTAATAATGTACGGAGAAGTAAATGTGTGTAAATAGCCTACAACGAGCAGAGCTCGAGGCAATAAGGCTTATAAGCCACAAGTAGAATGTGTTAAGGAAATGTCATCGATTACGAAGGTTTATGTTATATCAGTAAGTAAAGCGGATAACGAACCACTGCCGTAAGAGTGGGGATACCTATTGATATTGTGAGACCGCAACAGCGGTAGTTAAGTGAACCAAGTTTAAGAAACATGTTAGGAGTTGACCATGTTGTTATTACCCAAGAATGATGTGAGTAGGAATAAATCGAAAAGAGGTGTTTGTACCAGTTGTGGAGACCGCAAGAGTAATAAGTCTAATAGCAACCACCATAGGTGTGTGATGCTAAATGCGTAATGAACAACGCTCAAAGAGCATAAAGACTTAAAAACAATAGCGTGTTCTGCAGTCAGCCAACTAAGTGGTGAAACACAGTGTAACGGCGGAAGCTAATATAATAGCGGATGCAGTATAAGTTAAGGTTATACAATGAGTAACCGCACGGTGCGCAGTAAGCGACCGTTGCATAAGTATTGTTAATTAATAATGTGGTAAATGAGACCAGTTATGAGTGAAACTCAATGGACATACAAGTAAGTGGTGATGATACGCAGACTGGGCAACAAGCCAATAGTCGGTACTATGTGATAAGGAAAACAGTGTGAATTCCTATCGCTACCGCATAAGAGATTTACTGTCAAGAGTTTACGCCTCGGCACTCTGTATGACTGAGTGTTTTGGTATTGCACTTGCGCGGTAATGATCAAGTGAGATAGCTAGGAATTCAGAAGATGTCAATTGTGTTAGGAGTGTAAAGAGTATTATAACGCAATAAGGACCGATGCATAAGAAAAGCACGGTCGTACCAATCAAAGGATACTTGGTTGACATAAGTGACTACAGTAACATGATTATTAAATATCGGTATGGAATATACCTCAAGTGTTGGAAATAACCGAAAGAGTACTACTCATTAGGTAGTAGCTCATATTCAACCGACAATAAGTCGGAAGAAACCAAGTAAATCATTGTAGAATACAATAAATTATCATGAAAATGAATAGAAAGTTTGTAACTCACCGAATTCGCTCACGGTAAGAAATATCACGCGTCGGTTGAGAAACCGTTATTATCAAGATGAGGGTGATAATCAGAGATGTACAATACAGTAAGAATAATGTATGGGGCAAAATAAGCTCTAAGTTATCAAGAGTTGCGCAGCAGAAACTAGTGAGCCAGCAATTCAAGTGTTAGATATGTGTAGTGAACACGAGTGAATGGCAAACAAATGATGCCTAAAAGCCTCACAGGCCAGAATCAAAACTAGTTAAGAGTTAAAATAAACTCTAGTGAAAATTCTTGGTTAGGGACTAAACCGCCAATATGGCTAAAACCCTCAAACCAGAACACATTGTCTAATAAACCGCGTGGAGACAAAACATCCCACGACGGCAGGACGTTATAAACCAGTGATTAAGTGATTGATTACGTGGGCGTAATCCCTTTTAAGGGGGGTAGAGCGCAAACCGTTTAGTGTGTTTTACCGTACAGGTGTACGTGAACTATGGTGTGCATAGCACAAAATAATTTGTTTTGATGATTGGTGCGTATGTAATATGAACATGCACATTCATTCATGGTTTAATTATGGTAATTGCGCACTGAAGATGCGAATACCATTGTGATAAGTGTGTTATTTTGTTAAGAGATGTGTGAAAGTATAAGTATAAGGGGGTAAAGAAACTCCCGGGGAACTAAAACCCCGACTATGTATGTTCATATGATACTAAATGTAAAACCGTGTATTGTATTTTGATAAAAGTAAATATATATACAGTATTGTGATTTATGAAGAAGTATGAAACCGACATAGAACCTAGTGAGAATTAAATTCCCTAGGTAACTTAATTAAGTCGAAATTGGGTGATGATTGATAGACGGAGTTCTATCCCTTGGAGATGTAATGATTACCACTAGATGGATTAAAAAGATAGAAAATGGTACATACTTGAATTAGTTGTTGTTTGAAAATGAAGTGGGAGGTGAAACTTGATTATCATGAGATCAAGGGAAGCCGAACACAAATTGGGGTGGAAAGATAATTCAACATTGATGCTGATCACATCAGGGTTGGATGAATCTTGAAACTCCCTATAAGTGGTCACAAATAATCACATCAAGAATATGATGCAGTTAACAATAATTGGACTTGGAGTTGTATTGAGTTTTCAAAAGAGTTTAAATTGGGTTTCAAATTCAGTTGGTATTTTCAAGACTTCAATAAATATTTTTTTAGATTCTGAAGTGGTATTTTCAAAGGATGGACTACTTTTAATTGACCTTGTAAAAAGGATTTTCAATTAGTGCTTTCCAATAAAGGATTTCATCCTATTTAACCTCATATAGAGTATTTTCCTATTACTTGCTCACGAGCTGAGGACGTACGAGCCTTTGTCTTCGGACCGGTGACATGAGAAGTATATTTTAAAGATGTATGAAATTGTTTTGATCTCCCAAAGGAACGGGGACCAGAAGGTGTCCATCGCGACCGGTTCTGCGGGATCACAGTGTATATGTACTCAACATGGGTCTCGAACCCATGAAGAGACGGAAAAGGAATTTCTGGTTGTTATACATGCTAAGACATGTTGTGTGGTATATGTAATAAATATTGTTTTGACCTCGAGTCCTAATGTGGTTGAGTTCCAGAAGTGTTATGTTACCTAGACCATGTGTCTAAAGGTTGTTATGTTATCAAGACCTAAGTGTCTAAATGTTGTTATGTTACCCAGACTTAAGAGTCTAAGGGTTGTTATGTATGTGCAAATGTTGATAAGGTACCCGGATCATTAAGTCCGAGGTTACTAAGTAAGTATGTTATGTTATGTATGGATGTGTATGTGTTACCCGGACCATCAAGTCCGAGGTTGTGATGTAAAATATGTTGTTATGGAAGTTTATGTTGCAAGTAATTCCCGTATTCTAACCAATGATGTGTGGGAAGTGTGAACTTCGAGGACGAAGTTCTTTTAAGGGGGGTAGATTGAAATACCCCAAACCTTAATGTGTTAATTAATTATGTAATTATAATTCTCTAAGGCTAATTAAGTCCTTAAGATCATTGGTGAACAAATGAAAATCCAAAAAGAAAAAGAAAATGCGTAAAAGTCACAAAACGTGAAAACGCGTATTTAATTATTTTAGGAGGTACATAACCTTTATTAGGGTTATAAATATATTTTCATACTTTAATTACACATTATGAACATGTGGGAAAAATTCCGGAGGAAAACGGATCCAAACAATGCGTTAAAATGCTAACGGAGTCTTAAAGCGCGTTTTTTCGAGAAAATCCGAAAACGTGACTTTAAACTGTTAAATGACCCCGTAAAAATAATAGTTGATTATGTAACAATAATTAAACATTAATGGGAGTTTAATAGCCATTAAATTTAAAGGAATGAGAAAATTCCGGAAAACGGTCCCGGTTAGTGAATAGTGCTAAACCGGGTAAATAAACGAGCGTTTTCTGTTAAAAGACGAAAAACGCTCCAGCGTGTTTACAGTAGTGGGCCGGTTTTATTAATGTAGACAGCCCACCCACACATGACTAGTTAGCTAATTAATTAAGTCAAGAGAGAGCCAAAATAACAAAAGGGCACAAATACCCCTCACTCTCTCTCTCTTTCCTTATTTCCTTTTTCCCCTCTCTCTCTTCCTCTCTTTCCTCTCTTTCTTCCTCCACCGATTTCCCTTCTCCCTCTCTGCTGGTTTGGGCATTTTTGAAGCCTTCCATGGCTACTCCATGTTCAACCTCATGCCCAAGCTCCATTTGAGCTCCAAATCAAAAACAAATCACATTCTTCTTCCTCATCTTCCTCTATCATCCTCTCTTTTCAAAATTCCAAAAGGAAGAAGTTGACCTCCATGGGTTTTCCCCATTTGAAGAGAAAATGGCACCAATGTGGAGCTTGGAGTCTCCTCTTTCTTCTAAGGTAAAAATTTCCAAGAGAAAGTCATTTTTCCTTCACCTCTTGGTGTAATTGATTTTTCACCATTTTGATACCTTGTTTTTCTCCTTGTTCTTGAGCTCCAAATTGACCCTTCAATGGTGGAGTAATTTCCTTCTTGATTCAAGGGAGAAAATCCCTCTTAAAAGCTTCAAAAGGTAAACCCTAATTCTAGCCTTCGATTTAATTGAGTTTCTAAGGGTTTAGATAATTAATGGAGTGTGTTTTGTGTTCTTGGATGTTGGGATGGAGTTTGGAAACTCCATACCCTCTTAACCGATTTTGGAGAAGATATGGAGCAAGAGGTGAATTAAGGAAGCTTGTGAAATTAAGGTAAGAAAAACTACCTTAGACCTTGTTGTAATTGTTTAAGTGTTTGGGATGGGTAAACAATTTAATGAACCCAAAATTGTGAGTTGAAATCTATGTTGTAATGTGTTTAGTTGATTTTGGAGAGGGTTGTGAATTAATGTTGAATTGAGAGCCTTAAGAGCCAAGTGTTTTGAAGTTGAGTTTATATTATGTTCATGAGGATTTTTGGTGATTATGTTGTTGTTGATGAGATTTGAGGATTGTGACATGTGCTGTTAGGCCCCTTGAAAGGGTGTGTTTAGATTAGGGATGAAGATAATGTAAATTGATGAGGATGAATGTGTAAGGATATGGGGAGGTTATGGCAAAATTCAATGGAAAAGTAGTGTTTGATGATGGTTGATGGTTGAGAGAATTTAGGTGTTGATTTGGGATGTTTAATGTGAAAAGAATGGGTGTTTGTAACATGTAAAACAAGGATGGAGTGTAGGTTTGTTAGGAGTGCAATTCTGGGTAGAATTTCCCTCTGTTTGCAGAGTTTTTGGGTACGTCCGAACTTCCGTCCGGACTTGGAAGTTCGGACATGCCCCGTCGTTCTATAAAATTTTCCGAGTTTCAGTGTTGTCCGAACTTCCGTCCGAACTTGGAAGTTCGGACACTCGAAAAAAAATTTTCCAGGCTATTCTGTTTCGACTTGTGTCCGACCTTCGATGTCCGGACACAAGTTCGGACGCCTATAAGTTTTCCTCAGTTTTGGCCTCGACTTGTGTCCGAACTTAGAAGCTCGGACACAAGTTCAGACAGTTGGAATTTTCTTTTGGATTTTGCTTCGACTTGTGTCCGAACTTCGAAGCTCGGACACAAGTTCGGACCTAGGGTAATTTTGAGCAAAAACTTTGTTTAAGGGTAGGAAATGATACCCAATGATGGGGGATTGATATGTGATGATGTTATAAGGTTGTTAAGGATAAATTAAGTGAGTTACAATGGTAATTGAGTGGTGAGAAGTAGTAATAAAAAAATGTAAAGTTATAAAACTATCGAACGGGGTTAATCATGGGCGCACTAGTCGTTAAATTATTATGTTGCCCCAATGTTAATAAAGATAGTTGTAATGTTCCCAGTTGTTCAAAGATTTCAAGAAAACATGTGATGGCACACTAGAGTGCACCTTCGGTGACAGGTATGGTTTTCTTGCAACCTGTGTCCAACCGGATTACACCGGCTTGTATGCCAATGTGTTTTCTGTGTGTTTGCCACCTTGCAAGATAAAGCATGAAATGAGTTTATAGTAATTCATTATTGTGGCGTAATCAATTCCGATACCGCTTAACCTTAATTATGTGTTAAATAATAGTTAACCGACCTTAGGTTCACATAAGAGATCGGTATTCGGAATAAACGTCCCAACCCACGGGAACGTTCTAACTACGGCTATCCGTGCGTTAGTGATGTTGTGGTTAAAGTGTGATGTATGTGACTTGTTTAATATGTTGTTGTTGTTGAATACTGTTATCCGTGTTGTCGAAATGGGATATGATTTCCCTTGTGTGTCTAACCGAGTTAGTAACACTATGTGATGTATGTATGTGATAAGTTCCATAAGGGAACCCTTAACTAATAAGTATATGTATGTATGGAGAGGAATCCGGTTGTCTCGGTCGCGCGTATTGTTTGGGAGTTAATAAATATATATGTGAATTAACTCCCATCCTGTTATGTTAGGGTTGTTTTCCTTCATTGAATTTCGACCTCCTACTAGCTTAGCCAAAGCTTACCTACCCGACCTCCACATCGGGCTAGGAGGGAAATTATGTACAATGTTGGTAGGGTGTTGAAGCCTAAGTTCGCTTCGACTCCCTCTTTGTTATGTTACGGTTGTTCTTCCTCCTTGAATTACAACCACCCACAAGCTTAACCAAGGCTTACCTACCTCATCACTATTGGAGCTAGGGGGAAATTGTGTATGTTGTGTACGGTCCTATATGAGGCCGCCACTCAAGTAAAGAAAATGTATGTATGTTGTGCTCGGGCTTATATCACCCCGGCACTCCCTAAGTGAAGTTCAGGTACTCTAAGAAGAGTGAAATTAAGTTGTGTATGTCATAAAGTGAAGTGTGTTGTTATGTTGAGTGTGCTAACCTTGTGTCTGTATTCTATTAATGGATGTTTGCTTATAAGCATGATATGTGTGTGAGTTGTGCATGTTTGAAATAAATCAACTGCATGCTAAGACGACAAATAGTTGTGCGTGGCCCGGTAGCATGCGGGCTGCGGGATTACCATACCAGCAAAGGTGCTGACCCCCTTTGGGGGCTCCCATACTTTTCAGGTACAAGAACTGGAAGCCGTTCGAGAGTAGGACGGGGTGTAGTGTTTGTATGTGGTAGTCATGAGAATTGTGGATGTATTATAGGTGTAGTAAGACCGAAAATGTATCGGCGTTAGTTGTTAATTACTCGGTACAGCTGTAATGTAAGTGTATAATGATTGTTGGACATGGAACGGGATTTATGTGTAGTTGCTCGGGAGTTTAGTCCATCAGACCAGTACAATGTATGTATGTTAGCCTTGTTAGCCACGTAGGTGGCTAACGGCGTGTAACACTAAGGAGTTTAAGTTATGTTGTGAGTTGTGATTTCCGCTGCAAGGTGTTGCTAAGTGTATTGTTAGTAGTTGGGGTGTTACACATACTTAGATAGTTTCTTTAACCTCTTAACCTCATTGATAATTAAGGTGTATATATATATTCCAATTTATATAGTCTTAATGAATAGCTTATATTGTGTGGTAATTTCTTTTAATTACCTTATGATTTAATGTATAACTTTGAAATACCCCGAACTTAAATATGGTGATTAGAATATTTTAATATAGTATTTAAGGGCCTAATAGTGCCTAAGTAATTTTGGTAAGGAAAAATAAATCCAAAAGAAATGAGAAAAACGCTTGGAAAGCGGAAAACACTAAAACAAGCGTTAAATAACCATGGGAGGTACGGGACCTCGGTTATAGTATCGTAAGGATTCTTAAGGCTTATTCATGCCTATTTAGTATACGGGAACGATTCCCGAAGAAAACGGATCCAAGAAATGTATTAAAACGCTAAAAGAGCTTTAGTGCACGTTTTTCGAGGAAACCCGAAAATGTGACTTTAAGTGGTCAAACGGACCCGTAAAAATTATAAATCATTAAATAATAATTATTAAGCATTTACGGAAGCTTAATAACCAATAAAAATAAAGAAACGAGAAAATTCCGGAAAACGGGCCCGGTTAGTGAATAGTATCAAAACCGGGAAAAAAAATAACGAGCGTTTTCTGTAAAAGACGAAAAACGCTCCAGCTAGTATAATAGTGGGGGCCAGTTTTTATTAGTGTAAACAACCCTCCCTCTCACACACACACAAGTAACAAATAAGTAAATCAAAAAGTAGAAAAAGTACAAAAGTGAAGTAACCCTCTCTCACCTCTCATTCTCACTTTTCCCTCTTCTTCTCTCCCATTTCTCCCTCTCTTACCGTCTCCCTCCTCCCTCCTTTGAGCTGGGCAATTTTTGAGAAGTTACACACATCCCATGGCTTCTCTTCTTTCTTCCTCATGCTCTAGCTCCATTTGAGCTCGAAATGTAAAATAAAACACATATTTGAACTCCCCTCATCCTCCTCTACATTTATATCTTTTCAAAATCCGAAAATGAACAACTTCATCTCCATGGGTTTTCCCCATTTGAAGAGAAAAGAACACCATTGTGGAGCTTGGAGTCTCCTCTTTCCAACAAGGTAAAAATCTCCATGAAAGACCTCACTTTTCTCCATCTCTTGGTATGGCCGATTTTTGGTCTCTCTCCCTTACCTTGTTTTTCCTCTTGTTTTGGAGCATTGTTTCAACCCTCCAATGGTGGAGTAACCCCCCTTCTTGATTCAAGGATGAGAATCCCTCTCAAGGATCTCCAAAGGTAAAACCCTAACTTGTACTCTAAGCCTTTTTATGGAATTAGAATTCTCTAAGGGTTTAGAAGAGTAATTAAAATGCATTCCTTGTGTTTCTTGGGTGTTGGGGTGGAGTTTGATAACTCCACTCCCATGTGACCGATTAATACAAGAAAGAGAGGAAGAGAAGAATTGGAAAGGAGGAAAGGAAATATAAGCTCAAGGTAAGAGCTCCTTCTAAATGCTTAATTTAATGCATTAGTGTAATGGGAATAGGTAAACAAATAAAAGAACATAAACCATTGTATTGGAATTGTAATTGTGAAAGTTGGGTATTTGTGAACATGTATGTGGATTGTAGGCCTTAGAGCCAAGGAATTGTGTGTGTGTATTGATATGGTGTTTTGAGGAATTAATGATGTATTAAGATTGCTTGTATTGCTGGTAGGACCCTTGTATGGGTGTGGCTAGAATACGAATGATTTTGGTGGTAATGGGTATGTGTGGATAAGTGAGAATTGTAGGTGAACTATGGCAAAATTTTGGTAGGAATATGTACATTTGTGGATGACTTGGTGAATGGGAGAACTAAGGTATGTATTGGGGACAATGGAGATGTTTAATGACCATGTAGTAGTAGTTGTAATATAAGAAGGAAAGGATATAAAATCTGTAGCAAGAAGTGTAGTGAAACATTGTAGAAACTAGAGAAAAACTAGTGTGCAAGATTTTGTAAAAATAGTGTTGGACTTGGGTATAGATGGTGCAATTACTTGGAAATGAATTGGCATGGTAAGATGAGATATTTGGGATGCTAGTAATGGTATTGGAAGAAGGAGTAATGAATGGTAGAAGCTGGAACAAAATCTGTAGCATGGAGGGATGAAAAACTGTTGTAAGTGTGGAAAAGGAATGAAGGAATTGTGTAAGTTATTTGATGGATTTGGTAATGGGATTGATGGATGGATTGAGGTATATTAGGAAGCCTAAATGGCACTAAAACATGTGGGATTACATGTAGGAAGATTGGGGAAGTAATGAGTAAAAGAGAGGACTGAAAACAGATTTTGAAACTGAAGTACTGGGTCGGACCGGACTTGCGACCGAACCTGCAAGTTCGGTCGAGCCCAGAATTACAAAGACGGGAAACCTTCTGGAATAGACCGGACTTGCGACCGGACATGCAAGTTCGGTCGGACCAGAAAATTCTCCCGTCTGAAGCCTTCTGGAATGGACCGAACTTGCGACCGGACTTGCAAGTTCGGTCGGCCAGAAAAATTCCGCAGATGAAAGCTTCTGGGATGGACCGAACTTGCGACCGGACTTGCAAGTTCGGTCGAGACAGAAAATTTCCATACTGATAGCTACTGGAATGGACCGGACTTGCAACCGACCCTGCAAGTCCGGTCGAGTTAAAAAAAAATACGTTTTATTATATGATTATAGTAATCATATGTATATATATATGCCTATACCCATATATGCATATATATGTAGTAATACACCATTAATGAAGTAGTAATGGTAAGAAAGTAAGTATATGAGTAGGAAAGCAAGTATAAAAAGTAACCAAGAAAGTTGAGAGTATGAGAACATTAAGTACATCGGGATAACGGGGTAAGTACGGGAGTAGTAATTCTTTGCGTATCGTAACAGTGTAGAATTAACAATAATGATGGAACATTATCAGTGGAACAAGTGTGAACCAAGGAACGAGGGAACACATGGTAGAGCTAACTCCGGTGAAAGGTATGATTTTCTCATGCCTCGTATGCTAACCGAGTTACGTTGATTTGTATGCTGTATGCCGGCTAATCAAGACTAAAGCATGAAAACGGTTTATTGCCTTTCATTGTATGTCTGGTTGTATGTTGTGTGAGCTAACCCTTCTTGATTGATTGTGTGGCATCATTTAGTGCGTAATACGACTCATAGATGAGTCTTGTTGAGTAGTGACTCGTAGTAAGAGTCATGTTGTGAACTAATGGAACAGTAGCAACGCACTAAACTATCGAATCAATAAACGATAACGCAACCCAATGAACTCACTAGAATGTGAGAGAGTGTACGGGAGTAATAACCTTCCGATAACGGTAGGAGAAATGAAATAAATAATCCACAAACAAAAAAAAATAGTGGAAGTATATAAGTAACCGCTATTAGAGGAATTAATCTAGGTGCAAAACTTGAACCATGAGAGTAGTAAAGAATGATGAGGGATCTCCAAACCCCCTTAGTAATTAGTCGACCCATTATGAGAAGACCCGACTGATGTTAGTATGCCCCGAACGAGAGTATTCGATATGTTGGGGAAACCCTTAAATCTGAGGATACTAGACGGTGGTAATTCCCTAAGCTAGCAGAGGTAATCGAGAGAGATACTTCTAGGCTAATCCATGAGATTGTAATATACTCTGAGAGAAGAGTGTTGGGAATTTGAGTAGTCCGGTGAAAACGGACATTTGAGTATTTGAGGAGCTAAGCGTATAGCCCTCGTATTGTAGGTCCGGTGGCGAGTCTTGAGTATGACTCCGCCCAGAGGCCAAAGTAATGAGTAATGAGTATGGCGTACGTATGAGTAAGTAATGAGTACTGAGTAAGAAGTGAGTATGAGTATGTAATGAGTACCAAGTATTGAGTACGTATGAGTAAGTATGGAGTATTGAGTAGCAAGTATACACCAGTATAGTAACGAGTACAAAGTAAAGTACTGAACATGGAGTGATGAGTATGCAAGAGTAAGGAGTGAGTATGAGTAGAGTAGCGAATATCGAACATAGTACGAACAGAGTAATGAGTAACACCACGAAAGAGTATTGAATAAGTAACTAATACGAACGGTTGACTATAGAATTGTCTTCCTTGGTAAGTATTGTACCTTGTATGTGTATGTAAGTATTGTTGTAAGGTATTGTGTAGTAATTGTATGTGTGTATGCATGTAAAATGAACTCCATGTATATCCGACCCAAAGTATTCGGCGTACCGCGGTTAGCACGCGGTATATGCGAATTTCATGCGCAGCGTAAGCTGACCCCCTCGGGGGACCGTTTTTAGTGTGCAGGTACCCGAAGCTGATCACCGTTCGAGAGAGTAGGACGGGGACTGCTACGTAAGCATGGGTAGTTGTATAGTAGGGATTGGCACTTGTATTGTAATGCGAATTTGGAAGCTTAAACTGTATCGGTAATTTAAGGATTGTAGTATACTCGGTATAGTAATGTATTGGAGTTGTAATTGGATTATGGATGAGTATGCAATGGGAAGTGTTGTATCGTTTAGAGTACTCGGTATGTTCATGTTCATCAGACCGATAGTATGTAGTATTGTAACTCGCCTTGTTAGTCACGTGGGTGACTAACGGCATTGTACACCCGCCGTTGTGTAAGGAGTATCCGCTGCGAAGGTAAGTGTTTGTATAGTAATGACGGTATTAGCGGTAGGGGTGTTACAAACTTATTTTGTTATTCCTTCTTGATTTATTTATAAATCCTTTAATGTACATATATGTATATTTATTCATGTACTATTTATGTTACATATTTTTAATTGTTTAGATGACATAATAACTTTATAATTTCTCAACTATATTTATATGCCATACATGGACATAATATTCTTATAGTTTTTATTATTCCCCTTTTAACCATAAATAATATTTATTGGTTACCTTTAAATTCCTTATAACTATATAAGCCATAGTTTTAATTCCATAATCCCTTAAATCAAAATTCTTTTTCTAATTCCTCCAAATATCCACATAGACCTATTTATTTAAATCTAAATTCTTACCCTTATATTTCGGTTATTTACAAAACAATCATAATAATTCATAAACTTTACATTTAAACTCTAATCTCATTATATTATATAGTTTTAATTCCTTATTTAATTATATTACAAAACCACCATCAATATTTTGGTATATAACTTTTGAATATTATAACTTTTCAAAAATTACAACCTAGCCCCTCAAACTTTCGGCCTTAACATAATTTTTCCTATAATTACAATTTAACCCCAAAATCTTATAACCTTTACATAATGTCTTATAAAGTATAGTTTTAATTTTAATTCCCTTTAATTTCCGAATGTATATATATAATTCCTTAAATTACAAATCTAACCCAAAGTAATTCGGCTTTGCCATAAACTTTCCATTATTTACATTTTCACCCCAAAACTTTATAATAGTTACTTAATAACTTATAAACTATAGTTTAATTATTTAATTCTTCTAAATTTCTGAAGTGTACTTTATATTCCTCCTAATTATGGTTTCACCCCATATTAAACTCCTACTTTTCATAATAAGTTTTATAAATTACAAAATAGCCCCAAACTTTATAAATTGTTATTTTAACACTGTTTAAATTATCTAAAATTCATAAACTTAATTCCTAACCTTAATTATATCATAATTACCCAAGGAAGCCTATAACTATCGGCTTTTACCATTTATACACCAATCTTTCAAAGTTTATAATTTAGCCACATAACTTAATTAATTAGCCATTTAAGCACTAGTAAAATATTTTTAGCTCACCAAACTTTATAATATAAGTTTATATACATATGTAGCTCATTAAAACCTATTCTTCACCAAAACCATTCGGCCATAATTTATAAGATACCATATAGTATATAAAAGTAGATTTATAAGTCAAAATAATTATACATAAATTCATATGAGTCATATAACTCATGTAAAAATTATTGTAATGTCTTATATTGATTCTTAGCTCAAAATAGAACATATTTTCCTTGACAATTCGGTATGAACCAAGGTGTAACCTAGGTAATCTTTGTGACACTAAAATGTGTCTTAAGGTAAATGTTTTCCATATATGTTATAGATTATATTTTGGTATATTTTACCATATGGTTTCGGTTTTAGATACCTAAGAAGGTGTACATAATTTTTGTATAATTTTTAGAAGCTTAACCAAGCTTAAAACATAAATATTGGCTTAGTAAACTTACTTCTTAACAAAGGATGGTTAAGTGCTTGAACTCTCCTTGTAACACCCCTACATCGAACTTCACAACTTAATGAAATCGCAGCGGAAATAAATAACTAAACAATAACTAAACGCTTTGGTGCTACAACGCCGTCAACCACCCACGTGGTTGACAAGGCAGAATAAATACAAGTGTACCGGTCTGATGATCAGACTCCCGAGCATAAAACTAAACCATAAATACATCATATACAATACCGAGTATTTAATTACATTCCTTCACTGCAAACTGTCAATGTACCGCCATAGTAATTTCAACGGAATCAAAACATATAATCCACGGGAGCACAGGCGCATCCCGGGCTCAACATCCAAAATAAGCCAAAGTACAACTGCAGCCTAGATCCTACAGCCACTCTGCTTCCTCGATCCTCATCCTGCAGTAAAAATATGGAGCCCCCGAGGGGGTCAGCAACCCTTGGCTGGTATGGTTAACGCGCAGCCCATCGGCTACCGGGATACGTGTAACTAATTGTCATGATGACATGGCATTCATTTTAACATAAAACATATATATATGGCATAGCAACATCATTGCATAGCACAACATCACATACACTGTGGATACTCTTTCCACAATAACAAACCAAGAAGGTTAAACAACATAAGAAGCCTAGAGAATGGTTCACTCTCATGTTAAGCTTGTTACACACTCATTACCGTTCTGTTATTCGAACGAGTAACTTAAGTCACAGATGGTTCGGATATTGTGACCCGAACACACCACAAACACATGTTCCCACTAAACTGATCATAAGTCAAAATAGGTAAGCTTTGGAGGAAGCTAGCGGGAGATCGAACGCCAAATGAAGGGGAACAATCTTAACAACATAAGAGCCGAATCTGATTCAAATATCTACTCTTAACTCACATGCATGACCGGACAACCGGATTCCTCACTTCCCAGTTAGCACTTGTTAGAAGTTCACGGTGGAACTTAACAACAATACACAACAGGTGGTAAGTCATGTTAGTCACACGCAAGGGAAATGAGTCACATCATAACATCACAGTAATATGAACAACGGTAAACTCATTACATGTTTAAGTCTTATAACGTCATAAACATACAGAAAAACAAACAACACACAAGCCGGTGTAAACCGGTAGGCAACACACTGCAAGAAAACCATACCTTGGTCCTTGCTTCGATTGATTTCCACCGTAGGTCACTCCTAAACATGTTTAAGAATGTCGGTTAATTACTCACTTAACTACAAATTTATTAAGTGTTTAACATGTTTATATGACATGTTTTAATGTCTTTACTTATACTTAATTACCCACATTATACCCCCTAGGGTTTATTACTTAAGCCATTCTTGTTTGTTTTTTTTACAAGTTTTGGTCCGACCGACCTTACCGACCGACCTTACACAAGGTCGGTCCATTCCAGAACATATTACCGTCAAAATTTTCTACTCCGACCGACCTTGTAAGTTCGGTCGCATGTTCGGTCCATTCCCGAGAGTTTCTTCCCTTTGAAAATTCAGGACCCCGACCGAACTTGCCAAGTCCGGTCCCATGTTCGGTCGATTCCAGAAACTTAATCCGTACACAAAATACAAGCCCGACCGACCTTGCAAGTCCGGTCCCCAAGGTCGGTCCATTCCAGAAGCCAATTCTCGCAGGGTAAACTGGGCTCGACCGACCTTGCAAGTTCGGTCGCAAGTTCGGTCTGCCCCAGACCCTTATTTTCCATTTCTCATTTAACTCCAAACTTCTCCTCATATACCCTAGTACACCCTAACCTCATTTGGGCACTTCAAACACACCTTAAGACATCCTTAAACACTCATAAACCTCATTTTCTAATTCCTTAAACCTTTACTCATTTCTTCCCAAAATTCCTAACACTTACAATGTTTTCTCCTAGTCTCCAAGTGGTGTTTCATACCTAAGATGATCACTTATGCCAAAATACTCCCTCACCACAACAACATCATCTCTCAAGCATCTATTCTCACAACTAACTCCTTATGTCATTCTTGAAATCTTTTTTCTTTTCAAGTCTACACTTTCTCCTTGTTCACTAAAGTTTGCATAAATCTTAACACAAGTCCAAATGACTCTAGTGTATCCCAAAACATTCATTTGCATTATAAAATCCTCTAGAACATTGCCTAAGCCCTTCTCACATCTTAAAACACCTTAATGCATGTTTCTTTCACTAGAAAAACACTTAACCATCCTAAACATTCCTTAACTTATCAAACTCATTTTAAACCCTTAAAACTTCTTGTTTATTACCTGAATTTTGACATAGGTTCTCCTAGAACATTACTAAACCAAAACACATTATTTTCACCATTTTACAATCAATAACACTAACAATCCATCAAACACATTCTTATACACAAACTTCACACATTTAGCACTACATCACAATATAGTGCATAATTTAAATTGCATGGCACTTAGGCCCTTAAATAACATGGCTCTTAGTCCCTTAAGATGCTCAAATCATAAACACTGAATTTCCATAATATATTTGCCTTTGACCTGCAAATACACTCAACACCACATATGCCTTTTACTAAGCCCTTAAGAGCATTCTTCTAAGTCACTTCCCATTGGCTCCTTAGATCATTTTCATAAGCATTACAAGCTCATTTCTCCTAAGACTTTAAACCACATTAGGTTAGCATATTTACCTCTTTTCCTCACAAACTTCTTTCTTGTTTCCTTGTTTAAAATCGGCAAGGCTTTAGATTGTTTGTCAACTTCTAAACATTATACAAACAACATAATGAGTATTCAAGCTTTAAGCTTCATCTCATTGTAAACCCTAGATTGTACATTGTTTCAAAAGCATTAAGATAATTGTTTTACCTTAGAACCTGAAGAGAGTTTGAATATATACCAAGAGAGGACTCCACCTAGTCCATGAAAGGTTGGAATGAAGCTAGAACAAAGCAACATAAGGACTCCATTAAGAGTGATTTTCGGTCAATATAAAACATGGAGGAAACATCATTTTTCTTTGAGATTCCTTACCTAGAAGCAAAGGAGATCAATAATATATAGAAATGTAAGCTCAAGCTCCTTCAATGGTGGAACTCCATGGCACCAAAATGGTGGTCTTAAAGTTTTGAGAAGATAGGAATGAAGAGCTTGATGAGAGGAAGAGAATGGTGGTGGTTGTTTTTGATTTGGTTAAATAAGCTAGGAAATACAAGTGGTCAAAGATGGAGGTTGGTGTGGTACTATTGCAAACCGTAGAAGAGAATGAAGAAGAGAGGTTGAAGAGAGCTTGGAACCGTGGGAATACAAGGAAGAAGGGAGAAATGAAGATAACTTGCTTTTAGAAGATATTTGTAGTTATAAAGTAAATAGTACTTTAGTTAGTCATCTTTATTTACTTAACATGTTAACAAGAGAGTGGTGAGTCACCACACTTAAGAAAACCGGCCCCCAATAGTACTTAGGGGTGTTTTAGTCTTTATTTGTCAATTGTCTCACTTATAATAACATATGTTACAAACTAGCTTATAAAAGTCACTATTCATAAAAACAAGGCACATAGAAGTGAAATTTTTGATTTCCCATTGATATAGACTTCCAAATGTGATACTATATAGTACACATGTTCATTAAAGAGTAATGATGGACATCTAGCCATTCAAAACTCATTTACAAGACAATTTTTTGAAAATGTGCTTTAAGACTGCTTAAAGCACATTTTGTGTTTTAACTTGTTTTCAAGCTTGGTTTTCTTTGGTAATTGGTTTAATATGTTCATTAGTATATAAATAAGGTCTTGGTAAGTTCATTAGGTCCTAACCAAGCTTATCCCAAGCTTAGAGCACATTTTGGCCCTTATTGACCTTAAAGCACATTTTGTGTTTTCTATTGTTTAAATTTGTTTACTAATGTTTCTAAGACTCTTTTTAGTATTAATATAACATATTTAAATGTTTAAACAACATACTAAGGTTTGGGGTATTTCAATCTACCCCCTTAAAAGAACTTTGTCCTCAAAGTTCACACTTCCACATATCCTAAATGTTAGAACACGGGAATACATATAAACAATATTTCCATACCACATTAACAACACACTTACATAACATTGGACACAAAGTCCATACAACATAACATAGACGATGTATTTAAATACATGTCGTACACACATAACCAAAACGGCCCTACCCCCCTTAAAAAGGGGTACGCCCCGTACCCTATACACATAAACACTAAGAAGCAAACAATGACGGGTACTTCGCCTTCATCTTATCTTCCAGCTCCCAAGTGGCCTCCTCAACGTCCTGGTTAGACCAAAGAACTTTCACCAGTCTCACAGACTTATGGCGAGTGTCTCGAGTCTTAGTATCCAGAATCCGTACCGGAGTCTCCACTGATCGCATTGGCTCTAAGGTTAGCCTTTCAGGCTGAAGCACATGAGGACGGATGGACATATACTTCTTCAACTGGGACACATGAAATCATCATGTACCTTGCCCAGCTCGGAGGGTAGATCAAGTCGTAAGCTACCGGGCCGATCCGCTCCGTTACAACATAAGGCCCCACATATTTTGGGCTCAACTTGCCCTTCTGGCCAAAACGAAATACTCCCTTCATGGGGGATACTCTCAAAAATACCTTATCGCCCACGACGAACTCCAGGTCACGTCTGCGCACATCTGCGTACGACTTTTGTCTATCCTGAGCTGCCTTCATGTTAGCCCGGATCTGGCGAACTTCTGCCTGAACTTGTTCAAGATACTCTGGTCCTATAATGACCGTCTCACTCGACTCATCCCAGCATAATGGCGTGCGGCATGGTCTACCGTACAAGGCCTGGAAGGGAGACATCTTGATCGATGCATGATAACTGTTGTTGTAACTAAACTCGATCAGATGTAACTTATCAATCCAGCTGGTCTGAAAGTCAAGTGCACATGCACGTAACATATCCTCAAGTGTCTGGATGGTACGCTCACTCTGACCATCTGTCTGCGGGTGGAACGCTGTACTTAGCTTCAGCTCGGTACCAAGCGCTTCCGTGTGGACTTCCAATACCTCGATAAGAATCTGGTATCTCTGTCAGATACAATGGTTTTCGGTACCCCATGATGTCTTACAATTTCTCTGTCAAAGAGTTCTGCCAGTTTTGCCACTTTCCAGGTGTCCTTCATCGGAATGAATCGGGCCACCTTGGTCAGTCGTCAACACAACCCAAATCACAATTCAGACCTCCCCTTGTTGTCGGAAGCCCTAACGAAGTCCATGGAAATATCATGGAACTTCCACTCAGGCACTGGCATTGGATGTACCATACCACCAGGCCGTCGGTGCTCAAACTTGACCTTCTGGCAAGTGAGACACCTCAACACATAATCACTAACATCTTTTTTCATTCCAGTCCACCAAAAATATCTTTTCATACCCTTATACATCTTTGAAGCCCCGGGGTGAATCGAAGTAGTAGAACAATGAGATTCACTCAATATGCGCTCCTTCAACTCAGCGCTACTCCTCGGTATACACAGTCGGCCATTAAGACTAATCAGGTCATCGTCGTGGAGTCTGAAGTCATACTTCTGACCCTCGAATATGCCATCAATAAGCTTCTGCCTGATCTCCAACATATACTGATCCGTCATCTGAGCACTCTACACCTCTTCAACCAAGCTAGTATGAGAGACTAGCGAATGGAGAGAGTGTGCTCGGCGACTCAATGCGTCAGCTACCACATTTGCCTTACCCTCTTTGTACTGTAGATTAATATCGTAGTCGTTTAGAAACTCAACCCACCTTCTTTGCCTCATGTTCAACTCCTTCTGAGTGAACAATACTTTAAGCTTTTGTGGTCCGAATAAATTGTCACACTTAACCCCCCATACAAATAATGTCGCCATATCTTCAATGCGAAGACAATGGCCCCCAGTTCTAAATCATGGTAGGGTAGTTCTCTTCATAGCTTCTTCAGCTGTCTGGGAGGCGTAAGCTACGACCTTCCCGTGCTGCATTAATACACAACCCATACCTCTGCCTGATGCGTCGCAATAGACCTCAAAACCATCTGGACCGTCTGGTATAGTCAGGACTGGTGCAGATGTCAGAGCATCCTTGAGACTCTGGAAAACTCTCACATCATGTCCACTTGAATGGTGCATCCTTTTTCATCAAGGAAGTCATCGGCTTCGAGACACTAGAGAAGTCCTTCACAAACCTCCTATAAAACCGCTAGACCGAGGAAGCTCCTGATATCGGTAACTGTCTTTGGCCTAGGCCAGGTGCGCACTGCATCAATCTTTGCCGGATCAACAGCGATCCCGGCCTCAGAAATCACATGTCCAAGAAAGGATACTTGGTTCAACCAAAACTCACATTTTGAAAATTTAGCATACAATTGATTCTTCCTCAATTTGTAACACATTTCTCAGGTCTTTCATGCTCACCTCTCGATTTCGAGTACCAAAAATATCGTCGATGAAGACTACCCACGACTTGTCCAACTGATCTTGGAACAAGCGGTTCATTAAATCCATGAACTTCGCTGAAATACCCCGAATCTAATTAATACTTGTTTATTATTAAGTAATGAAGAATTGATCTAGAAATAGATCATTTTAGTTACGCATGCTAATCTATGCATGCAAACGTTACGTGAATTAATATTATTACACGTGCGCATGCAAACTCATGCATGCAAACGTCACGTAAAAATAGTCGTTTTACCATAAACGCTAACGGACGTAATTTTACTAACGTCTTAACGTACTCATACAAAATACCCATGTACGCTTATTAACGAGGATTAAAATCCTTAAATAACAAGCTCGGCAATGCGAGCGACAACAAGGGAAATAGACACGAACGTATATACATTTATAAAACGACAATGTTCGATATACGAACGCTAATATCATGTCGTCTTCACATACGCATATAAACACTTACGTACGAACATTAACGGGCATTAAACCCCTCATGAAACAAGCTCAATTAAGAGAGCGTCATCCAGGAAAATATGTACGAGCGCTAATACGACTCGATACACAATAACATTCATTGTAAAAACGCGAAAAATACTAACGAGCAATGTAAATATTTTACGATTGCCTAAGCATTTATAAATGCTAAAATAATTGACATACACATTTAAAACAATGTAACAACTTATGTTACATGATCTCGATACCTAACATACTTACCTTATACATATGTATATATTATTAAGACAAGATTAAAATCTACCTAATATACCACTATACAATACGGTGGTATATATATATATATATCTATGCATATAAGCAACCGAAAACCTGCAGCATGCACTATATGATACGGTAGTATATCTATGCATTAATCAAGCAAAAAAATTCTGTAACAATACACCACATAATACCGGTACATACATGCTTAATTAAACTCAAAACAAAATCTGTAGCTTGTATATATACATACAGCCGGTTTTGTACACTGATTTAGAACATAAAGTAAGCCGTACTAATGACTTGTGACCAATAGCTACCACTAAGTAAATCAATCGGTAATATACATGGGTATATATATATAATATACACGCATGTAAACAAGGAAAAAGTAAAGCATATCCCCGTTTGCATGCACATGGTCACCGGTGGGTATTGTACTAATCAAATAGCTTTTAGTATACACCTATGAATAAAGCTATAGAATACATGTATGAAATCAGAAAAAAAAAAAAGACGAAAGAATCAGGTCCGCTAGCACCTTCTTAGCAAACTGCTGAAACCATTCCTGATCATAGTCCCCGTCGTTCAAATGTCTGATTGCTGTTGCTGTTTGGGAGGCGCACAAAAGGAAAGCAACAACACAAGCAGTGCAAGTTGAAACTTACTGATTCTGATCATCTGAAAAGCCATCGTAAACTATTTGTTGAACAAGTGAGTTGACAGCAGTGTAAATCTTTCTGCTGCTGGGTTTTACCTTCTCTGCTCCTTCATTCTCGTCATTCACGCATCGGTGAACAAGAAACAACAATTCCATCCCCCTTCATATCTTCATGCCGGTGTCGAACAAGGAAATACGAGCTCTGCTCTCTTCATTCTCTCATTCTGTTTGCAACCCAACTGGCGAAGGAGCACCCGATTCCAGCTCTTGACGTTCCTCTACATCGACGTTGGCTACTGATCTTTGCAGATTTTATAGTTATCTTTGTCAAAAAAAAAAAAGGCTAACGTTTGGCATCTCTTCCCCCTTCACACCCATGCTCAACTGGCGAACAACAGCTCCACGTCTCCGTCAATCTCTTCACTTACGTTCCTTGCAATTTAACTGGTGAACAGAAGCACACTTGCTCCACGTTTTGTTCACCTGAACGAGGAACATATATTATGCACCTGTCATTCTCCTTAACTGGTGAATAAAGAGCATACATGCTCGACTCTTTCATCCTCTTCAACCTGACGAGGGAGCATACATGCTCCGTTCCTTCTTCGTTCTTTTCAGCTGGCGAGACAAGAAGCATGTATACTCTGTTTCGTCATTCTCTACACTCACGGTGAATTTGCAATCAAACTGACAAAACTAGGAACCCCATTACAACAGGAAGGTTCTCGCGTTCAGTAGCATGATTTACACACTCTCAGGCTACTGTAAAGTGCACCTAATGGAGATATAAGACCCAAGACAACACTCCTCTTCATTCCAGTTGCTCCATTCACAGAAGCCAACCTCAGTTGCATGCACCCTGATTTCAGACTGCGGCCCATTGCAGCTGCAGTATTGAGTCATCGTTTCCTGACTGGTCCTGCTCTTTAATTTTCCTCTGGAAGAGAATCAATCAATCTGTTAACTCGTCACTGTCTAAAGCAACAACATGCATGAGACAAATCTCACCCGCTGTACGTGTAGGCATTATGAAGCGGGATATTGTGGTGCTATCGTATTCTAAAGCACCCGGGACAGTTGAGGGAGACACATTTGTACTTTCTCCAGGTTGAAACATTGCTGTTATCTATCTAAAGAAAATAAAAAAAAAAAACATTGCATGCATGCTGCCGCAGAGAACTTGTATATATATATGCACAACACAAGGATGGTGTTGCTGTAACAAGAACAACACAGGACCTCAGTTTTATCTTAAACTCTCGGTAATAATAAACGAAAAGAAGTACAGATTCACTACTATTTCCTACCGTGAAGGATACATTACAACAGAGAGTATGGATCATCATATTTTTTTTATACATACGCATCCAAACAAAGCTACTCCTCTCAAAAATCAATACTACAGATCAAAGCAATCCATCATTTAACAGATGAATCACGCATGGACAGAGGTGAGTATTGCTTCATCATTTACCCCATTAACTCTCAAAGATATCAGCTACATGTGCAGAAGCTTTACAGGGAATTAAATCTCATCTGTTCCTACTCATCTCTGCACACAAGCTAAGACACCAACCGGTAGGAACTCACTGTTGTATATTCAAATTTTATTCCACCTACTCTCACACATATGCTCATACAGATCAAAAGCAAAAGAAAACCTGGAATAATATTCCTTCCAGCCGTGAGTCATCAAAAAAAAAAAAAAAAGAGAAAGCTAAGTGCTGAACAGAAAATAAAAGGATAATACCCACCTAACAACCCACATTCCTTTGTCTCCAACTGATTAATTCAAATGGCTCCAATCCACCCATGTTACCCCACGTGTATGACCGATTAGATTAATACATGCTGGCACTAGTTATTCGTACTCTGGCAAAGGAACATACAAGCCTGCACCAGCTCATTCCTTTTAATTCCCACGACACAGATCATTAACTTCTGATCTACCTCCCACCCTCTCCTGTTATGCGTGTCTCTGAAACTCAATTCAACAGAGCCTACTCCTTTCCAAACCAAAACCGGTAGTACCCAGAACTCCCCTCTACTTCATTCCCCTCACACTTACCATTCCTCCTGTGTTGCGTTTGAGGTAGCAAGATAGAAGCATGCACTCGATCGCTTAAACGGAAACGAAACTGAAGCCTGCTGCTGGAACCGGTAATATATTTTTCCACCCTCTGTTTTCTGTAAGTTTGCAGATAGTACATACGAGGGATAGTCTAATGGGAACGATAGATACCATACATACATATATATATATATACGCCACTTGACTTGTAGTATTTTACTGGTAACAAACATTACAATAGGAAGCTAAGTCGTTTCTGTCAAGTTATAGATAAGGAATTGGTACTGAAACCGATATTCTGTCGCCTTTGAGCAGAACGGGAGAAAATTTACAAGTGAAAATCGATAGTACTCGTGCGTTTACATACACATGCTAAGTCGATTAATTAAGCAAATTGGCCAAAAGAAAACTTAACTGTGGTGTAGTATATTGACTGGAGTAAAATCGATTGTGAGTGACTACGTTAAGGTGGGTGGTGGTAAATAAAATTAGCTAGTTAGTTAGTATATAAGTAACAGGGTTTGAATTATATGTTACAATTATATTCACGTAAGGAGATAATGTTGCTGAAAAGAAATGAGGGGGCTTGTTTATAGATCGATGATTAAGGCAATAAAATGATTAACGACCTTGGAATTTAAAATAAAGGAGTTAGAGTTTATTAAATAATGATAAACATTTATTTAGAGTTTAAAAGAATCGTTAAGTATTAAAAGGATTATCGGTTTAGACTTAACGCTATATAGTCAAATTGTTTTGGAGGTAAATATTCTAACGGAATATTATGACTATTGGGAGGAATTAAATTAGTTACTAAGTGATCAAAACATATAGAAAATACAATCTATAAGGGTGTATATACGCGCACAAACTCACACATAAATATATAAATATATATATATATGCTTATTAGAGAACCTCTAAATTATCCAAGTTGTAACAATATACAACAAATTAGTAATAAAAGTACTTGAGAGATTAGTTGTCTAACCTTGAAGTCGAACAACTAAAGATAAAACCCTAACCAAGATACCGGGGTTATATTACGGGGTATACACTATTAAGAAATAATGAGTTTGTTCGGAATGATAGTTAAACTAAATCTCAGCGTTGTATTCCAGAGTAATTAAAGCTAGGAGAGTTAGAGGACGGGCGTGAATCCTCACGCTAGCATTTACGACGGTGAACGGTATGGGATTCTTGCAACCTGTTTTCTACCGGATTACACCGGCTTGTGTGCTATCTGTTGTTTGAATTAACGACCAAGATAATTATTGTAAACTGTTGTTCTACTCTTGCACACTGTGGTATTATTTTAAGTGCGTGATTGTTGCTGACTACAACGTGTATGTCCCACGCATACAACACTACTATACCAGTGGATTAAATACCTGCGCATCAGTACACCGAGGGCTTGTACTCAAGTCTCTCACTAACTTCAGTTCATAACAAGCGTCATTATCCTAAACGTGATAATTGACAATACACATTGTGTTCTTGTTTGACGTCTTTATATGACACTTAACAATTCTATACTTCGAGAACGAGGAGCCCAGTTCGATCTGGCCATGCATGCTACAGGAGTTGTACCTGTCTCAGGTCGTCTCCTACTACGTCGCGACGGAAAACTTCAGTTGGGAGGAAGACTCTATTCCTCCCGGGATTCAAATGCCCTTCAGTTCGAGGAAGACTTTATTCCTCAGTGGGTTCTTATTTCCCACGCCATTCAGTTCAGGGTTTAACTACGTTATCTCCTGGGGTTTTTATACCCAACCTTTCAATCTTAACGAGGTCACTATACCTTCACTATGTGAGATATTCAGTTATACCTGTCAGTCCCATTGTGTGGACCGACTATCATTAAAGGAATTCAGTTCAGCTAACTTGACCTTCTGTAGTCTTGTTCTATGTGACATTATTGTCCTTGTGTGGATACTTGATATTATCATGCTATGCTTATTTACAGCTTTATAAATGAACTGCATGTATTCGACAATTAGTTGGTGTGGCCCAGTAGCTTGTGGGCTGCACGATTTCATACCGGCAAATTATTTTGCTGAGCCGTTTCATGGCTAAATAATTCCAGGTACCTGAAGAATGAAGAGTTTGCCCGACCGAGTGTAGGTGGGGTAGAATTAAGACATGGGTTATTACCACCGGTGTCAACATTCAGTATTGTACTTTTATTATTATCTTCTGTTGTTTTAAGAGGTTTGTATTCAGTACTCAGACCGCATCATTTGTAAATCAAGTTGGAGTAGCCTTGTTAGTCACATGGGTGACTAGCGGCGTTGTAGCACCACCCGTTGTTATGTATATATTTCCGTTGTATTTCTAGTTATTTTTGGGAGCTACCATCGTTCAGGTTATTGGATTTCGGGTTGGGGTGTTACATTCGCTGGTGCATTGGATAACCCAAACGGCATAACCGTAAACTCATAATGTCCATACCTAGTTCTGAATGCTGTCTTCTCAATATCACTGTCACGGATGGCTATCTGATGGTATCCGGATCGTAGATCTATCTTGGAGAATACTGATGCTCCCCTCAACTGATCAAATAAGTCGTCGATGCGTGGTAAAGGGTAACGGTTCTTCACCGTAACTGCATTCAGTTCTCGATAGTCAATACACAGGCGGAGACTACCGTCCTTCTTCTTCACGAAGAGGACCGGTGCTCCCCATGGTGAAACGCTAGGGCGGATAAATCCCTTGTCGAGTAGGTCTCTCAGCTGCTCCTTGAGCTCTGTCATCTCTGCTGGAGCCATACGATAGGGCGCCTTCGCAATTGGTCCGGTGCCCGGAACCAAATCAATTTCAAACTCTACTTCCCGTGCTGGCGGCATGCCCGGCAGTTCCTTAGGAAATACATCAGGAAACTCTGACACTACCGACACATCTGGGCTAAACTCTGGATCTCTCTCTATGTCCTGGACATAGCAGAGGTATACATCACTCCCTCGTCGTAGTTCACGACACATAGCCATGGCGGTGCTGATCTGAGTCGAAGGCTCCCTGGGCCTCTAGCGGTAAGATATAGTAACCCCAGATGGACTCCGAAGAAGCAGACGATGCTCGGCACACAGGATTCTGCCCTTGTACCGCTCCAACCAGTTCATCCCGACAATCACATCAAAACCAAGTCCGTTGAACTCTATCAAGTCGATCGGAAACTCTTCACCCCTGATTCGTACAACAGCATCTCGGTGGTAGCGGGTACACCTGATCCGCTCTTTCGACGGGAGAGTGACTAGGAAGTCTGGCATCTCATCACCGTCTAACCCCAGCCTCTTCGCAAAGGATAGCGAAATAATGTATGAGAGGCTCCGGAGTCGAACAAGATCAAAGCGTCCACGCCATTGACTGGAAAGGTACCGGTGAGGATTGTTCCGCTCTTGCCGGCTTCTGCCTCATTGCAGACACTCAGTGTACCTCCCGTTCCTAGAGCACAGCCTAATTCATTGGCAAATTAATAAGTATTGGGTAACAACACGGTTTATATACTTCAACAACTCCACTTTATTCATTAACACATTCTCCTTACAACATTGTTGGTTTACACTGTTAACATAACTAACACATACATAACATCTTTAACATACACTGGCTTAACACATTACATAATTATACAAGGCTTCAAAACTGTCTGAAGGTCAAATTCAAACGTCCGGGTTTCATGTGTGTGGCATTGATCACTGCCGACGGTGCAGTATTCAGTTTGATCGTTCTGATGCCATGATATAGCATCCTTGACTGCCCACCCATGATTAACACATCTCCTGACCTTAGTACTAACTTCTTTGCGAGATCAGCACGCTTCTGCTCGCCATATATAAATACTGCGGTATCACCAATGGACCAAGACACCACGGGTACTCCCTTACTTAGAGACTCGGGTGACTCGTCCTTATCCTGGTGTAAACCTAATCGTCCACCTTTCTGGTACAAGTTCACAATACACAAATCTGCTTTCACATTTGGAATTGAATCCGTTTCAACTTGCTGAGCAATTCCCATGGCGTGGTTAACGACCGCAAGGAACTCCTCAGGTATCATCGGTACAGTTGCTCTGTCTTCAGCTCGTACTTCTTGATATGTCTTGGTGTAAGGGTTCCAATCCTTACCCATGCACATCATCTTCAATTTCATTCTTGATCCGCTCGGGTATTCAGGTGTGTAGAAACCTCCAGGTGTTGCTCCAAGTTCATTGCATCGTCTGATGATATGGATTTGTGCTTCCGGTGTCAGGTATCCATTTAAGAGTATCATACCTGGCTGGATAACCTGACATTGCTCCATTGGAAAGTCGGTGATGTTGATGGTGTTTTCTTCAGGGTTTGGTGTGGGTGGGATTGGATAACATATATTGAAGGTTTCTTTAAGTTTAGAATTACCTAATCAGGTGACTTTCACACTATACTTTAACTCTTTACTCACATGATAATACACTTGGACTCACTAATACACACATGCATGAAATGCGGTATGCAATCACTTATTTCACTCAACAGTTTAGGCGGTACCTGGTCTAGAAGAGGGCTTTGGCACCTCAAACCGGTCCACCACATTCAGGGCGGCCTTGCTAGGTCCCGACCCCTTCCCCTTCTGGGAATCAGTGTGCCTCTGATCAGTGGGTGGCTGGTTAGCCGTCTTCGGGCCATCAATAGTCGCTATGGCCTTACCCTTCCACTGCCCCTTGGGCTTGTTGACTCTGCTGTTGGGGTTCCGGTAACACTCGTAGTCACGGTGACCCCACTTCTCATAGTAACGACACTGTACGTCGTTTCCTTTGCAGTCCTTGCCGGGGTGGTCTCCGTTACACCACTTACAGTAGTAGTGGCGCTCCGGTCCAGAACCCGTGCTAGCTGCTATCACAGTACACAATCAATACTTATTTCACAACTTAACAACATATACTTCAACTTGTCACACATGATTAAATAATTACCCTTAGGTGGGTAAGAGCGTAGGGGTTTCGCCGCATAAGCATATGTGAGCTTCAATGGCTCCTCAGCTGTGGTGGTTTGAGCTTGGCCCTTATCACCCTGGTGCTGACTCTTCTGGGGCTGGGGATAAGGTTTCTTCTTCTTCTTTCCTCCCCCGTACCCCTGCGGACTCTGGCCCTCGCTCGTGGCCTTACGCTTGTGCGCATTCTCCTCGTCCCTCAAACGGACGGTAATCTCAACCTTAGCAGCGGCATGATAGCACTCCTGAATTTAGGATTTCAGTCATGCCCCGCAATACATACTCACAAACTCACATTAATACTCACTTATGGATTACACTTATTCATATCACACTTCATTTAAATTACCTGCAAGGTAGTATACTCAGCTGGCCCCATCCCATAGCGAAGACGGTGGCTGAGACCATTGTAGAAACGGTTTACCAGCACCCGGTTCGAGTATCCCAGGTCTGGTAACAGGTGGATAAGGCCGGTGAATGCAGTGTAGTACTCATCAACCGACACCTTGCCCCCCTGCCTCAGACTATCCAGCTCCAGGCGCTTGGCCTCTTGAACATGCACTGGGTAGTATTTAGCTCACAGTAGAGCCGTGTACTCCCTCCATCCGAACTGAGGATCCGCCATCCGGTCCTCTCTCACAAGCTTCCACCAACTCTGTGCCGAACCCTTCAGGTAGTAAGCGGCAAGACGGACCTTGGCCCCAGCAGGCACATCCAAGGTCTCGTAGGCGGTCTCTAACTCAGAGATGTACGCCTCCAGCTTACGTGGGTCGGTCTCCCCATGAAATGACGGGGGTCTAAGATCTGCCAATGCCTTGACCCAGTTGGTCTCTCGTGGCGGTGGCGGTGATGGTTGAACTTCGGGCTGTTGCCCCTGCTGAATTGCAGCTACAAGTTGTGGGACCATTTGGGCTACGGCGGCCGCTACAGCTTCGGCCATAACCTGAGCCGTAGTATTCTCGCCCTGGTCATCTGTATCTCCAGTACCGCTTCCGCGGCCTCTACCTCTCGGTCTACCTGACATCTGAATTCACACGAACATCATTAGCATTATGCTTACACACTTATCGGTTCCAACGGTTGTAACGTTTTCCCGACAACAAGGTATCTCCACACTTGGTTAGTGGTTAACCTTTCCATAACTGCTCACTTAGGTAACTGTAGTTAGGTTTCCTAACTCGGTTTATTCCTAAGTTCGGTATTCTAGTCATCAGAGCGATACTTCGCTCTGATACCACTTTTTCTAACACCCCTACATCGAACTTCACAACTAAATGAAATCGCAGCGGAAATAAATAACTAAACAATAACTAAACGCTTCGGTGCTACAACGCCGTCAACCACCCACGTGGTTGACAAGGCAGAATAAATACAAGTGTACAGGTCTGATGATCAGACTCCCGAGCATAAAACTAAACCATAAATACATCATATACAATACCGAGTATTTAATTACATTCCTTCATTGCAAACTGTCAATGTACCACCATAGTAATTTCAACGGAATCAAAACATATAATGCCACGGGAGCACAGGCGCATCCCGGGCTCAACATCCAAAATAAGCCAAAGTACAACTGCAGCCTAGATCCTACAGCCACTCTGCTTCCTCGATCCTCATCCTGCAGTAAAAATATGGAGCCCCTGAGGGGGTCAGCAACCCTTGGCTGGTATGGTTAACGTGCAGCCCATCGGCTACCGGGATACGCGCAACTAATTGTCATGATGACATGGCATTCATTTTAACATAAAACATATATATATATGGCATAGCAACATCATTGCATAGCACAACATCACATACACAGTGGATACTCTTTCCACAATAACAAACCAAGAAGGTTAAACAACATAAGAAGCCTAGAGAATGGTTCACTCTCATGTTAAGCTTGTTACACACACTCATTACCGTTCTGTTATTCGAACGAGTAACTTAAGTCACAGATGGTTCGGATATTGTGACCCGAACACACCACACAAACACATGTTCCCACTAAACCGATCATAAGTCAGAATAGGTAAGCTTTGGAGGAAGCTAGCGGGAGATCAAACGCCAAATGAAGGGGAACAATCTTAACAACATAAGAGTCGAATCTGATTCAGATATCTACTCTTAACTCACATGCATGACCGGACAACCGGATTCCTCACTTCCCAGTTAGCACTTGTTAGAAGTTCACGGTGGAACTTAACAACAATACACAACAGGTGGTAAGTCATGTTAGTCACACGCAAGGGAAATGAGTCACATCATAACATCACAGTAATATGAACAACAGTAAACTCATTACATGTTTAAGTCTTATAACGTCATAAACATACAGAAAAACAAACAACACATAAGCCGGTGTAAACCGGTAGGCAACAGACTGCAAGAAAACCATACCTTGGTCCTTGCTTCGATTGATTTCCACCGTAGGTCACTCCTATACATGTTTAAGAATGTCGGTTAATTACTCACTTAACTTCAAATTTATTAAGTGTTTAACATGTTTATATGACATGTTTTAATGTCTTTACTTATACTTAATTACCCACATTATACCCCCTAGGGTTTATTACTTAAGCCATTCTTGTTTGTTTTTTTTTTTTTACAAGTTTTGGTCCGACCGACCTTACACAAGGTCGGTCCATTCCAGAACATATTACCGTCAAAAGTTTCTAGTCCGACCGACCTTGTAAGTTCGGTCGCATGTTCGGTCCATTCCCGAGAGTTTCTTCCCTTTGAAAATTCAGGCCCGACCGAACTTGCCAAGTCCGGTCCCATGTTTGGTCGATTCCAGAAACTTAATCCGTACACAAAATACAAGCCCGACCGACCTTGCAAGTCCGGTCCCCAAGGTCGGTCCATTCCAGAAGCCAATTCTCGCAGGGTAAACTGGGCTCGACCGACCTTGCAAGTTCGGTCACAAGTTCGGTCTGCCCCAGACCCTTATTTTCCATTTCTCATTTAACTCCAAACTTCTCCTCATATACCCTAGTACAAACCCTACAACCCTCATTTGGCACTTCAAACACACCTTAAGACATCCTTAAACACTCATAAACCTCATTTTCTAATTCCTTAAACCTTTACTCATTTCTTCCCAAAATTCCTAACACTTACAATGTTTTCTCCTAGTCTCCAAGTCGTGTTTCATACCTAAGATGATCACTTATGCCAAAATACTCCCTCACCACAACAACATCATCTCTCAAGCATCTATTCTCACAACTAACTCCTTATGTCATTCTTGAAATCTTTTTTTTTCAAGTCTACACTTTCTCCTTGTTCACCAAAGTTTGCATAAATCTTAACACAAGTCCAAATGACTCTAGTGTATCCCAAAACATTCATTTGCATTATAAAATCCTCTAGAACATTGCCTAAGCCCTTCTCACATCTTAAAACACCTTAATGCATGTTTCTTTCACTAGAAAAACACTTAACCATCCTAAACATTCCTTAACTTATCAAACTCATTTTAAACCCTTAAAACTTCTTGTTTATTACCTAAATTTTGACATAGGTTCTCCTAGAACATTACTAAACCAAAACACATTTTTTTCACCATTTTACAATCAAGAACACTAACAATCCATCAAACACATTCTTATACACAAACTTCACACATTTAGCACTACATCACAATATAGTGCATACTTTAAATTGCATGGCACTTAGGCCCTTAAATAACATGGCTCTTAGGCCCTTAAGATGCTCAAATCATAAACACTGAATTTCCACAATATATTTGCCTTTGACCTGCAAATACACTCAACAACACATATGCCTTTTACTAAGCCCTTAAGAGCATTCTTCTATCACTTCCCATTGGCTCCTTAGATCATTTTCATAAGCAATACAAGCTCATTTCTCCTAAGACTTTAAACCACATTAGGTTAGCATATTTACCTCTTTTCCTCACAAACTTCTTTCTTGTTTCCTTGTTTAAAATCGGCAAGGCTTTAGATTGTTTGTCAACTTCTAAACATTATACAAACAACATAATGAGTATTCAATCTTTAAGCTTCATCTCATTGTAAAACCCTAGATTGTACATTGTTTTCAAAGCATTACAGATTTGTTTTACCTTAGAACCTGAAAGAGTTTGAATATACCAAGAGAGGATCCACCTAGTCCATGAAAGGTTGGAATGAAGCTAGAACAAGCAACATAGGACTCCATTAAGAGTGATTTTCGGTCAAGATAAAACATGGAGGAAACATCATTTTTCTTTGAGATCCTTACCTAGAAGCAAAGGAGATCAATAATATGTAGAAATTAAGCTCAAGCTCCTTCAATGGTGGAACTCCATGGCACCAAAATGGTGGTCTTGAAGTTTGAGAAGATAGGAATGAAGAGCTTGATGAGAGAGAGAATGGTGGTGTTTGTTTTTTTTGGTTAAATAAGCTAGGAAATACAAGTGGTCAAAGATGGAGGTTGGTGTGGTACTATTGCAAACCGTAGAAGAGAATGAAGAAGAGATGTTGAAGAGAGCTTGGAACCGTGGGAATGCAAGGAAGAAGGGAGAAATGAAGATAACTTGCTTTTAGAAGATATTTGTAGTTATAAAGTAAATAGTACTTTAGTTAGTCATCTTTATTTACTTAACATGTTAACAAGAGAGTGGTGAGTCACCACACTTAAGAAAACCGGCCCCCAATAGTACTTAGGGGTTTTTAGTCTTTATTTGTCAATTGTCTCACTTATAATAACATATGTTACAAACTAGCTTATAAAAGTCACTATTCATAAAAACAAGGCACATAGAAGTGAAATTTTTGATTTCCCATTGATATAGACTTCCAAATGTGATACTATATAGTACACATGTTCATTAAAGAGTAATGATGGACATCTAGCCATTCAAAACTCATTTACAAGACAATTTTTCGAAAATGTGCTTTAAGACTCCTTAAAGCACATTTTGTGTTTTAACTTGTTTTCAAGCTTGGTTTTCTTTGTTAATTGGTTTAATATGTTCATTAGTATATAAATAAGGTCTTGGTAAGTTCATTAGGTCCTAACAAAGCTTATCCCAAGCTTAGAGCACATTTTGGCCCTTATTGACCTTAAAGCACATTTGTGTTTTCTATTGTTTAAATTTGTTTACTAATGTTTCTAAGACACTTTTTAGTCTTAATATAACATATTTAAATGTTTAAACAACATACTAAGGTTTGGGGTATTTCACTCCTTGAATTCCCAAGCTTTCTCCAAAGGAATTTGATGCTCCACTTCGGTTTTTATGCAAGTGAAGGAGTTTAGGAGTTAGATCTTTAACAAAGATCTTAAGTAGATTTGTAAGTAGTTTTCCAAGTATTTACCTTAAGCTTTTCTTCTTAGAATTTCGGCACACCTAAGATGAATGAAGAACAAATTTTCCTTCATGAAAAGAAGAAAAGAGCCTTAGAAGATGTAGAATTCGGTTACACATAAAAATGTGCATTAAGGATTTTCAAGCATGAAAAATACCTTAAGGTAACCTTGAGATGCTCCTTGGATTAATGTTGATTTAGACAACCTCCTTGGAGTATATGTTGACGCCGAAACCTTATAGTTGTGCTAGGAAGAGTTTTGCTTCAAGGCTTGATAAGAAATGCTAGGAAATTACCTTAGAGATGAAGATAGAAGTTAAATCTCCATTAATGGAATTAAGAGCTCCAAAGGAAGAAGATGAAATGAGAAGAGAGAAGACTTACCAACCGGTTTCAAGGAATGAAAGAAATGAGGTTGCAACCTATAACTTAGGCAAGAATGGAAAGAATTTGATTTGTTTAATTTGGACCCATAATTGGCATGTTAGGTCATGGCTTTGTTTATTGTTTATCTTTAGTTTATTAGGCTCCAAAATCCCTAAATTAAGGCACCCATTCGGCCATGATAAGAGGTAGAGGACAAGTTGCATAAATCATGCTAGACAAGGTGATATGGTAAGTTAGGTAAGATTTAGTTCTTTTGATTTTTCAATGTCAATTGTCTTCTTCTCCCTCCTTGTATGTAGACGATTTCAAGGCTAATTGGAGCCTTTTAAATTGGCAGCCAAGAGCTTTAGACAAGCATGGGATGTCACTTGGATTTAACAAATCAAAAAGTAGAATCTAGATTTACTTTTTGCCTTAATTATTTTTGCTTTTGTCAAGCTAACATGACCTTGTTTTCTTGCAGGATTTCGACAGCATGGAGGTAAAATGAGACTTATATTCTTCTGTCTTAAAGTATTATAGCACATGGGAAGGTGAGTCTCCATGTTCTATGTCTTTTATAAGTTTTAACTATGAATTTTATACTACTTTTTAGGTAGAAAATCGGCCCCTATAGAGCTCCTTGTTTGACACTGCCTTTAGTTGATTTAGAGGTTCAATTCATCCCCATTTAAGATTCATAATTCGTGGCATGTCAAAAACTACAAGGTAATTGCGTAAAATGCGTTTTAGTGACACCCGAAGGTGCGTTTTTGTGCTCTAAGGATATTTTGGAACATAAGTTGTCTCTATGAGTTCCAAGTGTTTATAAACATTTTTATAGTTAATAATGATATATTAAGGTGTTACATTGAGTTATATGGGGTTACATCAACTCATGACATAATTCCCGGGCTATCGGGACACTCCCGGGGCAAAAAGGAGCGTTAAGGAAATTCCTGAGGATTTTGTTGAATTTTGAGAGACTAGCTCGTGGGTTCTCTTTAGAATGATTATTAATGATGTTAGGAACTCTAAGAATGAATTATATAGGAGTTCGTGCCGCCTCGGCACCTCTCCGGGCTTTTCATGCTTTAAGGGGCGTGCGTGAGCACTCCCAGCGTTTTGCGTTTTTGACTAAATATAGCCTAGGGACTATGTTTGTATAGTCATATAATGAGGGTATGACCATTTGGTTTGAGTTTTATAAGGTCATACAAGGTCACGCTTAATCGCATGTTTCTAAGGCGTTTTAGCGTTTATGGTGAAACGACTACTTTTACGTAACGTTTTCATGCTGTATTTGCATGCGTACGTGAAATGGTTTATATTTGGATTATTTTCCATTAAATAATGGTTTTATAATGTTAATTAGATTTGGGGTATTTCATTGGTTTTGTAGATGATTGCCTCCTCAGTCAAAGTTGCGCTGCAGAACTACTAGCCCTCAAGATCTTTCAACTCGAGTAGCTCTGCACCCATACTTCGACATCTAATTCTGATGGCGCGAACTTACATGGAAGAACCGGTCGACTCTGACTTTCACGGAGACGTGGATGACATGCACGACATACTCCTTGGAGATCATGTAGTAGCTAGTGCCTCTAATACTTACACACCAGATTAAAGTCGTTGCTCCATGACTTCACTTCCGATATTCTTGGCGCTTGTAAGTTGTATATAAACTTACATTTGTAACGACATTATGTATGCATCCGAGACTATGCATTAGAGAGAGAGAGAGAGAAAGATTGTTTGAGAGAGAAAGCATTTGATAGATCTTAGTGAGACTTGGTCAATCAGCTTAGGTATTTATTACCTAGAGAGCACACATAGAACACTCCCCTTTACTCCTTGTTACGCATTGATCAAAGCCGAGAGTAGAGCGAGTGTTGGATGAGACAGAATACTTCTGTCGAATCCCAAGATAGGAAGCTAGGTTGTAATTCACATTGAATTTCAATACAAGCAGAATCCTATCTTCTCAATTTTAAACAAAAGCTTCCGCGTTATTATCTCCTACAAATTCTTGTTCTTGAAGCAAGGCTGGTCTAAGATTAACATCTCAGACCTACTCGGTCAGCACCCCGATCCTATCAAGCCCACACGGTTGTTGGAGATATTAGCTCAACAACTTCCTTAAAATCGGCCCTCAAGAGATAACAAACTTATCTCTTCTTCTTGGCGCCACAAATATAGGAAAGTCCGTTGCTTTTCTCTTTCTATCCCAATCGGTTACAAGGAGAGATCTTCTCAACAACCTTCCACTAAAATAGGTGCAGGAAGTTAGAGATCCAATCTCTTAACTAGGTGCCACTATTTTAGGAATTTGTTTCTCATCCTTTAACTAACTCGATTAAAGGGGAGAGAATATCTCAACAGCTAACAACCTTTATTTATTCCATATTAATAAATCAGTAAGGCTAGATATTCTCCAAGAATATCTCAACAACATTATCTTATCCAACAAAGATAATAGGAGAGAATATAGGCATATCTCAACAAACTCAACAAACCCACACTTAAAGGAAATTCCCTTCTCATAAGCAAATATCAATAATGTAACCTCTTGATATTTACTCCATCAATGGGTCAAGACTTACTCAAGGTAACTCCTAGAATTACCAAGCGACCACGGTAAAATCCAAGTTTACCATAACAACCAGCGCAACACATGCGCACGCACATAACAAGCAAGACACCTAACAACATGCGAGATTCACGGTGCCTAGCGCCCGTGTTTCCGCATTTGTAGCTCGCCCAGCAACAACCTCGCGCGCACCTAGCGCATGCCCACGAAAATCTCACCCGCCCACGTGATCCTCACGCGTTGTTGTGCTCATGCCTCACAGCGCACCCACAAGACACATCTAGCGCCTAGCGCTCGTGTCAAGGCATAGTGCCCGCGCTCGTTGCTCGTTGTGTCCCCTTGTCATCGACGCCCCGCACATGCAGTCACAGCCAGTGCCCGTGCCAAGCACAGCCAGCACCCGTGTCACGCGATGCCGTGCATTGTCATGACAGCTCAAGGCGCCCCAGGCCCTTGTCTTAAGTCTTGTTATGCCTGCCATGGCGATGTCCTCGACACCCCACCGACACAATACTACCACCGCCCTCACGTGCTTGGGTGAGCCCAGCTCACCTGGCCAAGTGAAGCTCACTTGCCAACCTCGTCAGGTCATCCTGCGCATGACAACGTGCCAAGGCCTCAAACCCTTCACTTGTCACTGCTGCATCAAGCCACTCCTTCTTGACATGGCCCGCATGTTGATGCATAGCCCCGATGGGCTCTTATGGTAAATGGCGAAGTCCAACAACCCATCACACATAAAGCCTTGTACTTAGGTGTTTCTCATTTATTAAACAGTCAAGGGGTGTGCACAGCTTTACATTCCTTGGATCCATTTAAAAATAGGTGTTACAGCGTACCCCTATTTAAGGGGGGTAGAACCTTTCTGCTTTTGAGGTAGTAAATGAACAATCACATAGTGTGGTTTGTCGTTTGCTTGGTTTTATGTATGAGATGTGTATGTTATGTATGAGATGTGTATGGTACCGTGGGTATTGTACTTTGTTACAGACCATATGAGTCTGATGGATTATATATGTGAATATAACCTATGGTATTAAGATATCTGTGTATTCTAAATGATAAGATACATGGGAACTTTGGAGACAAAGTTCATTTAAGGGGGGTAGATTGAAATACCCCAAACCTATATATGGTAATTAAATATTAAATTATGATATAATAAGGCTAAATCATGCCTTAGAAACATTGGTAAACAAGTTAAACCATAGAAAACACAAAAATTCACCACAAGACAATCTAAGCAAATACTTGCTCAAGACCTTGTCTAATATTGATTAGGACCCAAAGGGCATTCCTAGACCCTTTAACATGCTAAACTACATTTTAAAACAATTACCAAAGAAAACCAAGCTCAAAAACAAGTTAAAACACAAATTGTGCTTTAAGACTCCTTAAAGCACATTTTTGAAAAATTGCCTTAGAAATAGGTTTTGAGTGGCTAAATGACCAAGTATACACCTTATAAACATGTGTACTACTTAGTATCACATTAAGAAGCCTAATTCAAAGAATTTACAAAAAATTACAAATTGGGCACTAATTGTGAATAGTACCCAAATAGTGCTAAAATAAGTCATAAGTCTTCCTTAATTAGTCAATGGTCAAATGACTCCCTAAATATCTAAGGGATGGGGGCCGGTTTTCTATGTGTGACTCACCACCAATAGTAGCTAGCTTTTCTACAAAAGAAGAAGGAGGAGGAAATTCACTATTGACTTTATTCCCACATAAGTCACAAATATCTCTTTACTTACCTCCCTCCTCTCTCCTCTCTTCTCATTTCCTTCCCTCCTAACCGGCCACCTTCATTCCATTCTTCTTCCTTACATAAAAGAGCTGGACTTCCATGGTTCTTGATCTTCCCTTGCTTGCTCAAGACACTACAAAGCTCCAAATCACAAACAAAATACATAATCTTGCTAGTTGAGTCAAGACCTTGCTTTCCCTCTTTTCAAAACCTCCAAAGCTGAAGTTGGACTCCATTGAAGGATCTCCATTTGTGGAGGAAAATACATGTTCTAGAGCTAGATTACTCCCTCTTTGGTTTAAGGTAAGAAAAGCTTTGAAAATTCATCTTTCCTTCCATTTTCATATATGGCTGAAAGTTGCCTTCTCAAGATGGATTATTTCATTCCTTGTATTAGTATTGATTCAATCTTCAAGAGCTTAGTGGAATTATTGCCTTGATTCCTTACCAAAGTCCATTCTAAGATTCCTAAGGTAATCACTCATTTTAGTGCACTAATCACCCCCTTGTAATCTAAAGTCGATTCCGTGAGTCTAAGTGTATTACTTAGTACTCATTACCTTTATTTGAATATTGGTTAGAATTTTATCAAGTGATCAAACTCCTTGGCCGAATTTCAATCAAGAGAACCAAGAAAAGAAGAGAGAAAAAGGCTTGAAAATCTTAAGGTAAATGATCTACCTTAATGTAGTTTAATGCCTTAAGAAATTGTGTTTATGTTGATATAAACAAACTTATGAACTTGTTACTAAGGAGCTAATGACTTATGAGTTAGAAAAACAATCACAAGTGAATTATAAGAGCTTTTATAAATTCCCTTGGGACATTGTTGTGTGTAGGTGGCTATGTTGATTAATATGTTTAAATTATGTCATTTAAGGGCCTAAGAGCCATGTCATTTAAGAGCCTTAGTGCTATGCAATTTAAGATTATTGCACCATATTATGTTGATTGTGAATATTTTGGTTTAGCTGAGAAATACAATGAAATTTGGGTGTGCTAGTGTAGTAATGGAGTTATGGCAAAATTTGGGTAGAAATGAGTTAAATAAGGTGTTCTTATGAGTTAGAATGATCTAGGATTGATTAGGAGGAATTAGATATTAAGTGGGTGCATAAAACACACCAAACTTATGGTATAAGGTGTGTTTTGAGTTGTGCAAAAATCTGTAGGAAAAATGATGTAGGAGTGCCTTATATTGCCAAGAGATGAACTAGTGTGAATAACCTTGAGAATGATGAGTAAATTGAAGATAGAGATGAAAATGTCTAAAAGGGATTTAGAATGTTCAAATGATTGAGAATAAGATGCAAGGTGTTATGAGCATGACTAGGAAATACATTAATATGTGCAAGCCTTAAAAATGAGGAGATAATGTAAAGGAAGGGAAATAAGTTAGAATGGGTTAGTATGACCAAGGTGTGTAAGAATGATGAAGTATAAATGGTTGTAAGTGAAACAATTGGGTTAGTGAAGATTGTGAGCAAATGGACATTTTAGAAACCTAGGAAACTAAGTTGCAAGTGTTAGGAAATAAGGGTGAGAATTTGTGTATATGGCCAAAGATTAAGTGATGAGTTTGGTCAATGGTTTAGGAAGGTTTAATGTGTTAAAATGGTGTTAGAAGATGTTATGAGACATGTGGAAAAATTAGAAAAGAAATGGGCAAAGAAACAAGTTTAGAATGAGAGTTAAAACTATAAAATGTTACAGATTAATGCATGGTCCGGGACTTAGACCTTGGATAAAGTCCCAGACCACACATGAAAAACTGCCGAAAAATACATGTTTAGGTTGGTCCGTGACCTAGGTCTTACAAGAAGACCCGAACCAGTACCAAAAACCTGCTAAAATTATACTAGAACATTGGTCCGGGACTTAGGTTAAGGATAAAGTCATGGACCACACCAATTTTCCACCCTAGAGTTTCTTCAATGACCTGGTCCGGGACTTAAGAGTCGGACCATGTCCCGGACCAGTACCAAAAATCAACCGTGAGTTATGAAATGAAATTAAATGAAAGGGGTTTGATTGGTATGGGTATTAGACGATTGTTAGGGCTTGTTTGGTGACATGTAATGGTCATAGGGGTGTGAACAAGTATAAGATATAGTGGGAAGTAAATAACTTATGTGATTAAGTTTGAACTACAATGACTTAGCAGTTCTTAGTCGGGAACCATTAGTGATGAAATGAACTAGGTTAATTAAAAGGAATTAACCACCCGATTCAATGAATGTTATAGGGTTTGAATAATCGGACTCCGGAGGAGAGTAGACAACCGACGACAACGGTGAACGGTGTGGTTTTCTTGTAGCTTGCTTGCTAACGAGGTGTCCCTCGGTTTGTGTGTTGTGTGTTTATGTGTTACGACTAAACAAGATAAAGCATGAAACCGATTTACCGTATTTCGTTGTGTGTTGGCATTACACTAACACGACTTACCTTTGAGCTTATTTACTAACTTCGGTTATTAAACGAATGTGAAAGAACATGAAACACTCCCAGTTATTGTTTGGTTAATACCCGGAAGAGGTTTAACTAACAAACTTTGTCTTTGAGACTTGTACTAACTGGAACATGGGGGTGAGGAATCCGGGACCGACTCCGGTCATGCATGTATGAAGTAGGAGGTCGGTATTTGTATCAGATCCAACTTTCGTTTGAGACTGAAATACCCCAAACCTTGATATATTGTTTAAATACTAAACTATGATATTTAAAGGCTAAAAAGTGCCTTAGAAACATCAGTGTACGATTTAAACCATGGTGAAAACAATAAAGTACCATAAATACAGTTTGAGCAAAAACATGCTCTAAACTTGGAGTGAACTTGGTTGGGACCCAAAGAACCTACCAAGACTAAATAATAGTCAATTATGATTTAATAGGCTAATAAGTCCTTAGGAAACCTTGGTAGACAATTAAACCAAACAAAACACAAATAAATACCTTAAGGTCAATATGGGCAGAAATGTGCTCTAAGCTTGGGATAGATTTGTACAAGACCTAAAGGTCATACCTATACCTTATAAATATGTTAATGAACATATTAAATCAATTACTAAAGAAAACCAAGTGAAATACCCCGTAATTAAAAATAGTGATTAAATAGGCTAATAAATAATTTTAGAAGCTTAATTAAGTATAATAAATATTAGGGAACAAATCCCGAAGAAAACGGATCCTTAAAACGGATTAAAATCACTAACGAACCTTAAAGCGCGTTTTTCGAGGTAACCGGGAAAACGTGTCTTTAAGCGGGTCAAATAGACTCGTAACAATTTTGGTCAACTAAATAATCATTAATAAATATTAGTGAAACTTTAGGACCAATAAAATCAATAAAATGAGAGTTTAGTGAAAACTGTCAAAAACGGGAAGTTGTGGGGGTAAAAACATAAATAACACAAATTGTTGTGTCCAATATTGCAAAAAGAATTTTAAAACCCATGTGGGTTCTGTATGCTGTCCGATTTTTACCCCATACACACACACACTCTACTCTCCTCTTATTAACTAAAGACAAAAACAATTAAAAACACAAAAGTAACCCTCACTCTCACTTTCTACTCTCTCTCCTCCCTATTCTCTCTTCTCTCACGTACCCACTCCCTCTCTTTTCTCTGATTTTTCCCTCTCCTTCTCCAAGCAACCGATGGCCATGGAAGAATAAGAAAACTCACACAAAAACTCACTTCTCTCCTCTTGAAACTCCATCAAACCTTCTCCAAAAATTGTAAAAACTACACCATTGTGTTCCTCTCACCAAGAGCTGCGTTTCTATCTTTCCAAAATTCGAAAACACCCATTTTCGTTTTTATGGGTATACCCCATTTGGAGCTTCAACACCACCATTAGAAGGCCCTCCTTCTCCTTGTTCTTGTAAGGTAAAAATATCTTCAAAAACTCCATCTTTTTCTAGCCTCAAAGGCAAAACGAAATTTGAGCTAAAACTCTTGTGTGCTCCTCTTGTGCCCAGCCGGTTTTGGCATCTTTGAAAGGGTGGAAAGATCATTCTTGAGCTACTCCAAGTGTTTTATAAACCCTTGCAAGGTAATGAAACTCCTAAACCCTAGAATGTACATTAAAAGCTTAAATAAGATTGAGTGTTGGTTTTAGTATTGAAGCATGTATATAAATGTTGGTAGTGTTAGAGGAATTGAGACTACAAGCCGGTAGAGAGAGAGAGAAGGAAGGAGAAAGAAGAAGAAAGAAAATCTAGAAGAAGAACAAGGTAAGAATACTCTTTTGTGTAACTTGGTATATATATGTATGTAACAGTTTTTGGAAGTTTGAAATGAGTAATGGAATGGTAATGTAGTAGTAGAGTAATGTGTAGGAGAATATAAGTATTTTGAAGCTTTAAAAGATGTGTGAAACTTATTGAAAACAGATTGGGATTGAGTTGTTGAGTGCAGGAAATTTTAAGTGTTGTTTTAGTGTTGGTATGGTATATGGGAGCTTGTATAGTCTTGGTTGTTTATAAATAGGTGAGATGATAACAATGTGAATAAAAACAATGTGTTGAAAGTGTAAAAATATAGGGGAGGTTATGTCAAAATTTTGGTAGGATTAGAACACTTAGAGAATTGAAAACTAGATGAATGACATAGGTTGTAACAGTTTGATTGAAACAAATAGAGTGTGTATTAGGAGGGATAGGTAATGTAGTTATAATGTGTTAGAGGAGTTAGAAATGACATTAGAAGAGGGAGCTATTGTTGGGAGAGTGTTAGTATCAAAATATGTAGCAAAATGCATTAAGGAAGAAAACTGTGTAAGTGTTGAGTTGAAATTAAGAGAATTGTGTATATAAGTTAGTATAGAGTTGTGTAATGAATTAGGAAATGAATTAGCATGATTTAGGGTGTTTAAATTGCACAAAAACATGTTAGGATGTATGTAGGAAGATTGGGGAAACAATGGGTGAAATTGGGAAAGAAAAATAAAATCTGTAGCAAGGTTCTGATTCAGTCCGACCCAGACGGTGAGTCGGACGTGGGTCGGACGGGGCTTGAGAAACGAAAACCAAACTTTCTGGAATGGTCCGACCCAGAGCCGTGAGTCGGACGTGGGTCGGACATGGCTTAAACAACGGACCATGGACTTTCTGGAATGGTCCGACCCAGGTCCGTGGGTCGGACATGGGTCGGACATGCAAATTTTTACAATGTCGAAGTTTCTGACTTCGTCCGACCCAGACGGTGAGTCGGACGAGCTTGGACGACAGGACCAAAACCTTCTGGAATGGTCCGACCCAGAGAGTATGGGTCGGACGGAATAGTGCTGGGTCGGACAGGGTAAATTTCTGGGAACGAACTTTACTGGAATGGTCCGACCCAGGGCTTGGGTCGGACGGTGGGTCGGACGGCCCTATACTTACAAAAAAAAACAGTAAGCTTATAATAGTATATATACATATATATATATATGTATACCCACCTATACATATGTATATATATGTGAATGTAAATTGTGGACAAGTAATGGAAAGTAAGTAAAACGAAATATAAGTGTAAGGAATGTAAAGACTTAGTAAGTATGGATTAGTAAACACAAAAGTAGTGGAGTTAAGTTAATGATAGTATATTAATCATTCAATTGTATGCATATCATAGGATTTGATTTGTGACACCGGAAGGACGTTTGGAAACACGTACGACGGTGAACGGTATGGATTCCTCATGCCCCGTATGCTATCTTGGTTACTCTGATTTGTGTGTTGTGTGCTAATTGATCACCAAATAAGATAAATGCACGAATCGGAGTTATTATCATACTTGTGACAATGTAGTGTTGTATGTTGTGAATATTTTTCTTAAATCTTAGTTTGTATAATTCATGAAATGTATGGATGTATGTGAATGCTTGTATGAATGTTGCAATGTATTGTGACCGAATGTGTTGACTTTGGACTTCTAACTTATTCCTAACAAGCTAACCATTCTAACTTAAATTGGTAATTAAATTGGAATGAGTAGAAGTCCGATATAGTTTCGGCCACGCGTGAGGATGCGGAGTCACGAGAGGTTGGCTCCAATTCCTGACTCTTAAACTGGTCCGCGGCCCAAATCCCTTAAGTGGGTAGCATCCCGGATTGGTGAGTCAAGTAAATCCCGGAGGTGGGACGGTGTAGTCCCCAGGGCCGGAGGTCCCGACGACTTAACTTGAGTATAAGTAAGTAAGTAAGAATGAGTAAGTAAAGTAAATGAAAGTAAGTAATTGTAAGTAAGAAAAAGTAAGTAATGAGTAAAAGAGTAAAGCATTCCGATTAACCCGGATGCATAATTTGGCTAACCTTGTGAAGGTAAGTGAGATGTATGTTATGGTATTGTTGCCTTGATTTGTGTAATGAAATGTATGGCATGTATGTTGAATGCAAAGCATGTATGTTGAATGCAAAGCATGTATGTATGAAAATAATGAACTGCATGTTTAGTGGACGTCAAATAGTCGGCGTGCCCTAGCTAGCACACGGTATATGCGGAGTCTATATGCAGCGTTGGCTGAGCCCCTTGGGGCACCATTTTACTACACGCAGGTACCCGTGAAGGATGAAGACTAGGAGAATCGAAGTTTAATTTTCCTGTCTTTCTTTTGGTTTGTAAACAATGAATTCATGATGGGTGTACTAAGTAGTACAAGGCTACAGTTTTTGATTAGCCGGTGTACCATGGGGTACACCTTTTTGGATTTTGATAGGATGGGAATTGGTATAGATGAGTAGCCTTAGAAACTCATTCTTTTGGAACTTAGAAATGATGTAATCGAATATACTTTAATAGTCGGTGATCCAATGATGTAAGTATTTGGTACATGGTATTTGGCAAGTAATTTTAGTAGCTCGGTACGTTATGTTCATCAGACCGTGACTGTAAGTAAGGTAAGCCTAGCTAGCCGTATGGGCGGTTAGCGGCGTTGTACCACCCGCCGTAGTAAGTATGTAATATTTCCGCTGCGAACTCATAAGATTAGTAGGACGATTAGACGGTAAGCATAGGGTTAGCGGTTGGGGTGTTACAAAAAGTGGTATCAGAGCGTAGTTACGTTCTGATGTCCATAGTACCGAGCATAGGGGATTACCGAGTTAGGATTTCAACCGTCTTAAGACTGATACTTAGAAACCTAACTAGGAACTACCGTTGTTAACAACGGATACCCTTAACGTTCTTATGAACGATACCTTGCTTAAATTTCAAGACCCTTAGGTCATATCATGCAAAGCCTAATGTAACTGTTGAATATTCAGATGTCAGGAAGAGGTCCAGGCCCCAGAGAGGGGGCAATGACGGACCCGGCGCGCAGACGATAGCTGAGATCGTCGCCGCCACGGTAGCGCAGATGCTACCACAAGTAATCCAAGCTGTACAACAATCTCAGCAAAACCAACAAACTCAAGCGGGGCCAATCCCTCCCCCGCCACCCAGAGAAGCAAACTGGGTAAAAGCTGTAGCGGAACTCCGCCCTCCCTGCTTTAGGGGCGAGAGTGACCCGGCTAAGCTCGAGGCCTACATCTCTGAGCTGGAGACGGCCTTCGAAACACTCGAAGCTCCTGCTGGAGTTCGAGTCAGAGTTGCAGCCTACTATTTGAAGGATGCAACCATGGATTGGTGGAAGCTGGTTAAGCACGAGCACGTCAGTGACCCCACATTCGACTGGGATTCCTTTGCATCTCTCCTCCGTTCAAAATACTACCCTGAGCACGTGAAAACGAAGAAAAGGCTAGAATTAGATGCCTTGAAGATGACAGAGAAGATGACTGTCGACGAGTACTACCGCACCTTTACCTCCATTCTTCGTCTTCTTCCCGCTCTAGGATACACCGGCCAGGTGTTGGTCGATCGCTTCTATGGCGGTCTGAGCCATCGCCTACGGTACGGTATGGGCTACACGAGATTTACCTCCCTTCAGGAGTGTTATCACGCGGCTTCTCCCGTTGAGATCACTTGCCAGTTAAGGGATGAAGAGACCGCGCTGAAGCGCAAAGCCAACAACAAAAACACCAGCACTGAGGAGCAGAACCAAGGGAAGAGCTGGAAAAAGAAGAAAGGGAATTTCTTTCAGCAATCCCAAAAGAAATCCCAGGGTGAGAGCAGTGCCCATGCTGAGCAGGGCAAACCAGCTGAGCTTCTTCAGCTTGGTTATTCTGCACCGGTGGCAGCCAAGCCACTGAGATCACACCCACCTAAGGGTTCTAGCTCCGGTGCCGCCAAAACCTTCGCCGATGGCCGCACCTATGTGTGCAGAAAGTGCAACCAGGACCATCCTGGTAAAGACTGTTATGGGAGGGACATCAAATGCTACAACTGTCAGAAGCTGGGACACACAGCTAATAGATGCCCAGAGAATGCTAAGCCAAAGGGAAACTTTCAGAACTACAAGCAGAGAGAGGGCAAGGAGGTGGCATCTGGCGATGCACCGGCCCAGCAGGCACCTCAGGGACAGGGATCCCGGGGCCCTCAGAGGGGCGCACCTCAGAGGCAGCCTGTTCTTCATGTTATTGACCGTGATGGGTCCGGTTCGAAATCCGGCCCAGGTAATAATCTTAACCTTTAATCCTTGAAATAGCATGCCTAATAGTAGAGTAACCGTATGAGTGAATGCATGAGTAAATAAAATGGAGTGTGTATTAAGCATGAAATGAAGTAGTTGAAACTAGTACTCACCGTAGACGAAATTTGTACCCATAGGAAGCTTTAGTATCTGTTACCCGATACCGGTAAACTTGAATCAAGAAGAGATCGACATCACCAACCACGACTACACCAACAAACAGTGTCAGGTCATCCGACCAGGTATGATCTTATTAAAGGGATACCTGACACCCGAAGCGCAAATCTCAATCATTCGACAGCATGCAACGAGCTAGGAACGGGTCAAGGTGGATTTTACACACCCGAATTCCCCGGTGGAGCGAAGATGAAGCTGAAGATGATGTGCTTGGGAAAGGACTGGAATCCTTATACCAAGACATACCAGGAGACACGAACACAAGACGGAGCGACGCCACCGACAATACCACCAGAGTTTCAGACACTCGTCACACAAGCAGTAGAACTTGCACAACAATGTGAACCTGAACCGATCCCCGCACTTGAAGCGGACCTCTGTATCGTCAACTTCTACGAGAAAGAAGGACGACTTGGGTTACACCAAGACAAGGACGAGACAGCGGAATCTCTCGAACAGGGAGTGCCCGTAGTGTCTTGGTCCATTGGTGATGACGCCGTATTCCTGTATAGCGAGCAGAAGCGTGTGGACCTCGCACAGAAACTGGTATTGAGATCAGGAGATGTCCTAATCATGGGTGGAAACTCTAGGATGCTGTATCACGGGATCAACAAGATCAAGTTGAATACGGCACCGCCGGCAATAATCAATGCCACACACATGAAACCAGGACGCCTGAACCTTACCTTTAGAAAGTATTAAATTCCTAGTATCATGTAATCTATTAGTAACGTGTATTAGAGACACGACATGTATGATGGTTGGTTTATCAATAAAGAGCAGTGTTGATTTAATTCCACTTGTGTCCACCATCAATACTTATCCAATTGTGAATCCAATAGGTTGTGGACTCGGTACCGAAGGTAACCTGAGCATCCTCACCGAAGCACAAGCCGGCAAGAGCGGCACCATTCTAACGGGAACCTTCCCAGTAAATGGCATTGATGCCAATGTGTTATTCGACTCCGGCGCCTCTCACACTTTCGTATCACCATCCTTTGTGAAGAGGTTGAAGCTAGATGCGGATGAGCTACCGAACTTCATGGTTACTCTCCCATCGAAGGAGCGAGTAAAGTGCACCAAGTATTATCAATCAGCCACAATCCAAATCAAAGGCGAATCGTTTCCCATTTCCTTCATCGAATTCAATGGATTGGGATTCGACGTAATCATGGAATGAATTGGTTGGAGCGGCACAAGGGTAGAATCCTCTGCGCCGAGCATCGTTTGCTGCTCAAGAGTCCTTCTGGGGTTACCGTATCTTACCGCCAGAGACCGAGAGAGCCTTCGACCACACTCATATCTGCCATGGCTATGTACCGGGAGCTCAGAAAGGGCCAAGAAGTGTATCTGTGTTATGTGCAAGACCTGGAGAGAGATCCAGAGTTCAGCGACGATGTACCCATAGTATCCGAATTCCCTGATGTATTCCCTAAGGAGCTACCCGGCATGCCACCACCGAGAGCAGTGGAATTTGAGATTGATCTATTGCCAGGTACCGGTCCCATTGCTAGGGCACCGTACCGTATGGCACCTGCAGAGATGACCGAATTAAAAGAGCAGTTAAGAGACCTTCTAGACAAAGGGTTTATACGCCCGAGCGTATCACCCTGGGGAGCACCGGTTCTCTTCGTGAAGAAGAAGGACGGTAGCCTCCGACTTTGCATTGACTACCGCGAGCTGAATGCGGTCACAGTCAAAAACAAATACCCACTACCACGTATCGACGACCTATTCGACCAGTTGAAAGGAGCCTCAGTCTTCTCCAAGATCGACCTCCGTTCAGGGTATCATCAGATTGCAATCAAAGAGCAAGACATCGAGAAAACGGCATTCCGTACCAGATATGGCCACTACGAATTCACAGTGATGCCATTCGGTTTGTCAAACGCACCAGCAAAATTCATGGACCTCATGAATCGACTATTCAGTGAGCAGTTGGACACTTCAGTGGTTGTCTTCATCGACGACATACTGGTATATTCCAAATCACCAGAGGAACATGAAACCCATTTGAGGAAAGTGCTTGAGACACTGCGCGAGAACCAGCTGTATGCGAAGTTCTCCAAATGCGAGTTTTGGCTTGATCAGGTATCATTCCTTGGACATGTCATCTCGAGCGCAGGTATCTCGGTTGACCCTTCTAAGATAGAAGCTGTACGATCATGGCCTAGACCCAAGACTGTTACCGACATTAGGAGCTTTCTTGGTCTAGCCGGTTACTACCGGAGATTTGTAAGGGACTTCTCGAAAGTCGCTAAGCCCATGACGACACTGATGAAGAAAGATGCACCGTTTGTATGGACACACGAGTGTGAGCTATCATTTCAGAAACTGAAAGACTCATTGACCTCAGCGCCCGTCCTTACTCTTCCAGAGGGCACAGAGGGATTTGAGGTGTACTGTGATGCATCAGGCAAAGGAATGGGATGCGTACTCATGCAGCATGGCAAGGTTGTTGCTTATGCCTCCCGCCAGCTGAAAAAGCATGAGGAGAATTACCCGACTCACGACTTAGAGTTAGGAGCCATTGTCTTCGCCTTGAAGATATGGCGACACTATCTCTATGGGGTAAGCATCACCATCTACTCCGACCATAAGAGCTTACAGTATGTATTCACACAGAAAGAACTGAACTTGAGACAGAGAAGATGGATGGAATTTCTTTCAGACTATGACATCAACTTGCATATAAGGAAGGGAAGGCAAACATTGTAGCCGACGCCCTGAGCCGTCGAGCACACTCGCTCCATTCGCTACTCGCTTCTTCTAGCTTGGTTGACGAGGTGCGAGACGCTCAGTTGAGCGACCCTTACCTAACCGAAATCAGACACAAGATCGAGAATGGTACATTTGAGAAGAAAAAGTATGATTTTAAGCTACATGAAGATGGTTGATTCGGTTGAATGGCAGGCTATGCGTCCCCCGAAGCAATGCTGAGCTAAGGGATCGCATCCTGCGAGAGTCACACTGTTCCACATTGTCAGTCCATCCGGGAGCCTCCAAGATGTACAAAGACATGAAGAGGTACTTCTGGTGGTCTGGAATGAAATCAGATGTGACGGAATTTGTATTGAGATGCTTGACATGCCAGAAGGTAAAATTTGAACACCGTAGACCGGGCGGAATGGTACAATCTATGCCAGTTCCGGAGTGGAAATTTCATGATATCTCCATGGATTTTGTTGTAGGACTCCCACCTGCTAGGGGAGGACTCAACATGATCTGGGTTGTAGTAGATCGCCTTACCAAGGTTGCCAGATTCATACCGATGAAGGACACCTGGAAGGTAGTAAAGCTAGCTGAGCTTTTGATAAGGAGATTATCAGACACCACGGAGTCCCTAAGACTATAGTATCTGACCGCGACACCAGATTTCTTTCGAGATACTGGAGAGCTACAAGGGAAGCGTTGGGTACAGAATTGAAGTTGAGTACCGCCTTCCATCCTCAGACCGACGGTCAGACAGAAAGGACCATCCAGACACTGGAGGACATGCTTCGGGCATGTGCCTTGGACTTTCAGGGGAGTTGGTTAGATAAGCTTCATCTTATCGAGTTCTCGTATAATAATAGTTATCACGCCTCGATTAAGATGTCGCCTTTCCAAGCTCTATACGGTAGACCTTGCCGTACACCCTTGTGTTGGGATGAGTCAAGTGAAGCGGTCATAATAGGACCGGAGTATCTTGAGCAAGTGCAAGCTGAAGTCAGCAGATTCGAGCTAACATGAAGGCAGCCCAAGATAGACGAAAATCCTATGCGGATGTGAGACGACGCGACCTTGAGTTCGCCGTGGGACCAAGTGTTCTTGCGCGTTTCACCTATGAAGGGTGTCTTCCGTTTTGGTCAGAAAGGCAAGCTAAGCCCAAAGTTTGTAGGGCCGTACACTATCACCGAAAGAGTTGGAGCTGTAGCCTACATGTTAGCACTACCTGAGGACTTGGGGCGTGTCCATGATGTCTTTCATGTGTCACAACTCAAAAAGTACATTGCCGATCCTTCTCATGTGCTAGAGCCCGAGAGACTATCCATCGAACCGACCATGAGATATGTCGAAACCCCAGTGAGAATCCTTGATAGGAAGACCAGAGACACTCGCCATAAGTCTATACGAATGGTGAAGGTCCTATGGTCTAACCATGATGTCGAAGAAGCGACATGGGAGTTGGAAGATGCCATGAAGGCTAAGTACCCACAGTTATTCTTAGACTAGTTAGTCTAGTATGTAGTATACGGGTACGGGTCGTACCCCTTTTAAGGGGGGTAGAGCCCTTTTGCTTTTGCATTGCTTCGGGGTAAGCATTGCTTAGTGTGTAGGTATTGTAATAGACTTTGTATGGCACATGTAGTGCAAGTGAATTTAGTATGTGTATGTATGTGTAATGTGTAATGTATCTGTGTAATGTGTATCGTGAATTGCAATGTGTATTGTGGAATGGTATGAATGGGAAATGGTGTATTGTGTATGCGAATGGCGTATGATGCTTGAACTGTGTATGTTTGCAATGAGGAATGAAGTAAACACCTCATAGGTGTAGTAAGACACATTATGGCAATTGGTTTGCATAATGAGTAGAATTGTAATAAACTATTAACCTTGAGCAACTTTGAGGGCAAAGTTTCTTAAGGGGGGTAGATTGAAATACCCCGTAATTAAAAATAGTGATTAAATAGGCTAATAAATAATTTTAGAAGCTTAATTAAGTATAATAAATATTAGGGAACAAATCCCGAAGAAAACGGATCCTTAAAACGGATTAAAATCACTAACGAACCTTAAAGCGCGTTTTTCGAGGTAACCGGGAAAACGTGTCTTTAAGCGGGTCAAATAGACTCGTAACAATTTTGGTCAACTAAATAATCATTAATAAATATTAGCAAACTTTAGGACCAATAAAATCAATAAAATGAGAGTTTAGTGAAAACTGTCAAAACCGAGAAGTTGTGGGGGTAAAAACATAAATAACACAAACTTATGTGTCCAATATTGCAAAAAGAATTTTAAAACCCATGTGGGTTCTGTATGCTGTCCGATTTTTACCCCATACACACACACACTCTACTCTCCTCTTATTAACTAAAGACAAAAACAATTAAAAACACAAAAGTAACCCTCACTCTCACTTTCTACTCTCTCTCCTCCCTATTCTCTCTTCTCTCACGTACCCACTCCCTCTCTTTTCTCTGATTTTTCCCTCTCCTTCTCCAAGCAACCGATGGCCATGGAAGAATAAGAAAACTCACACAAAAACTCACTTCTCTCCTCTTGAAACTCCATCAAACCTTCTCCAAAAATTGTAAAAACTACACCATTGTGTTCCTCTCACCAAGAGTGCGTTTCTATCTTTCCAAAATTTGAAAACACCCATTTTCGTTTTTATGGGTATACCCCATTTGGAGCTTCAACACCACCATTAGAAGGCCCTCCTTCTCCTTGTTCTTGTAAGGTAAAAATATCTTCAAAAACTCCATCTTTTTCTAGCCTCAAAGGCAAAACGAAATTTGAGCTAAAACTCTTGTGTGCTCCTCTTGTGCCCAGCCGGTTTTGGCATCTTTGAAAGGGTGGAAAGATCATTCTTGAGCTACTCCAAGTGTTTTATAAACCCTTGCAAGGTAATGAAACTCCTAAACCCTAGAATGTACATTAAAAGCTTAAATAAGATTGAGTGTTGGTTTTAGTATTGAAGCATGTATATAAATGTTGGTAGTGTTAGAGGAATTGAGACTACAAGCCGGTAGAGAGAAGAGAAGGAAGGAGAAAGAAGAAGAAAGAAAATCTAGAAGAAGAACAAGGTAAGAATACTCTTTTGTGTAACTTGGTATATATATGTATGTAACAGTTTTTGGAAGTTTGAAATGAGTAATGGAATGGTAATGTAGTAGTAGAGTAATGTGTAGGAGAATATAAGTATTTTGAAGCTTTAAAAGATGTGTGAAACTTATTGAAAACAGATTGGGATTGAGTTGTTGAGTGCAGGAAATTTTAAGTGTTGTTTTAGTGTTGGTATGGTATATGGGAGCTTGTATAGTCTTGGTTGTTTATAAACAGGTTAGATGATAACAATGTGAATAAAAACAATGTGGTGAGAGTGTAAAAATATAGGGGAGGTTATGTCAAAATTTTGGTAGGATTAGAACACTTAGAGAATTGAAAACTAGATGAATGACTTAGGTTGTAACAGTTTGATTGAAACAAATAGAGTGTGTATTAGGAGGGATAGGTAATGTAGTTATAATGTGTTAGAGGAGTTAAAAATGACATTAGAAGAGGGAGCTATTGTTGGGAGAGTGTTAGTATCAAAATCTGTAGCAAAATGCATTAAGGAAGAAAACTGTGTAAGTGTTGAGTTGAAATTAAGAGAATTGTGTATATAAGTTAGTATAGAGTTGTGTAATGAATTAGGAAATGAATTAGCATGATTTAGGGTGTTTAAATTGCACAAAAACATGTTAGGATGTATGTAGGAAGATTGGGGAAACAATGGGTGAAATTGGGAAAGAAAAATAAAATCTGTAGCAAGGTTCTGATTCCGTCCGACCCAGACGGTGAGTCGGACGTGGGTCGGACGGGGCTTGAGAAACGAAAACCAAACTTTCTGGAATGGTCCGACCCAGAGCCGTGAGTCGGACGTGGGTCGGACATGGCTTAAACAACGGACCATGGACTTTCTGGAATGGTCCGACCCAGGTCCGTGGGTCGGACATGGGTCGGACATGCAAATTTTTACAATGTTGAAGTTTCTGACTTCGTCCGACCCAGACGGTGAGTCGGACGTGGGTCGGACGGAGCTTGGACGACAGGACCAAAACCTTCTGGAATGGTCCGACCCAGAGAGTATGGGTCGGACGGAATAGTGCTGGGTCTGACAGGGTAAATTTCTGGGAACGAACTTTACTGGAATGGTCCGACCCAGGGCTTGGGTCGGACGGTGGGTCGGACGGCCCTATACTTACAAAAAAAACAGTAAGCTTATAACTAGTATATATACATATATATATATATTATACCCACCTATACATATGTATATATATGTGAATGTAAATTGTGGACAAGTAATGGAAAGTAAGTAAAACGAAATATAAGTGTAAGGAATGTAAAGACTTAGTAAGTATGGATTAGTAAACACAAAAGTAGTGGAGTTAAGTTAATGATAGTATATTAATCATTCAATTGTATGCATATCATAGGATTTGATTTGTGACACCGGAAGGACGTTTGGAAACACGTACGCGACGAACGGTATGGATTCCTCATGCCCCGTATGCTATCTTGGTTACTCTGATTTGTGTGTTGTGTGCTAATTGATCACCAAATAAGATAAATGCACGAATCGGAGTTATTATCATACTTGTGACAATGTAGTGTTGTATGTTGTGAATATTTTTCTTAAATCTTAGTTTGTATAATTCATGAAATGTATGGATGTATGTGAATGCTTGTATGAATGTTGCAATGTATTGTGACCGAATGTGTTGACTTTGGACTTCTAACTTATTCCTAACAAGCTAACCATTCTAACTTAAATTGGTAATTAAATTGGAATGAGTAGAAGTCCGATATAGTTTCGGCCACGCGTGAGGATGCGGAGTCACGAGAGGTTGGCTCCAATTCCTGACTCTTAAATGGTCCGCGGCCCAAATCCCTTAAGTGGGTAGCATCCCGGATTGGTGAGTCAAGTAAATCCCGGAGGTGGGACGGTGTAGTCCCCAGGGCCGGAGGTCCCGACGACTTAACTTGAGTATAAGTAAGTAAGTAAGAATGAGTAAGTAAAGTAAATGAAAGTAAGTAATTGTAAGTAAGAAAAAGTAAGTAATGAGTAAAAGAGTAAAGCATTCCGATTAACCCGGATGCATAATTTGGCTAACCTTGTGAAGGTGAGTGAGATGTATGCTATGGTATTGTTGCCTTGATTTGTGTAATGAAATGTATAGCATGTATGTTGAATGCAAAGCATGTATGTATGAAAATAATGAACTGCATGTTTAGTGGACGTCAAATAGTCGGCGTGCCCTAGCTAGCACGCGGTATATGCGGAGTCTATATGCAGCGTTTGCTGAGCCCTTGGGGCACCATTTTTACTACACGCAGGTACCCGTGAAGGATGAAGACTAGGAGAATCGAAGTTTAATTTTCCTGTCTTTCTTTTGGTTTGTAAACAATGAATTCATGATGGGTGTACTAAGTAGTACAAGGCTACAGTTTTTGATTAGCCGGTGTACCATGGGGTACACCTTTTTGGATTTTGATAGGATGGGAATTGGTATAGATGAGTAGCCTTAGAAACTCATTCTTTTGGAACTTAGAAATGATGTAATCGAATATACTTTAATACTCGGTGATCCAATGATGTAAGTATTTGGTACATGGTATTTGGCAAGTAATTTTAGCAGCTCGGTACGTTATGTTCATCAGACCGTGACTGTAAGTAAGGTAAGCCTAGCTAGCCGTATGGGCGGTTAGCGGCGTTGTACCACCCGCCGTAGTAAGTATGTAATATTTCCGCTGCGAACTCGTAAGATTAGTAGGACGATTAGACGGTAAGCATAGGGTTAGCGGTTGGGGTGTTACACCAAGCTTGAAAACAAGTTAAAATACAAAATGTGCTTTAAGGAGTCTTAAAGCACATTTTTGAAAAATTATCTTGTAAATGAGTTTTGAATGGCTAAATGTCCATCATTACTCTTTAATTAACATGTTTACTACTTATTATCACATTAGGAAGTCTAAATCAATGAGAAATCAAAAATTTCATAAATATGTGCCTTGTTTTGTGAATAGTAGCCAAAATATGCTAGTTTATGACATAAGTCAATATAAGTAAGTAAGTTGGTCAACAAAGACCATGATATGCCCTATTAGGTAAAGAGGGCCGATTTTACATGTGTGACTCATCACACTTGACCAATCAAGTAAACAAGAAAAGTAATAAAGCATGGTTACTATTTACTTTTAGCATAAATATTTCCAAAAGCAAGCTTCCTCCTCATTTCCTTCCTTCCTTCTCATTTCACACGGTCTCCAATCTTCTCCTCCCTTCTCCTTCGGTGATGCTACAGCACAAACACCATCTTCAAGCTTTGAACCCTTATATCTCCTAGCTCCCTTTGCCAAATCAATAACTAAGACCATCATTCTCTTAGTTTAGTCAAGCTCTACAATCTTGTCTTTTCAAATCTTCAAAAGCTCCATTTCGGTGCCATGGAGATTCACCATTGAAGGAGCTTGAGCTCATAATTTCATGCCTTGTCATTCTCCTTTGCTTCAAGGTAAGGAAAATCAAAGAAAAACAACATTTCCTCTTGTTTTTGTGTGTAACCGAGAATCACCTTTGATAGTGTCTTCTCTTGTTCTTTCATAGCTCCATTTCAATCTTCAAAGGACAAGGAGGAGTCCTCTCTTGATGCTTAATCAAGCTCTCTTGTGTTTCCAAGGTAAAACAACTATCCTAATGTGTAAAGATAATGTATATATAACCTAGGGTTTGTAAGTGAGTTTAAACATGGAGCTTGAATGCTCATTGGTTTTACTTGTGTATTGAGTAGAACATTGACAAGTAACCAAGTCCTCTTGCCGATTTCCAAACAAGGAAGAACAAGAGTGTTCAAGTAAAAATCTTGAAGAAAAGAGGTAAACAAACTATCTCAATGTAGTTTAAATGCCTAGGAAAAATGAGCTTGATTTGCTTAATAAAATACTTAAGGAGCCAATGGCAAATGAGCTAGAAAAATGCTCTCAAGGAGTTTATTAAGGGCATATGTATTGTTGAGTGTATTTGCAGGTTAAAGGCAATATACATGTGGAAATTCAGTGTTTATGGTTTATGCAATTTAAGGTCCTAAGAGCCATGTTATTTAAGGGCCTAGGTGCCAAGAAATTTAACTATGCACTATATTGTGATGTAGTGTAAATTTTGTGAAGTTTTGTGTGTGAGAAGGTTCTTGATGGATTTAGGTGTTATTAAGTGTTTAATGGTGAAAAACAATGTGTTATGGTATGACAATATGCTAGGAGAACCCATGGCAAAATTTGGATAATATACAAGAAGTTTTAAGTGCTTAAATGAGTTTTAGTGAACTAGGAAGTGTTAGGAATGAATAAATGTTTTACTAGGGAAGAAAGCATGTATTAAGGTGTTTAGAGTGCTACAAGGATTTAGACATTATCTTGGAAGTTCTAGAAATCCAATGGATGTTTGTGGGATGTACTAAAGTCTTGGAGAAGTTTGTTAAAGGTTTAGGAATGTTGATGTACAAGGAGGGAATGATGTTTAGGTAAGGATTGAGAAAGGAATTTTAAGAAGGTGTGAACAAGGAAATTAGTTAGTAAGAAAAGATGCTTGGGAGATGATGTTAAGGTGTAGAGGAAACATCTTGGTATAGTGGTCATTATAGGTGAAATACCACTTAGAAAACCAAAAGAGAAATGTTACAAGTGTTAAGAGATTTATAAGAAAAATGAGTGACAAGTTGGACAATGTTTTAAGGTGAATCAAAGTGATATTTTGGTATTAGAATATGCCTAAGTTCATGTGTGAAGTTTGGGTAATCAATGGATGAAGAAAATAGATGGAACAAGACTTGAAAATGTCAATTTGGGAATTTTGTTACAGTGGTCCGGGACCTAGGAATTAGGTGATGTCCCGGACCATACCCAAAAAGGGGCCGAGAGTAAGAAGACTGTCTTGGTCCGGGACTTGGGGTCAGTACAAGGTCCCGGACCACCCTATTAAAAATAGCCGAGAATTGCTTAAGTGTTGGTCCGGGACTTAAGGTAAGGACCAAGTCCCGGACCACTCTAAAAATGTTGTTTAAGGTATGAAAATGATGTGTAATGATGGGGATTGACAAGTAATGATGTTATAAGATTGTTAAGGACATGTTAAGTGAGTTATAATGACAATTTAGTGGGGGAAAAGTTGTATTAATATGTAAAAGTAAAACAAATTAAAATGTGAAGTTATTTAACTAGTTAACCGGGATAAGTTATGAGCATTAGACTTTAAACAATCATGTTACCCCGATGTTAATAAAAGTAAATGTAATGTTACCAGTTGTTCAAAGATGTTACGAGGAACATGTGATGGCACGTTAGAGTGAAACCCCGGTGACAGGTATGGTTTTCTTGCAACCTGTGTCCTACCGGATTACACCGGCTTGTATGCCAATGTGTTTTCGTATGTTTTACCACGTTGTAAGATAAAACATGTAATGAGTTTACAGTAATTCATATATGTGGCGTGTCTAGTCCCGATACCATTTAACCTCGAAAGTGTTAAACTTAGCTAACTGAGTCTAGGATCACATGAGAGATCGGTATTCGGAATTTAACGACCCGGACCATGGGACGTTCTAACCACGGCTATGCGTGAGTTAATTGTGTGATGTTGTGTGTGATGAATATGGACCTCCCTCCTGTGTTTAACCCAGTCGAAATACCTTCTTGGTGTGTGGGTGTGATAGGCTCCATAGTGGGGCTCTAACTAGTTATCTACAAGTAAATATGTACTAACGGGGGTGAGGAATCCGGTTAGGCCGGTCGCGCGTTGTTTGGGAGTGGGTATCCTTTTTAGCCTTACCCTCCTCTCGATTATGGTTGTTTCCCTCACGGGTTATGATCTTCCATTAGCTTACTCCAAAGCTTAGCTATTCTGACTTATGATCGGTTTAGGGGGAACATGTGTTTATGTGGTGTGTTCGGGTCACCATATCCGAACCATCTTAACTTAAGTTACTTGTCCGACTATTAGGACGGTAATGAGTGCTGTATAACGAGTTTATCATGAGGGTGAAATCACTCTCTAGGCTCACCAGTGAATTAACTATGTTTGGGTCGGTTCCTAAGAGAACCGTTCCCGTTATGTTATGTGTTGTTGTTGTACTGCAATTCTCATTGCGATGTTGTTATGTGCACGTTGAAACGTGAAAAGTGTTGTTATGTTGTGTATGTTATATGTTGTAAAATGTGGAGTATGTGGATCATGGATATGAATCCCAGTTTGTGATAAGAGACGTTTAAGGATAACCCGATTAATGGGTGAGTGTCGTCTATTAAGGAAGTAGCTCCATTAGAGGAGAAACACTCTAGGGGTAATGAACACCATGAGTGACTTATCAAGTAAGGATGTGTTATCTGTTTGTTGAGCCCATTGAGGTGGAATGTTATGTGTTGTGTGTTTATAGTTTACATGCATGATTCAAATATAATTGAAAATACATAATTTGGTTCTCCAATCCCACAAACTAATAGAACAGCGAGAGTTATAGTGGTTCAGCCAATAATCCGGCCTACATCCTCTTCTTGACAATATCTTTATTCCTTTCTTTGGTATTACAACTTTAGAGAGCTTTCTAGTGTTTTCTCTCTCTTCTAATCTTGTGTCCCTTTACAAATGAGCCTCCCATCTCTATTTATAGACTTTCAATGGTGAGGTATATCTCTTAATCCTTGCACATGTGGTTTTACTTCATTGGAGCCACCCTTCTAGTTTTGGCACTTCTTTCCTTATAAAGCCTTCCGGTCCCAAAGCGTAGGGTGCGGGATCCGGTCATGGAGTACGGGGCCGGAACATGGGACCCGGTCATAGAGTGCGGAGCCGGAACACGGGACCCGATTATAGAATGCGGGCCGGAATGTGGGACCCGGTCATGGGACATGGGACCCGGATTGATGTTTGGTGCCCAAACTGGGGCCCGAACAAGGTCCTAAAGGGGTCTCGGGGTCTGGACCGGGATCTGTGGCCTGGGCCGCTTTGACCCTCTTGTCTTCGTCATATTCTTGTCCTTGTCATCAGTCCCACAAGTTCTACTTTTTGCTATTTAAAAAAGTGGAACTTACAAAAAGAAAAATTGAAATTTACATTCTTTCTATTTCCTCCCTTCTCCTATCTTCTAGTCCCACAAGTTCTTTTTCTTTTAGCTTTTACAAAGAAAAATGAACTTACAAAAAGAAAGTTGGTACAGTATAACCAAAGTCCCACAAGTGTCTTCCTTCTGACAATTTGGAAATTCTGGGGCATAAATCCTTGAAATGATATATCTTGATGGATGAATCCCCTGAGGTCTCCATGAAGAAGACCAATGGTTCTTTTAATAAGAACCATTCTTTTTTTGAAAGGGCTAAATAATATGATGATAAAGTCTATGCTTACACTAGCCAAAGGATGATAATTCCCTTAAAGGGAGAACAAAGATAATATATTTTCCCAACTTTGCTTATGCTAGCCAAAGGATGGTACTTGTGATCCAAGTATGGTGCGGCGTCCCACACCTAACAATGCACCCATTACAGGCGACCAGAGCTCCTGATGGGTCCAGAGATGGGTTTTTTCTTGTTGGCTCGATGGCCGGGTTTCATTTCAACCCAAAGTGTTACTTTTCAAGGCACAAGTGCCTGCGGCTCGTTGGCCGGTGCTTTCTTTCAAGGCATATAGCCTGCGGCTCGTTGGCCGGTGCTTTCTTTTACTTTCAAGGCATATAGCCTGCGGCTCGTTGGCCGGTTCTTTCTTTTACTTTCAAGGCATATAGCCTGCGGCTCGTTGGCCGGTGCTTTATTTTACTTTCAAGGCATATAGCCTGCGGCTCGTTGGCCGGTGCTTTCTTTTACTTTCAAGGCATATAGCATGCGGCTCGTTGGCCGGTGCTTTCTTTTACTTTCAAGGCATATTGCCAGTAACTGGTTGGATTCTATCAGTGGGTAGAACCTGAAGTATAGAAAACTTCTTGGTAACATGCATAGATAACAGCGGTGATAGACCAAAGAAGCAGTTTTAATCGGACCATAACCAAGTTCAAGTACGGCATCTGCAGCCAGATTTATTAAAACTAAGTTCAAACAGATCCACACATGCTAAACAGAGACTTAAATGTGTTATCTCTTTGAAGTGCAGCAGTATGATAGTTAATTTACGAGTCATAAAACAATGTTTGTCAAACAAATAAAGAACAGAGCAATTTTATGTCCTGAACTACCAGGAAACTATATTACTAATAGGTGCAGAACCTAAGCAGATGCAGAAGTTTTATTCAAGCTGTAGCAGCATATTTTTATGTCAAAAATCATCTACAATCGAGACAGGTTATTGCAGATTTCATACGATCCCTTATGGCACGTATAGTACCGAACAACAATAGCATGGGTGCTAAGAAACATATTGATCTCTATCGCATAAGAAAACTAAACTGCGCATATAGTGCAATCAGAGTGGGGTTTGTCAAAGCTGTCATCAAAGCTGTCTAAATCCTGTGACTGCGACTTAAGAGACATCAGAGGAGTAATTGTGCAAGATTCACTGCTCATACTATGCCATTCATTGGTAGTGAAGGCAGAGGCATACAACAAGAACGGATGGATATGGACCATCCAACAGATTGAAAATGTCAACTTAAAGAGAGTAAAGTATTTCTATGTATAACTTCTTAAAGTCCAGCATAATATTGCATCAGAATTGAATCATTTATCAGCAATAAAGCAGCTGTGAAAAGGTCATAACCAAGACCTTAACCTGGACTGGTTTTCATGATGGTAATTACTCATCATACCCGTTAAACGCCCGAAAATATTGTGGATTGGTTATTACTATTTAATCAAAAACTGGTTTTTTTTTACCATCATTTCTGGATCTTTGAGCAAGAGACTGCACAATCTAAGAGCTTTGAAGCAGTGCATAGATAAAACCTGGAAACAGCGAACATTCTGGCCAATCTGACCGTAGCAGCGACAAGTAGATGCAGAAGAAGTTCAAGCACAAATTTCATCTTTATATTAAGCCAATTTGTCACACACATTTTTCATCAGGTTCTTGCAGTACAGATTTCAGACAATATTATAAGAACTGTGCAGCCTTTATTCCATTAACTGGTAGCACAAAGTGAGTATGAAGATGCATACTTTCAAGTTTGAATAGTAGAAAAAATCTAGCCAAGGAGTAATGTGACAATTAGCTTGATCATTTGTGATCATAGCAGGGACACAACCAGACGCACAATCATTTAAAATACCAGATGGAAGGGCAGGTTGCAAACACATAATTCGACATCTTCATGTTTTAGGAGTGTACCTTGTTTTTGAGGGGAGAAGAAGCGAAGAATGGAGAATAACTATAAGCTTACTCCACCATGGGGATGCCTTTCTTTTGCCAAGATTATGCAGTTCCTGTAAGAGCAGCTTGATAACGTGGCATAAAGAATGTAGTGACCTTTTCATGTTGTGCCCGGGCTTCTGCCTCTGCATCTTTTTCTTGGTGCTTGGGTCTTTGCCTGGCCTTTGAACCTTTTAATAGGTGTCTTGAACTCTTGTTAACCTTGTCCTAAAATCCCCCTGACGTTTGGTAATTTCTAAGATTTCGCTTCTTTTCTTGTTTCTGGATGGTGATAGGTCGTTGATGGTGAGGCCTTTGAAAAGTCGATAGTCCCCAGACGAAACTGAGCTTAAAATGTAAATGCTTATGATGACTTTGCTGCATGGTTTACCAGTCGTATAGCAGTTTAAACAAAGATATAAGTGAATCAAAAGTAAAGTTCATAAATATAGATCTTAGGTCTGGCTAGAAGAACTGTTCTGACAAGCACTATAATCAATAGTGGAGGATGGTCTCAATGGAAGATATATCTTAAAACAATGATCAGAGGCATCCTGCAATCCTTCATAGATTTCAGTTCTATTTTTCTTATTTCGTTGAACAATGCTCAAGATTGAAAGTTACAGAAACATTTTTTTAAAAAACGTAGCAACATTAGCGCTTAAAGAGTTAAGCAGTGATAGAGGGTATGCACACAGCACTTGGTTGCTTTTAAACAATCAAACAAATCATTATTCTAGTTAACATGCGGGCTGAAGTGAGAGCATGAATCATCTCTCTTTTGATGGAAACTTGTAAAAACAAGTAGCAAATGGCCTCTAAGATCATCCATGAAATATACAATTAGTGATCAAAATCAAAAGAGGCATTAAAACAACTCATTATACTGACAGGAGATATATTTGAAGCAGCTCCTAAAAAAATTGGAGAGTAGGCAACACCTAACAGCTCCCAAACCTTATCCTTTATAAAGAAACAAGCAATAAATTAAATCACACAAAGAGTGGTAAAAATTATGTACGGTAATATTGCTGAATAACAGCAACAGGGGTGTTTAAGAAATAGCACACGGTGTGCTTTATGATCAGGAGAGACTCATAATCTTAGTTCTCAGAACCTTCCTTGATAAGGAGTGAAAAAACAGATGAGTATCAAAGTGCGGTGTTTAAAATGAAGCATGATTTCAGTGACATACATAATATTATTTCAGGGTCTTAGGCTGAAGTAAATGTAGTTTTAATAAAGCTCAGACAATGTAGGAATGAACTTTCTGAACTTATAACATCAAATAAAAAGCAAGAATTTGGCCATAAGGAACTTCATAATTAAGGGAAGATTAGATTTTTAAACTAGTAACATGAGGGGGGCAATTTAATTATCACATTTCAGCTCAATGACATCTTATAACTTGGACTTTTAAAAAGCATGCATAACTATGAACAGTGATATGAAAAGATTAAGAAATGAAGCAAATATAAGTATTCGTTCATGAACCTCAGTTACTGATATATATATTGATATTTTGGCGATGTATGGTGGCAGTATAAGACATTAAAAAACAAAATGGAAATAAAGCCAAGCTAAAACACGAGTCTGTCCAAGAAACTGTGATAGCATCATAATGACTAAAGCAACCATGGAACTTGCGGCCTTAAAGGGACCTTCAAACACTGTGTACTAATCTTTGAATATAAAAAGTAGTAACACATAGAAAGGGAAAAAACTGAGATAAAATCCATTTCAGGCTGAGAAGGTCTGAATTATAACAAAAACATTTCCTGAAGACTATGAATTGTTGAAACGAGTTAATCAATCAATTTTGAAACAACAATGTTCTGAAGAAAGCACTAAACAGTTAGCTAATTTATAACGTAAATGTCAGTAGTAAATCATGCTTTTAGCTCATAATACAACGTGTCTTTGTTTTATAGCAACAGCCATCCGGTCATATCTGACCAGAAGGCAACCAGCCGTAATCATCTGAGCAGAATTTCAGACCTGATTTGAACAACATATTCACCAGTGTTTCAGATCTTAATCAAGACATATCTTAATCCTCGATTTTGAAGCAAAAATCAGAATCAATCAAGCACAACAATGGTTGAAAATTTCTAGAAGATGACGCAGGCAATAGTATAGCTGGAGTTGTATCGCCAGGAAAGAGAACCTGAAGTCGGTACCTTTATTAGCGGCAGAGCCTGGGTGTTCAATTAAGCAAAATGGAGTAGGTTGTAACAGATTTAAGTAATGTAACCAGATTTTGTAAATATCTCTAATCTTGATTTAACTTCGTCCGGTAACTCTTATTACTTCATACCTCAATCAGCAACACAAAGCACTAGATTTATTAACATCATAAGCATCAGAACTTATATAATATACACAGACATTCATCAGGATTCTCCAAAACATAAGATGTGCGTAGATAGCACTTTGAAGAAAAGTTTTTCGATTTACCAGCAAAAGGAAATGTAATTCAGGATCTGAATTAGCTTCATGGTTGTTAAATGCTCTTTTAAATAGAGTTTTAGATTTGTTACCTTGATTTTGAGAAAAAGAGGAGATGCTTATACCGTCAAGAGTTGTGTTGTACTTGCGACTTCTAGCTTTTTCTTTCTTTGACTCAATCGGCTCCACTGAGCTTGGATTTGAGACTCCGGTCTAGTCTGGAAGGAAGACGTCGCTTTGTTTTGAGTCGATGCGGCTAAAAAGTTTGGTCAAAGACTGGGATGCGGCCAACACGAGAGGTTGATGCGGCCAAGGAGGTTGATGCGGCCAAGGGGTTGATGCGGCCAAGGAGTTGATGCGGCCAAGGGGTTGATGCGGCCAAGGAGTTGATGCGGCCATCAAATTGATGCGGCCGGGAAGTTGGTGCGGCCATCGAATTGATGCGGCCAAGGGATGGCCGGGAAGTTGGTGCGGCCATCGAAGTCCGGTGTAACAATACCGCCGCCGCATGCCCCTTCCCCTATCTTTGGCTTTTCCTCATGAATTTCCCGAATTGTTGAAGCTCGTGGCTCCTGAGGCGGAGTTAGTCTCCATCGTGGTTGACCAAAACTTTATTTTTACGGCAGAACCATCAGGAGCCGGAGTCACATGGAGTTGAAATATTGCCCGCATCACATGGGGTTGAAATATTGCATGTGCCAACGTCGATTGAATTGCCGGAGTCATATGGGATTGAAAACATTGCCCGCGCCAATCGCCGATTGAATTGTCGGAGTCATTGTGCATAACGCTAGGTTGGAAGAAGATGACGCCCGGTCGATGCCGCGCCTGGCTGTTCCGGCTCTAGAATTGGACGTTGGCCGGCCTCAAGGCCGATCTTTATTTTCAAGCCTTGCTGTCATAAAACCTGGGGTAAAAATTGGTTAGAATGAGGAAAATACAGGAAAAGTTTGAAGTAATGACAAAGAAGTCATCGTAGGCCAGAAATGAGAAGTTTCCCTTTAGAGTTAGCCGGATCTACAACTTTTCGTGATATTTTGAGTGATGTGCCCATCTTGAAGTCCGAGAATTCGCCACTTCTTGAAGTGAAGATCAACACTCTTTCGGCTCTCCAACCTCAAATTTGTTATTCGCTTGTCTCCTTGATGATCGAGACTCGAGATCGCTCGCGGTAATTGCCTTATTTCCCGATCAAACATTTCTTCAATTGAATTATCCTAGACTTATGATATAATCGCGGTTTACTCCTAAGATCCCGATTTGGTGTGACGACTTCACCAATTTTCTTTCCGAAATGTGTTTTGAGCTTGAGAGAATCAAATCTTCGAATCCTCGGGAGTTTGATCTTGATTCTCTATATCCTAATCTTAACTGGTGCTTTGGATTCATTTTTGAGAATAACTCGTAATGCTGATAGCTTCGAACTTAACCGAATATCGGTGTCCGATTGAGGTTGGAATCTCATTGATTGACGGAAGAGTTGGATACCTATTCTCTGTTGTTGAGAATAGCCAATTTTGATAGATTTGTCACTTCATTCGCTCTTTTAAAGTCTGGAGAGCTTGCACTCTTTGAGGGGACGGCGATTGCTTCCTCGTGGCTTGCGATCTGGATTACAAAGATCTTACTTTCGTTTTGCCGTCCCTGCAAATTCGATCTGTATCGATTTTCCTATCTCTGCTCGTACGCCTGTCCGATGCTTTCGTTGCCTTGTCCATCCTCCCGCGGATCTCCCTCTTTGAGATAATGGTTCGTGGCTTTTATCACTTCGAATTCGATGTAGACTTCTTTACTCGGAAACAAAAATCGTCAATGGAAACCGTGGCTTGATTGAATTGTGGTTGTTTTTTGCTGTTCGTTTCCCACAGACGGCGCCAAATGAAAATACATAATTTGGTTCTCCAATCCCACAAACTAATAGAACACCGAGAGTTATAGTGGTTCGGCCAATAATCCGGCCTACATCCTCTTCTTGACAATATCTTTATTCCTTTCTTTGGTATTACAACTTTAGAGAGCTTTCTAGTGTTTTCTCTCTCTTCTAATCTTGTGTCCCTTTACAAATGAGCCTCCATCTCTATTTATAGACTTTCGATGGTGAGGTCTATCTCTTAATCCTTGCACATGTGGTTTTACTTCATTGGAGCCACCCTTCTAGTTTTGGCATTTCTTTCCTTATAAAGCCTTCCGGTCCCAAAGCGTAGGGTGCGGGATCCGGTCATGGAGTACGGGGCCGGAACATGGGACCCGGTCATAGAGTCCGGAGCCGGAACACGGGACCCGATTATAGAATGCGGGCCGGAATGTGGGACCCGGTCATGGGACATAGGACCCGGATTGATGTTTGGTGCCCAAACTGGGGCCCGAACAAGGTCCTGAAGGGGTCTCGGGGTCTGGACCGAGATCTGTGGCCTGGGCCTCTTTGACCCTCTTGTCTTCATCATATTCTTGTCCTTGTCAATAATCAACCGCATGCTAAGACGACAATTAGTTGTGCGTGGCCCGGTAGCATGCGGGCTGCGGGATTACCATACCAGCAAAGGTGCTGAGCCCTGGGGGGTCACCCTTTTCTCTTCTTTTTTCCTATTTCAGGTACAAGGAGCTGGAAGCCGTTCGAGAGTAGGACGGGGTAGTCGTTTGTACATGGGTAATCATTTTAGGTATATTTGTACAGTAGGTGAAGTAAGACCGAAATTGTAATCGGCATTAGTTTGTGAATACTCGGTACAGTTGGAAGGTATGTGTATGTTTTGTTGTTAATGAAAAAGGGATAGCAATGTGTAGTCGCTCAGGAATCTAGTCCATCAGACCGATACAATGTATATGTAATAGCCTTGTTAGCCACGTGGGTGGTTAACGGCGTGTAACACCAATGAGTTAAGTAATGTGATGAAGTATGTTTTTTTCCGCTGCAGTTTGTTGTAAGTGTGTTAATGTTGGATGGGGTGTTACAAAAAGTGGTATCAGAGCGAAGTATCGCTCTGATGACTGAATTACCGAGCTTAGGAAGTACCGAGTTAGGATTTTAGTACTTTGGGTTAAGGGTTGAGTGATAGCGTGAGAGATACGCTAGTTAGGTATTACCAGCGTGTACTGGAAACCTACAGTGTCCAACCTGCCCTCCAAAATCCCTGTTTTATAACTTGGGAAACAACGCTAGAGAGATGGAAGTCCTCTCTTACTCAGGAATACCCGATCTGGCTGTTATTAAATACCACTGTGGGTACGGAGAACCTGTCATACGGTAGATCCTGAAAACTGGGAATCCCGGAGACGGTTCCCATCTAAACAATGTTAACCGCATTTCATAGCGAAGAGTGAAGAATCTGTGTATAGAAGAATGGAATTTCCGGCAACCTGGGTCGACATGCCGAGCAGTCGAGAATAACTAGCTTGCAACGCACCAACCGTGCAATAGGCAAGAAGGAAATAATGAAACCCGGGACGAGAGTCTACGGAACCACAGTTGTTAAATGATACACCAACGGTATACCAACCGACAAAGGGACTACAACGTAGTGCCCAAACAAGAGACAAGTCTGAGTGACCACGACAAATGCGTGGAACGGGCTACGAAGAGGAAACAATACTAAGTAAAAAGGGGTCTCCAAGAATGGGAGACACCCCAGTTAATAATTATCATGTGACTACAGTGAGAAGTGGCCCAGAGGGATAATTGTCAAGAATGTAGGATCAAGTGAGGGCCAACAAGGCCACTGATGACAGTGCGGGTAAAGAACAATACCACAACCGGTATGTGTTGAACCGATAGCCAGTTAGCATGGCGCACTTGCCATGGCAAGTGCTGCTATAACAGGGCTGTCGGGTAAGTTTTAATAACTACAAAGTACTTAGTAAAGTGCCATAAAGTTAAGTGAGATCATCATAACTGTGGAAGGGCTTGATAGCCTAACCTCTGTAATTGGAAGTACACCAGTCAGCAAGAAGCTGGATTTGGTTAAGGGAAGAAGCTATTGTAAAACCATGAGAATTTTTCTTTCAACTCAGATTTATTTCAAACTCCTTTCTCTCAAAACCAGATTTTCTTTCAAACCAATACTTCTTTCTAACCTTCTTCTAAATCAAACCAGTAAAACCAAGGGCAGTTGACAAGGATACAACAGTGGATAAACTTTCCCTCGATTAAGTTCGGGAAGCACGGAATGTATATTGTCACGGGACAATATAAGGGAGTTGACAACAGAATACTTCACCTAGGCGTGTGACGAACACTACGAGTGTACCAACTGTAATGTGGGACGACCGCACTCCGATAGGAGCTTGTGGGCCTGACAGACCTGCTTATGGGTTAGTTGGGTAAGTAGTAATGTATCAGTAGGGTACCCCACATATGTATACAAGTAGAGTCTGGAACACGGGAAGTAGTCGACTCCGTACTACGGTCAGCAGTATAAGTCAAACAAGAGCTAAGGATTACCATGAATGGTTGAAGTAAAGGAACCTAGTCAAGTTAACGAGACTAAAGGAATTAGTGAATTCCTTTCAAGGAAATGTTTAAGAGTTAGGAGGTGCGAAGCGCACTAACTGTTATGTAAAGACATAGCATATGTCTTAAGGATCCTCAGGGATAAACATGTTAGCTGGAATAGTGACCCAGCCTGTGCATGGCAAGCAGATGCCTAATGTGGACACATTAATGTGCAATGAACGGGATGAAACTCCCAGAATGAGTACCTACACTACCAGGAAATGTTGATCTTCACAGAAGAAGATAATAAGCCAGTCAAGAACGCAAAACGGCGTGGCTAACTAAATATACCAATAAGTGCAAGCCAGATGTGATGGCATAACATAGCAACACCCATGAGCAATCCTTGAAGAGTGTTCGCATCAACAATTGTTGCACGAAATAACGTGACAGAAACACGAGGGTTGAAACTAACACCCAGTTTAGACATAAGTTGTTAGGAGATGGACTGACAATCCTAAGGGGCATCCCATGAAAGGAAACGGAATGCAACGACCTTGTCATGGAGCTCAATATAATATCCAAACTATGTAATGTTGTACAGAGAAATAAATGTGTGTGAACCGTCCACAATGGACAGAGCTCGAAGCAGTAAGGCTCATAAGCCACAAATAAAATGTGTTATGTAAATTTGATTGATTGCAGAAGTTTATGTTGTATAAGTGAATAGAGCGGAGAACGAACCACTGCATTAAAAGTGGGGATACCTCTCGATATTGTGAGACCGCAGGAGCGGTAGTTATGTGAACCAAGTTCAAGAAACATGTTAAGGATTGACCATGTTGTCATTGCGAGAAAATAGATAGTTTGGTAGCATGTGTGTATAAAGTGAAGCACCGAGCTGAATAACGCCGGTTTGTAACTCGAGTGATCAACGCTCAAAGAGCATTCAGTAGTCATCCAAAGGAATGATGAACCATAATACGAAGGATGTAAGTATATGTGTGGAAGTTAATATGACAGTGAATACCATATAAGTTAGTGTTATACAATAAGTAAGAGCACGGTGCGCAGTAAGCGACCGTTGTATAAGTGTGTTGAATAATAATATGGCAGGTAAGACCAGTTACGAGTTAGACTCAGTGGAGATGCAAGGTAAGTGATAGCAAATAACTAGGCAGTAAGCTAGTGGCCAGTATTATGAGATAAGAATCTCAGTGAAACACAGTATGAATTCCATTGCGAATCGCATAAGAGATTTACAGTCAAGAGTTTACGCCTCTGCACTCTGTATGACTGAGTGTTTTGGTATTGCACTTGTGCAGTAATGATCGAGTGGGATAGCTAGGATTCGGGAAATGTTAATTGTGGAGGAAATAGAAAGCGGCTTATAACGCCATAGTGACTGATGCATAGGAAATGCAAAGACATACCAATGAAAGAGTACTTGTACAGGACCAAATGTGGAGGCAGGATTAAGAATAAGTGACTACGGTAACACTAAATACCAAATATTGGTATGGAATATACCTCAAGTGTGGGAAATAGCTGAGAGAGCACTACACACTAGGTAGTAGCTCAACCTCAACCAACAGTAAGTTGGAAGGAAACAAGTCAATCATTGTGAAATACGTAGCAGTTTACGCAGTAAGTTATTAGAGAAGTGGATGGAAAGTTTTGTAACTCACCGAGTTCGCTAACGGTAAGAGATACCACGCGTCGGTTGAGAAACCATTGTTACCAAGATAAAGGTGATAAATGGGAGATGTACAATACAGTAAGAATAACGAGTGGGGCAAACTAAGCTCTACAGTTATTAGAGTTTCGCAGCAGAAACTAGTGAGCCAGTGATTCAAGTGTTGAATGTGCATGGTGAACATGAGTGAATGGCTAGTTATTAATGCCTAGAAGTCTCACAGACCAGAATCGAAACCAGTTAAGAGTTAAAGCAAACTCCAATGAGAATTCTTGGTTTAGGAACTAAACTGCCAATATGGTTAAGATCCTCTAATCAGAATGCATTGTATAATAGACCGCGTGGAAGTTAAAGTACTTCACGACGGCAGAACGTTTTAAACCAATGATTCAGTGATTTATTACGTGGGCGTAATCCCTTTTAAGGGGGTAGAGCGCAAAACCACTTAGTGTGTATTACCGTACAAGTGTACGTAGTGTATGTGACCTATATTGTGCATAGCACAAAATAGTTTGTTTTGATGATTGGTGCGTGCGTTATATAAACACATACACATTCATTCATGGTTTAATTATGGTAATTGCGCACAGAAGATGCGAAATACCATTGTGATTGTGATAAGTGTGTTTATTCGTTAACAATTGTGTGAGATAGTACAAGTGTAGGGAGTAAAGAAACTCCCGGGGGAATAAAAACCTCGACAGTGTATATATGTGAAACTGTGTGTTGTATTTTGATAAAATATATGTGTATGTATACAATATAGTGATTCATGAAAAGGGTATGAAACCGACATAGAACCTAGTGAGAATAAGATTCCCTAGGTAACAGGATTAAAGTGAATGGAGATAACTGGTAGACGGAGTTCTATCCTTTGGAGATGTAATGATTATGACTAGAAAGATTAAAAGATAGGAAATTGGAAATGAGTGTATTACTTGATGGTTGAAAATGAAGTGGAAAGTGGAACTTTATTTGCATGCGATCAAGGGAAGCCGAACACAAATTGGGGTGGAAGGATAGTTCAACACTGATGCTGATCACATCAGGGTTGGATGATTCTTGAAGCTCCCTATAGTGGTCACAAATAACCACGCTAAGAAAAGAAGCAAAAAGCATAAGTTGGACTTGGAGTTGTATGTGTTTTCAAAAGGATTTTCAATTGGTGTTTTCAAAACAGTCGGTTAACATTTGAAATAAAGGATTCTCTTATACTTAACCTAGCAAAGAATATTTTCGTAGTACTTGCCCGGTGACATGGGCAGCATATGTGTTTAAAAAAAATTTAAGTGATTGTTTTGATCTCCCAAAGGAACGGGGACCAGAAGGTGTCCATCGCGACCGGGTTCTGTGGGATCACAGTGTATGTAAAAGATATTTTTGGTTGCCATACATGCTAAGACATGTTGTGTGGTATGTGTAATAAATATTATTTTGACCTTGAGTTCCAAAAGTGTATGTTATCAAGACCTATGAGTCTAAATGTTGTTGTGTTACATAGACCTATGTGTCTAAAGGCCGTTATGTTATCAAGACCTATGGGTCTAAATGTTGCTATGGTACCCAGACCCAAGAGTCTAAGGGTTATATGTATGTGCAAATGTTGTTAAGATACCCGGACCATTGAGTCCGAGGTTATCATGTGAGTATGTTATGTTATGTATAGATGTGAATATGTTACCCAGACCATTAAGTCCGAGGGTGTGATGTAAAGTATGTTTGGTTATGGAAGTTTATTTCCAAGTGATTCCTGCGTTCTAATCCAAATGATGTGTGGGAAGTGTGAACTTCGAGGACGAAGTTCTTTTAAGGGGGGTAGATTGAAATACCCCAAACCTTGATATATTGATTAAATACTAAACTATGATATTTAAAGGCTAAAAAGTGCCTTAGAAACATCAGTGTATGATTTAAACCATGGTGAAAACAATAAAGTACCATAAATACAGTTTGAGCAAAAACATGCTCTAAACTTGGAGTGAACTTGGTTGGGACCCAAAGAACCTACCAAGACTAAATAATAGTCAATTATGATTTAATAAGGCTAATTAAGTCCTTAGGAAACCTTGGTAGACAATTAAACCAAACAAAACTCAAATAAATACCTTAAGGTCAATATGGGCAGAAATGGGCTCTAAGCTTGGGATAGATTTGTACAAGACCTAAAGGTCATACCTATACCTTATAAATATGTTAATGAACATATTAAATCAATTACTAAAGAAAACCAAGCTTGAAAACAAGTTAAAATACAAAATGTGCTTTAAGGAGTCTTAAAGCACATTTTTGAAAAATTGTCTTGTAAATGAGTTTTGAATGGCTAAATGTCCATCATTACTCTTTAATTAACATGTGTACTACTTAGTATCACATTAGGAAGTCTAAATCAATGAGAAATCAAAATTTTCACAAATATGTGCCTTGTTTTATGAATAGTAACCAAAATATGCTAGTTTATGACATAAGTGATAAGTAAGTTAGTTGGTCAACAAAGACCATGATATGCCCTATTAGGTAAAGGGGGGCGATTTTTCATGTGTGACTCATCACACTTGACCAATCAAGTAAACAAGAAAAGTAATAAAGCATGGTTACTATTTACTTTTAGTATAAATATCTCCAAAAGCAAGCTTCCTCCTCATTTCCTTCCTTCCTTCTCATTTCACACGGTCTCCAATCTTCTCCACCCTTCTCCTTCGGTGCTGCTACAGCACAAACACCATCTTCAAGCTTTGAACCCTTATATCTCCTAGCTCCCTTTGCCAAATCAAAAACTAAGACCACCATTCTCTTAGTTTAGTCAAGCTCTACAATCTTGTCTTTTCAAATCTTCAAAAGCTCCATTTTGTTGCCATGGAGATTCACCATTGAAGGAGCTTGAGCTCATAATTTCATGCCTTGTCATTCTCCTTTGCTTCAAGGTAAGGAAAATCAAAGAAAAACAACATTTCCTCTTGTTTTTGTGTGTAACCGAGAATCACCTTTGATGGTGTCTTCTCTTGTTCTTTCATAGCTCCATTTCAATCTTCAAAGGACAAGGAGGAGTCCTCTCTTGATGCTTAATCAAGCTCTCTTGTGTTTCCAAGGTAAAACAACTATCCTAATGTGTAAAGATAATGTATATATAACCTAGGGTTTGTAAGTGAGTTTAAACATGGAGCTTGAATGCTCATTGGTTTTACTTGTGTATTGAGTAGAACATTGACAAGTAACCAAGTCCTCTTGCCGATTTCCAAACAAGGAAGAACAAGAGTGTTCAAGTAAAAATCTTGAAGAAAAGAGGTAAACAAACTATCTCAATGTAGTTTAAATGCCTAGGAAAAATGAGCTTGATTTGCTTAATAAAATACTTAAGGAGCCAATGGCAAATGAGCTAGAAAAATGCTCTCAAGGAGTTTATTAAGGGCATATGTATTGTTGAGTGTATTTGCAGGTTAAAGGCAATATACATGTGGAAATTCAGTGTTTATGGTTTATGCAATTTAAGGGCCTAAGAGCCATGTTATTTAAGGGCCTAGGTGCCAAGAAATTTAACTATGCACTATATTGTGATGTAGTGTAAATTTGGTGAAGTTTTGTGTGTGAGAAGGTTCTTGATGGATTTAGGTGTTCTTAAGTGTTTAATGGTGAAAAACAATGTGTTATGGTATGACAATATGCTAGGAGAACCCATGGCAAAATTTGGATAATGTACAAGAAGTTTTAAGTGCTTAAATGAGTTTTAGTGAACTAGGAAGTGTTAGGAATGAATAAATGTTTTACTAGGGAAGAAAGCATGTATTAAGGTGTTTAGAGTGCTACAAGGATTTAGACATTATCTTGTAAATTCTAGAAATCCAATGGGTGTTTGTGGGATGTACTAAAGTCTTGGAGAAGTTTGTTAAAGGTTTAGGAATGTTGATGTACAAGGAGGGAATGATGTTTAGGTAAGGATTGAGAAAGGAATTTTAAGAAGGTGTGAACAAGGAAATTAGTTAGTAAGAAAAGATGCTTGGGAGATGATGTTAAGGTGTAGAGGAAACATCTTGGTATAGTGGTCATTATAGGTGAAATACCACTTAGAAAACCAAAAGAGAAATGTTACAAGTGTTAAGAGATTTATAAGAAAAATGAGTGACAAGTTGGACAATGTTTTAAGGTGAATCAAAGTGATATTTTGGTATTAGAATATGCCTAAGTTCATGTGTGAAGTTTGGGTAATCAATGGATGAAGAAAATAGATGGAACAAGACTTGAAAATGTCAATTTGGGAATTCTGTTACAGTGGTCTGGGACCTAGGAATTGGGTGATGTCCCGGACCATACACAAAAAGGGGCCGAGAGTAAGAAGACTGTCTTGGTCCGAGACTTGGGGTCAGTACAAGGTCCTGGACCACCCTATTAAAAATAGCCGAGAATTGCTTAAGTGTTGGTCCGGGACTTAAGGTTAGGACCAAGTCCCGGACCACTCTAAAAATGTTGTTTAAGGTGTGAAAATGATGTGTAATGATGGGGATTGACAAGTAATGATGTTATAAGATTGTTAAGGACATGTTAAGTGAGTTATAATGACAATTTAGTGGGGGAAAAGTTGTATTAATATGTAAAAGTAAAACAAGTTAAAATGTGAAGTTATTTAACTAGTTAACGGGGATAAGTTATGAGCATTAGACTTTAAACAATCATGTTACCCCGATGTTAATAAAAGTAAATGTAATGTTACCAGTTGTTCAAAGATGTTACGAGGAACATGTGATGGCACGTTAGAGTGAAACCCCGGTGACAGGTATGGTTTTCTTGCAACCTGTGTCCTACCGGATTACACCGGCTTGTATGCCAATGTGTTTTTCTGTATGTTTTGCCACGTTGTAAGATAAAACATGTAATGAGTTTACAGTAATTCATATATGTGGCATGTCTAGTCCCGATACCATTTAACCTCGAAAGTGTTAAACTTAGCTAACTGAGTCTAGGATCACATGAGATCGGTATTCGGAATTTCACGACCCGGACCATGGGATGTTCTAACCACGGCTATGTGTGAGTTAATTGTGTGATGTTGTGTGTGAATGTATGGACCTCCCTCGTGTGTTTAACCCAGTCGAAATACCTTCTTGGTGTGTGGGTGTGATAGGCTCCATAGTGGGGCTCTAACTAGTTATCTACAAGTAAATATGTACTAACGGGGGTGAGGAATCCGGTTAGGCCGGTCGCGCGTTGTTTGGGAGTGGGTATCCTTTTTAGCCTTACCCTCCTCTCGATTATGGTTGTTTCCCTCACGGGTTGCGATCTCCCATTAGCTTACTCCAAAGCGTAGCTATTCTGACTTATGATCGGTTTAGGGGGAACATGTGTTTATGTGGTGTGTTCGGGTCACCATATCTGAACCATCTTAACTTAAGTTACTCGTCCGACTATTAGGACGGTAATGAGTGTTGTATAAGGAGTTTATCATGAGGGTGACATCACTCTCTAGGCTCACCAGTGAATTAACTATGTTTGGGTCGGTTCCTAAGAGAACCGTTCTGTTATGTTATGTGTTGTTGTTGTACTACAATTCCCACTGCGATGTTGTTATGTGCACGTTGAAACGTGAAAAGTGTTGTTATGTAGTGTATGTTATATGTTGTAAAATGTGGAGTATGTGGATCATGGATATGAATCCCAGTTTGTGATAAGAGACGTTTAAGGATAACCCGATTAATGGGTGAGTGTCGTCTATGGAATCATGAAAGGCGGAAAGATCCTTTGGTGAGAATTATATTCAACCATTCTACTGACAATTTTTAAAAATGAGACTATGATAATTGGTCGGACACGTATGCCCCTATCGTCTAGTGGTTCAGGACATCTCTCTTTCAAGGAGGCAGCGGGGATTCTACTTCCCCTGGGGGTAGGGTACTACAAAAGGAAGTGGATCGTGCATTATCAATAAGCCTAAATTGGAATTCATTCTTCCTGGGTCGATGCCCGAGCGGTTAATGGGGACGGACTGTAAATTCGTTGGCAATATGTCTACGCTGATTGAAATCCAGCTCGGCTCTGCCCAAGAATTCGCTCATAGACCGTGAGATAAAAATCTTTGTCCGCCAGAAGCATCTGATACGTGGGAATAAAAGAGTCCAATTTTCTTCGCTATGCCCCTGACTCTATTTGTTTGCGTGATTTATTTGTTCCGAGAAATGATGACGATTCATATCAAGATCTGTAAGTAGAAAGTCTAAGAAAAAGAGAAAAAATATAGATATCACTATATGACTTATGTCTCTGTTGCAACACGAGAATTTGGAATCGAAATGGGGTTGACTGAAATCCTAAAAAAATGGATGCTGTATACCTTCGCTACGCCCCTGGGATTGTAGTTCAATTGGTCAGAGCACCGCCCTGTCAAGGCGGAAGCTGCGGGTTCGAGCCCCGTCAGTCCCGACCTAGGCGCTGCAAGCGATCAATTCATCTCTCCATCTTCTGTAAAGAGGGGAGAAAAAGAGTAGGAGGATCTAATTCTCAGCGGGAGGATCCTTCTTTCGCATTTTTCATCCAAAAAATGGAAATGAAAATAGTACCAATTGTGATGGAAGAAAGACATATGTCGGTTGGTACAATGGGAGGTATCACCATATTCAGGATTCAAAGGGATACCGTTCTAGTCTGACTTTTTTCGATTGTTCCTGATCTGAATAGACATTTTTTTTTACGAAACGCAATTAACTTAACATGAAAGAATACTTTTCAGATTCAACCTACCCCCTCTTCTAGCTCCAATTCTGTGCAACCTATATGACTAACATCAAAATGAATTGCACACTGGATTATCAATGTATGCGTCCTAATCAAAAAAAAAAAATAAGAAAGACTAAGATCCGCTTTTTACTTAAATTATATAAACTTAAGTAAAAAACATTTGAATGAAAGAAACTTGAGTTATTTGTTAGTTCTTATCAATGATTGAAGAAGAAGAAATGAGATGAAAAAAATCTAAGTCTTTCTAAATGAAATGAGTGGACTGGCTTGAATCAGCGGTATATAGATCCAATAAAATAGGTAAGAAGCACAACACCATGTTCCCCCTTTCCTGTCGAAACGAGTCCCCTTCCTCTGTGAGCTAGGTCTATGATTGCTACTTTTCTCGTCTCTTAAAAAGGTAAAAAAATGAGACTATATGGTCAATCACTTCGGGCTACTTTTTTGGGATCGTGATACTCGGGCTTATGAATTGAAGGAATTTTGGATTGTCTTTTCACCAAATACTTGCGGTTTATTTCTTTCGATGGCTTAGTTAGTCCGTTTGGAACTCTCCCCTATGTACTAAAAAAATCGTAGCCGGAGCAAGAAGACGAGTAGAAAGAATAATGGGAATGCCAACCAGGCTTCTCGAGGAAGATCGGAACAGGCTAAACAGGATCATTGGGTAGGGTTCTTTTTTTATAATGAAAAAGTCTTGTTTATGTTCAAAATGAAGCAGTTAGGAGTTCTTATGCCGGTTGGGGTATAGGGACCAGTGAAGAGGAAGTTTTTTTTTACCATAGGAGAACAGGTTTCCGGTGGGGTGATTCATGTTCTTCCGGTTACGGATGTTGTACCACTTGATGTTTCGGGGAGAAGGCCGGACGGAACAAAACAACCGAATCCTGCCGACGCACTGTTCTCTTCAAGAGTTCTTCACTTTTTTGGATCCTATCCCCTTAATCTTAGGATTAATCAGATTGAAGATGACAAGTTTTCTAGCCAGAGAAAAACAGGAAATCGAAAGCGCATCACGTGCTACATAGCAAATCTCCGGCAATGGAGACAGAGGGTGGAAATAAGAAGTCCCCCCCAAAAGAAAAGGGGAAAATTGATCCTATCGGGGCTATTTTAGCTTCATTTTTGGCAGACCGGGAGGTTCTCTCTTTCATCAAAGCAAGCGAAGATCTTGCTGTTAAGAAGAAGAAAGGAGCTTCTTATATTCCGAGCAATCTCTACGCGGTCTGTGAATTTGAAATATCGTTACTACCGGTCATGCTCAACCTCCCTATGGTATGCAAGCCTCTTGATTGGACCAGCACGCGTAAAGAAGGCCCTAGAACCCTGTCAGATCTATCTGGTGGATATTTTCGTAATCCAACAAGCGAAATGTATCATCGTTACCGCCTGTTAAGTTCAAGTAACATAAACCATTTTTATATTGACATTAGTCCTGATTGGGGAAATTAAAAGAGACTGTCTGAACACTCTGGGGGTAATGAACACCATGAGTGACTTATCAAGTAAGGATGTGTTATCTGTTTGTTGAGCCCATTGAGGTGGAATGTTATTATATGTTGTGTGTTTATAGTTTACATGCATGATTCAAATATAATCAGCCGCATGCTAAGACGACAATTAGTTGTGCGTGGCCCGGTAGCATGCGGGCTGCGGGATTACCATACCAGCAAAGGTGCTGAGCTCCTGGGGGGCCACCCTTTTCTCTTCTTTTTCCTATTTCAGGTACAAGGAGCTGGAAGCCGTTCGAGAGTAGGACGGGGTAGTCGTTTGTACATGGGTAATCATTTTAGGTATATTTGTACAGTAGGTGTAGTGAGACCGAAATTGTAATCGGCATTAGTTTGTGAATACTCGGTACAGTTGGAAGGTATGTGTATGTTTTGTTGTTAATGAAAAAGGGATAGCAATGTGTAGTCGCTCGGGAATCTAGTTCATCAGACCGATACAATGTATATGTAATAGCCTTGTTAGCCACGTGGGTGGTTAACGGCGTGTAAGACCAATGAGTTAAGTAATGTGATGAAGTATGTTCTTTTTCCGCTGCAGTTTATTGTAAGTGTGTTAATGTTGGATGGGGTGTTACAGAGACTCGTCTATGACTGGTCGCCTAGAGTCGACAAACAGACTCGACCACCTTGAATTACAGTTCGAGGTGGGAGGCCAGATTAAGATGGTGCGGTGGGATCACCTAAATCCCAATTAACTTAAGAATTATTTGTTTATTCAACCAGTGCAGTTCTCGGCCGCTGCTAGGGTTACTTTTGACCAGACAAAATAAACAATGGGTTATGTACAACCGGATCTAATTAAAGAACGGTTGACAAATTTGAGATAAGGTTGAAAACGAGAACTAAATGATTCTCAACTTAAGGAGTTAATAAGCTAACTCACTTACTTAATGAACATCAATTATGTTGTTCGATCTGTTTGAGCTATGATTATTCATATGAATGCGTTGTGTGTTATCATACTTCTTATTATTATTTGTATGATAAATCAACTACATGTATACGACAAAATAGTCGTGTGTAGCCTCGTTAGCTTGTGGGCTCACGTTAATCATACCAGCGAATGTGCTGAGCCCCTCGGGGCATCCATATTATTTTTCAAGTATGAGACAGAAGAAGACCCATCTTGAGAGTAGGAGCGGGTAAACTTACTACGGGTTTTCCTTTTTGCTACGAGTTGTGCATGTACACTTGTTTTGTAGATAGTCGGAGTTGTAGTGAACTATGTTAGCATATGAGATACTTGATACTCTGATATATGTATTTTGGTTAAGTCTCTGTATATGCTTACGTTCGGTATATTCAGGTCTATCAGACCGTATCTAGAACCTAGAGATTGTAGTATGCCTAGTTAGTCACGTGGGTGACTAACGGCGGTAACACCAACTTATTTAGAATTTCCGCTGCGTCATTAATATATATACTTGGAGGTTTATGCGATAATCACAGTTTTAGGAGTTGGGGTGTTACACAAGCTAATAAGAGTTCCAAGTAAAAAAAAGAAGGATAGATCATAGAAGTGCCACTAAAATCAAAAGGATGAAAACTATCTACCATACACAAGAAGCCCCTTGAAGAAACCTGTGTTCTCGGTAGACTAAGCGCCTAACCATACCATTGCATGATTGACTCCATGGGAGACCAACACCTTGCTGTCAAACCCTTCAAACACAAAAGTGGCAAACCAACCATAATCGAACTAACATAACTAAGACCATCAACAAAGTTAAGAAAACGAGCCAATATTGGACTACCAAATCATGGCAACAAAACAGGGAACATGTTCCACCCAAGAGGAGCTATCAACATGGGTTGTGCCCTTACGCACACACAAGGAACATAGAATCTCCGTGCTCTTGTTGTTGGTTGCCATGCCACCATCACCGCCATCCTTGTACCGCTCTTCCTCCTAGATTCAAGCATCCTTCATTTGCCTTTCCTACAAGCTTCTGAAAGACACAGGTCCTGAAATTCCATCATAGAAGCTTCAAGTAGGAGATCATTAAATTTCTTGTTCAGTGAACCATTTGAAGGAGTTGGAAAATCTCCACCAGACCCTGGCCTCTTCGTTTGAGCAAGGGGGGATGCAAGGTCGCCTTTTCGTCGATCAGCCCAAACACATACATGGGGAGGAAAGATTGCTCCATCCTCTCCTGAAACTTCATTGGTGGAAAAACCATGCATGAGGAAAAGGGGGGGAGTGATAAACCTAGGGCGAGACCTTACGAGATTATTTTATGTACTGAGCCACATCCCATAGGGCACATGTACATCTCAAACATCTATAGGTTGTGGTTTTGAATAGGCATCAAAGCATAGGAATAGAGCAGAGGATTAAGAGTTAGACATTCAAAAGGACCTCACACCTTAAGTACCGAAAGGTTGATGAAGCTACATCCTTGATATTCCCAGTAAACCAGCCAAGCTTCATGGGCGCACTGCGTGCAAATTCCCAGTTGTGAAGGGCTCTTGAGGGAAAAAAAGAAGAAGCAAAAGGGAAACAAAATAGAAGACTTAAATAATATGACAATGGGGGAAATTTTGACATGCAAAGATGATAACTACCAACAAGATACTAGTACTTCTAAAAGCTACAAGATAGAACTAGAGAAACAAAAAGAGAAAGAGGAAGAAGAAGATAAGTAAGGAGAGAATGACAATCAAAGAAAGAACACATGATGCTTTCATGAACAAGAGATACTATCTAAAAGAATAAATCTAAGTCATATAGGTTGAAGGCAGGATAAAGTAGAGGATGAAGGCTCACACCGAAGAGAGAAGAGATTAATATGAAGAGTCCCGGGTTTAATCCTATTCATTTATTTACCACTTAAAAAACAGCCTACGTAAAGAAAAAGAAAATTTCATGAAATCCCTCCTCAAAAAAGGAAGTCACAAAATATCACTACATTTTGTAAAAGTACATTAAATGTCACTATAGTCATTGACCAAAAGGTAAAAAAGAAAATATTTTTAAATTATCTTTTTTTCTATTAATTTAAATAATTTATTATATTATTTTTAACTAATATTCAAAAAAATATTTTAAAAATTTATATTCTATTTTTCGAATAACTTTATGACAAAATATTTTGTAGATAACAAAAAAAAATACTATGTTATAAAGTTATTTGCAAAATATAATATAAATTAATTCTTTTCTTCTAAATATTAGTTAAAAATATAAAATAATTTAAATCGGTAGGGAAAAATAATTTAAAAAATGTATGGTAAATATTAAGGTACTTACTATGTATAAATTGGTAGAAAAATTGGTATAAATTATGTGTTTAAAACACTACTAAATTCTTTTTTATGTTGCTGAATAATTTAAATAAAAATATGAGAAATATTTACTTTTTAATATTTTATATATTTAATATATTTTTTATTTTATTTTTAAATTTTTTTATTTTTTATATAATTCTTATGTTTTTATAGTATTTAAAATGTTTTGTGAATACACATAAAAGTACTTTATTAACTAGTAGGGTTATTTTTGTTTTCACCTTCTGGTCAATGACTAATATGAAATTTCATAGACTTCTACAAAAACATAATGACATTTAATGACTTTCTTTTGGACATTTCATTAATTAGCCAAAAAATATTGTGGTATTTAATTAAATTCCAAAATAATAAAAACGAACCTAAGTTTCTCTCGAGAAGCATTCGTCCCACGAAGGATATTTTCGTAATTCCTTCACTTTTAAACTCCAGCTTGATTGAAATTGTGAAACGACCCGCATCCCTAGTTTGAAATTCATTTCAACTTGGAAAAACCAATCTCTCCACGCTGACAAAGACACAGCACAAGAATGGAGAGAATATGTGTAGCAGTGATAGTGAGGCCGCCGGTGAGCGAAGATGACAATCACATCTCACTTCACAGGCCTCTCGCCGCTCCTATTTCCGGCGTCTCCTACACATTCGGTAACTTCTATGAAAAGAAAGAAATTGAAGGGACTTGAAACTCATCAGACTGCACAAATGCTAGGGTTTATAAGCTTCTCCCTAAGGACATTATCTGTGCGGCAGTTGAAGGATTCAATGGTATTATCTACTGAATCAATTGTTAAACTTTTCTAGATTTGTAAAACCTAATTGAATAGTAGTGGTTAGGATCGGTTCAGTTCATCTTGTCAAATGTTGATAGGTTGCCCCTGAATTATTAGCTTAGCTCTTTTAAAGATCAATGTTCTGCAATTGAGTACTCCCTCTGTTAATTAACATTTGTCGTTTTAAGATGTGATTCTTGTTCAAAAATGTGTCATTCTTGCTTTTTGACACACTTTTTTTCACTTTTAACACTACTATTCCACATAAAAGTAATTATTATCTAGATGAAAAAGTAAAAAAGCTACATGTGTCATTATTCTACTTTCCTTAATAAGTGTGCAAGCTTCTAAAATGATAGATATTTTTGAACGGACTTAGAGTTATTGAGACTGACAACTCATTGTCGTTGTTAGATTTTTCTGTGAGCATAAGATGTGAATTACTTTTTAGCTGCTAACCACAATGCTTATGTCAGCAATAGAAGCGACACTCTTTTTATACTCCACATAGAGAGAATAACGGAACAATTAATAGTTTTCACCGTTTTGAACGTTGTTAACAACATATAGCTGGGTGTAACAGTCATCTAACTTCCCGTTACACCATAGTGATGCAGAAATATTCATCTAGCCTGATTTTCACTACTCTACTTCTATGGTACTTCATTATATACTACCCTTATTCTATTTTCATGGTTAATTTCCAGTGGTTTGGATATTCCCTTTTCGTGCTTTGCGTTTACCCAGCATTCCTTGTGATATTTGGATGGATTGATCTATTATAAATTTTAGCGACTTATTGAAACTTCACTGGTCACATGCATTTTCTGTTGGCACTGTTTTTGCGTATGGACAGACAAGTAGTGGAAAAACTTTCATGATGAATGGTTCAGAGCATGATCCTGGAATCATACATAGGGCAGTCAAGGATGTATTCGACAAAATGAAGAAGGTGTTTCATATGTTGAATTTCACTTTTACGCTTTTGATGTTTGTTCTCATCAATGTAATTTTGGTATAACTTCGTGTCGTATGAATGATCGTATATGATGTTAATTTCCAGTACATATATAAATTTCACTATTTTCGTCGATTGTGATGTTGAATATGAAACACGTCGTTTGATACCAAAAGTGAAATTTATATATGTACTGAAAATTAACATCATATACGATCATTCATATGATACAAAGTTATACCAAAATTATATTGATGAGAACAAACATCAAAAGCGTTAAAAGTGAAATTCAACATATGAAACACCTTCTTCATTTTGTCGAATACATCCTTGACTGCCCTATGTATGATTCCAGGATCATGCTCTGAACCATTCATTGTGAAAGTTTTTCGGCTACTTGTCTGTCCATACGCTATAGTGCCAACAGAAAATGCATGTGACCAGTGAAGTTTCAGTAAGTCGCTAAAATTTATAATAGATCAATCCATCCAAATATCACAAGGAATGCTGGGTAAACGCAAAACACGAAAAGGGAATACCCAAACCGCTGGAAATTAACCTTAAAAATAGAATAAGGGTAGTATATTATGAAGTACAATAGAAGAAGCAGAGTAGTGAAAATCAGGCTAGATGAATATTTCTGCATCACTATGGTGTAACGGGAAGTTAGATGACTGTTACACCCAGCTATATGTTGTTAACAACGTTCAAAACGTGTGAAAACAATTAATTGTTCCGTTATTCTCTCTATGTGGAGTATAAAAAGAGAGTCGCATCTATTACTGATATAAGCATTGTGGTTAGCAGCTAAAAAGTAATTCACATCTTATGCTCAGAGAAAAATCTAACAGTTACAATTAGCAGTCAGTCTCAATAACTCTGTAAAACAAGAAACTAATACTGCCCTATTACTTATGGTGTAAATTAATTTGGTCGAACCCTGTAACTTATGATATTGCAGACGAACCAAAGAGAGTTTCTCATTCATGTATCCTACATGGAGATCTACAATGAAGAAATCAATGATCTTTTGGTGTTGTACAATCAGAAACTGCAAATTCACGAAAGTTTGGATGTAAGCTCCTGCTTCTCAATGATTTGATGGAAATGAAAATGAAATTCGGGTGTCTGTCCAGTAAGTTCTTTGTTATTTGATGTTTTCCAACGAGGTATTTTTGTTGCCGGATTAAGAGAGGAAATTGTGAGCAACACCGAGCAAGTGATGAAAATTCTTGAAGCCGGTGAAGGTTAGCCTTTTTGTCTTACCGCAAGTCCACTAATGCCTACCCCGTCCTTGTTATGCTTTGACTCTATTTTCTGTAGTGAACTGTCACTTTGGTGAGACAAACATGAATGTTCGGAGTAGTAGATCCCACACGATATTTTGAATGGTAATTCGTTACTGAGTTTATGCAGCTGCTGCTTCTCCATTTGTTTATTTTACCTCCTTAAGTCGGAGATTTTATACTCTAGGTGATCGAGCAAGGGAAAGGAGAAAGATATTTCCAGCTCAATTGACTTTTCTAGTTCAGACGCAATTCATGTCTCGAATTTGGTATGCTATTCCACTTTTACCCGGAGCATTCTTATTTCATGTTATTTTACAACCAAACTCACAACACAAGCACACAACCAAAGCACACATCTCTAACAAACCAGAACTAACATTCGGTCATCCTTTTCCAAAGGACCCGACTCCCTTAGACTCACACTCAAAGCACCGAAAACATATAGACAACAGACACTACCCTTCCACTACGCTACCCTAATGGCGGACAACCACATAGCAGACGCACACTTTAGACACCATATAGCAGCCAAAACAACACATCAGATAGCACATAGCAGTTAACAGACAACGACACAGAAGCGTAGACATGCAGACACCCACCAAAACCCAATGAAAGCCAAACTTGGATCTGATACCACTAAGTGTAACGACCCCAAAACCGGCCTAGGAGTTGGGGATGTACACACCGCGCCCTCACTACATAAGACACGCAAGGCTACTCTCACGAAACCCACAATAGATGCAAAATACACTTTCATTAACTGAAGCAATGATTACAAAGGTTACACGAACATTTACATGCGAAAGCCAACTACATTACATAACAGAATCAAAGTACAAAAGGAGCCTTAAGCCACAGTTAAAAATACAAAACAAAAAGCAAAACCGAAAGCAAAGCAAAATCTTGAACAGAGGTTAGACCTGCAAATCAGACGAAATAGGGGTGAGCCAAACTATAGCTCAGTAGGTGATAAACTTCATCAGCTGAGCATGCTCAAAACATATACTGAACATATATATACTGAACATACATATATATATATATACATAAGCTTAGCAAAACAGACCAAAAGTCGAAGAAAAAATTAGACAGAGGATGAAGCTTTTCCAAATTAGAGGAGACTGATCAGAACAAAAGTAGAAGTATGTCAAATCAGAGAAGGGAGACTAAAGCTGAGCAAACTGAACAAAGATCATAACACTGAGCAGAGCAAATCACATACCAAGAGGATCAAAACAAAGTGCTTAACAAAACAGAGGTGGGACCCTAGACACCAGCTGACACATCAGAAGGGCAACGCTATGGCCCTATGGATCCGAAGTTCCCACACAGAAGCCGTAGAGACAGCTATGAACCTGTCGGTCACTAAACAACCAAGGGACCCTGAGAGACAGAATAGAAGAGAACCCGAGAAACAAACAGAAGGAATTCCTATGCTCATGCTATGGGACAGCCAGACCAGATTATCCAAGGCTTAGAAGCTAAACATCTAGGTCCCAAAACAGAAGCTTTGTAAAAACAGAGCAGAAGCCTTTACCAGAACAGAAAGCAAAAGCTTATCAAAATGGAGCCGAAGTCTTAACAGAACAGAAGTCGTATACCAACTAACAGATACGAAAGCCAAACAAAAAACAGAAGATCAAACGCTCTTTCAGAGCAAAACAGATATCAAAAACTTAATGAAGACTTTCAAAGCAAAATATTCATATATGTATGCCAAAATACATCAAAATAGATGGTACACAATGGGAGGAACACAACGCAGCAAACAGCGATCAAAACGGAGCTCAGACGCAAAAGTTACACAAAAACAGGCACGTGTCTAGACATGCGTCTAACCCTGCATGTCCGGTCACAAGCCGCGGATAGGACATACACATGTTTGGACGAAGTCCGAGAAACACTTACGAGGAAGTCCGGACTTGTGTCCGGGCTTACAAGTCCGGACAAAGTCCGAAATGTAAATCCAGAATTCGTCTTCGCTTCACGTCCGGATTTACATGTCCAGACGGAAGTCCGGACAACACAGAGCACATCAGAATAAAGGCGTCCTAAGCCACGTCCGGACATACATGTCCGGACTCGGACACTACGAAAACTGTAGAAAAACAGTGCGAACTCACAACTTATCAATGGCAAAAATCTCCCACAAATTATACATAGTTTATCATAGCAAGGTAGTGAATCAAAAACACATTCCCACGGGGTTTTGGCAGATCAAAACGCAAACCTAAATCAACCAGAGAATCAAACAATCATATACGGAAAACAAACAAAACCGGAAATCCCCGTGGTTGAACACATACATTCGAATCCGTTCACCACCTACCTCACATCCGACGCAAAGCCATCTCTACAGACCTGACAACATGCTCTACTCGAATCCCCACTCGGAATCACAATCACTCGAACAAATCAATGAGAACCAACTGCAGACGTTATAAAATGAGTGGTTAAACTGGTGTAAAATTAAAAGAAAAGAAATTAAAAACTCAAAATAAACGTCGGGCTGCAAACAAATCCCGGTCGCAGTAGTATAGTGAAATGTAAGCGACCGGATATCGAACCACGGGACTAATGTACATATTAAAGTACCTAAGCGTGTCACAAAGAGGGGGGATTAATTGACTTGTTTTTATAAATAAGAGAGAAAGATAAAGTAAACTAAATTAACAGATAAACTAAACGGGACTCTGGTTCAGATTAATATTATCTGCTCTTTCATGCTATTCCTACTGGTTTAATTATAATTGTCTGGCAAAATTCCTTTAATTATCTTAAGGACTAAGTCATAGCCTCATAAGAACTCGTTTACCAGAAATGCTCGGTCTAATCAAGGTTCGAGCACTCTTATGTAAACGGACATTAAATTCGAGGAAATATAATTGCATCTGAAAATACTAACTCATTAAATCATAATAGAGCTTTCTCCAGATTTACGGCTTAATCAACCTATCTATTTATCACCTGGTCTGATCAAAATAGACTTAGCAAGCAATTTAATAAACTCATGACATTTATTAAAAAGGCGAGAGATGAGCTTTAAGCGTAACAAACTTCATTAAATTAAAACCAGTAAAAACATTGCATAATTAATACAGAACATAATAATTATTCCCAAAGCATACGAACTCTAACCGAACATATTAAATAGTTTGGTCTTCTATTTAAATACGTGAGACTAGAGGTGAGATTAATGAGATGAAAAGAAAACAAATGGAGAAGCGGGAGATTAGAAATGGAAATGAACGAGTGAGTGAAAGTGTAGTGGTACGAAGATGGAATGATGGTGTGAATTGGAACTCCAGGAGGAACCACGGACGGAGCCTCTGGAAGGACAATGAAGAAGGTAAGCTGAGCGTTGTTTTTATAGAGGAAGAAGAATCAGCAGAGGAGCAGCTCATTGATTGAGCTCGTTGATTGAAGCAATCACTGATTGCTTCATTTATTGCAGGGGACAGGAACATATGCGTGAGTGTTTTCTGGTAGGCGCCGTCTGCTTAATGGATATGACGGAATCAAGTTGGAGAGTCGCCGAAGAAGATAAGCCCATTTACACGTGCCTGCGAGATAAGTGGCGGTCTCCTCTAATTTGTCCGCCTGTTTATCAAGCGGTCTTCCTTCTCTTGTCCGCCTCGCGGTTGCATTAGAGTTGTCCGCCCAATACGGGGCGGTTGTGACTCTCTTGTCCGCGAGATAAGAGGCGGACGCCTCTGTTGGGTCTGCGCCTCTCTTATCCGCGAGATAAGCCGATGTACATATATTATATATGTATATATAATACGAGTATACTCCAATCTTGAATCGGCTCCAGATTTTTCGTTATAAGTCCGTTTTACTCGCCGTTTGTTGCGTTGGAAAGCTTGTGAAGTAAACTACTTGATTCCAACACTTTTTCCTACATTTAATACATAAAATATACAATTCATATTAAAACATAAATCTAGGAAAATCATAAGATAAGTGAGAAATATTACTTAAAATACTACAAATTATAAGGTAATTAAACCCTTAAAAGTCTATATATTTCGCACTTATCACCAACACTGGAAGAAGGAGCAAGGAACTTGAAAGAAGAACGACATCCCAAACTCGAAATCCCCGCGCTCAAAATTGAGAGACTCAAATCATCACACCGAAGATAGATCACCAGACTAATTAATTTTACAAGATGGAGGAATTGTGAGGAAGAGAGGTAAACATTTGCAAGAACAGATGCATGAGCTCAATAAGGATGCTCAACAACATCTAAACGTTCCACAATAACTCTGTGAGTCATTGACAACCTACAAAGGCATATACAATGATATAGTATCTATCATGAAGGTAATTCCAGTGATCTTCAGGCCCTTCTTTTAATGTTTTGTCTCAAGCAAATATATCTGCTGTCTAAACTCTTGATTTTGGTTGTAATATCCAGAGTTCAGTTGCTGATGAGAAATCAGTTGCTGCAAAGCTGCTATCGAGCACTAGTGAAATTGGTGCAAATCTCTTATCTGCATTAGAATCTCATCTTACAATTCCAACACAGTTCCAGTGCTGGCACTAACCGAAGGGGAAAGCAAAGAGGACAAAGAAATCATGAGCTCCCAACCCAACAGTGATCACAAGGTTGTTGTTTCATAAAAAATGTTGAAATTTTGGTGCTTGAAAACTATTTTTCCTTTTTATTGTGGCTTTGGGATTTGTTTATGTCATAAGCGTACTCCATATAATTTACTCTCCTTCTCCGAAGTCCCTTACCAGGATAAGAAAAGAGAAAATGCACATGCCATTACAACTAAAAGTAGTAAATAAGTTTGGGGTTTGTTGGGGGGGGGGGGGGGGGTATGTCACTTGGATTGATGATGTGTTTTCTTTGTCCTCCTTGTTGATGAATATACCTTATTTCCTTCTTTGATTTGGCAAAGGTCTGACTTTGGGGAGAAAACTCACTAGTAAAAATCACATTTTAGTTACAAAGGTTCTGGTAACGATTTATATCGTTATCATAGTTGTTATTAGTGACAAGTATTTTGTTACCAAATATAGTATTAAAGACTTAAAAAAATTAAGACTACAGTAACGATATACTTATTACAAAATATTTTTAGTAACGATATAATTTTTGTAACAAATAAAAGTTGTTACAATAAATAAATTGATCTTTGGTTATGCCTTGACGTGTAACGACATGTGATGACTTTTATCGTTACAATAAATTAAATTAGTAACGACATTGGAAAGAGAACTAGTGGCCTGAAACGAACAGAATTAGGGACACCCATATTTGCTTGTTAAGGGATCTTGATTTGGGTAACCAAGCATCTATAGAAAAATATGATGAGTTAGAAAGTGAGCTTTTAGCTTGAAAGAGAAAGTGAGACCCTTCTTCAGAGAGTCTCTGATATATTTGGAAAATTAGCTCTAGTGTCGGACCAAAAAGATATGATCTTAAGGAAGTACAACTCTGAAGTGCAGAGAAGGAAAAATGTTGAGGCAGAGATATGGATGCGTTCGCCTCACCTTTTTTGTGCATTTTTATAGCATAAATGTACAACATATGCTGTTTTGACTCCTTTATTTGTTTTTTTGCTGTTCGCCTAAAACAGCATAAATGTCAGCATAAATGACAGCATAAATGTCAGCATAAATGCCCGCAGCAAATGCTACTTTTTCGATTTAGTGCTTTCACTTCCGTTTCTTTACTCACTTCATAATGCAATTACTGTGACTATTGATTTAAAAAAAAAGAAATTTTTTACAAGTTACTTTATTTCTAAAAATTACATAATGCTTTAAATAATTTATAAAAAATAGTACTGCTTCTTTAGCCAAATTTACAAAAAATCACATTTATAATACAAATCTATAATATATTATTTGTAATACCACATAGATTAATAAAATTAAAAAACGAATAAATATACACACTTGTTGATATATAAATTAAAATATTAAAATATATATAGAAATATGAATGTATATAAATTTATTAACATACAAAGTTACAAAAATATTATATATTATTAAAAGTTATACTTTCACTAAATAAATTCACATAACATTATCAGAAAAATTTGAAACACTTTTTCTTTTTTTACGCTTTTATATTTGTAAGAATTATAAAATTTAGATAATAAAAATATATTGTTTAGGAGTTACAAGTTTTGCTTAAATAATAAAAATAAAAATTTTATTATTTGTGAATTTTTTTATTTATTTTTACTAACAAATAAAGTTACGTAGTGTAAACGCACTACATATAACTAACTGAACCAAACATGCTGCATATATGCTCCACTGCCAAACAGCAGTTTTCAAAACAGCTGCATTTATGCCAGCACATTCCTGCCAACAAATATGCTGCATTTATGCCAGTGCATTCCTGCTGTCAAATATGCTGCATTTATGCTGCCAAAACAGCCATGCCGAACAGAGCCTAAGGACGTCAATGATGGCTCAGTCTCTCTGCAGAGATCCTTTGCTTCTCTTCACTATGATTTCAAATCCAAAATCTCCAGCTTGAGAGCCCAAAATCCCATTGGGTGTTGAACATGTTGAGTTGTAGTGTTACATGTAACTTATCTTCATCACGCACTTGCATCTTGTTAATTTTATTCATTTATTAACTCAGCTTGGGACCCTGGCTTATTCACTTGTAAGCTAATCAATTGACATTTCACGAATTATGCAGTCCATCAACACAATTTACCACTACCTAACTGACATTCCTTTTTATTACAAATACCATGATTTTGAAACTCATTTTCTATATGCCATGAGAAAATATTAATTCATATTATGCTACTATATTGTAATAGGTGCTTTTTTGATGTGGATTTTGCAATAGATGTTAACTATGCTGTGAAAAGATTTGAGAAAATAACTAGTTTACTATTGTGTGGATTATGTTTTAAGTTCAAAATATGTCACTTTTTATAACCGCAAGTTTCTTTTCTGTTGTCTAAATTTCAAAGGTCATAATGTCATTTTTCTATAATGACTAGTCTTCTTTTGTTGCTTAAATTTTTAAAATTTACAATATGTCACTTGATTTTTTGAAGTTCACGTTATGTCACATACTTTTTACTATTCCAGCAGCTATTTTACTATTTAAACAACTAATTTCATACTTAACAACTATTCTGTCACTTAGATTGATGATGTGTTTTCTGTCCTCCGTGTTGATGAATATATTATTTCCTTTTTTGATTTGGCAAAGGGTGCTGACATTGGGGAGAAAACTGCTCATTGGAAAGAGAACCTGTGGGCTGAATTGAACAGAATCAAAGACAACCATATTTGCTTGTTAAGGGATCTTGATTTGGGTAACCAAGCATCTATAGAAAAATATGATGAGTTAGAGAGTGAGCTTTTCAGCTTGAAAGAAGAAAGAGAGACCCTTCTTCAGAGAGTCTCTAATATATATGGAAAATCAGCTCTAGTGTCAGACCAAAGAGATATGATCTTAGGGATCCTTTGCTTCTTATCACTATGATTTCAAATCCAAAATCTCCTGCTTGAGAGCCCAAAATCCCATTGGGTGTTGAACATGTTGAGTTGCAGTATTACATCACTAGTAGAATGTAGTTTTTTGGTAACAACAAAAAATCGTTATCAAAAATCTAAATCGTTACTAATTTGAGTTATTGTTTACATTTCGTTACACGTGATGGCGTAACTAAAGATCAATTTATTTATTGTAACAACTTTTATTCGTTACTAAAAATTATATCGTTACTAAAAATATGATTTTGTAACGAATATATCTATACTATAGTCTCAATTTTTTTTAAATCTTTAATACTATCTTTGGTATCAAAATACTTGTTACTAATAACAACTATATATCGTTACCAGAACCTATGTAACAAAAAATCTGATTTCTACTAGTGCATGCAAGTTATCTTCATCACACACCTGCACCTTTGAGATGGATGTTATAATAGATGTTAACTATGTTGTGAAAAGATTTGGGAAAATAACTATGCTGCCGATATATGTTGAATATCATGAAGTGGCTAAAAGGAGGTAGGCAAGGTACGACCATTGCCCACATATATCGATCAATATGAAGTTTCCAAAATGATTTAAATGATTATATTTTTAGAATCTTCTAATAAATAAATTTTGAAATATTTGTATATAAGTAAATTATATATTAACTTTAAAATTAATATAAATACCTCAAACATCTCGGTCGAATGTCAGGTCGCAGCCAGTCAACTCCGTCCCTCTCACTGTAGCCTGAGTACTTGTGTCACGGGAACACTAGTAGAAACCTGTTTTTCTGTTACGAAGGTTTTTGTAACGACTTAAACTTGTTATTATATTTTATTAGTTACAAATATTTCGTTACTAAAGACAATACTAAAAACTTGAATAAATTTGAGTAACAATATAATTGTTACAAAATAATATTTTAGTGGCGACCGAACTTTAATAATGAATAAATGTTGTTAAAATAAAAAATTTGATCTTTTATTACGCCATCTCTTGTAGTGACATGTACAACTTTTGTCATTACAAAAATTAGTTTTGTAACGATTTTAATTTTTGCTAAAGATATTTATCGTTACCAAAAACCTTAATTTTAGTAGTGGAATATGAGTTAGTGAGGAACTTGTCATTGTAAGGTTTATCCACTCTTTACCCTTGCTTGTGGCTAAGTGTGGCTAGTCTTCCCATCGTGACTGGAGGCTGATTGAGTCTTTGACCCCAACACCGGTGATGCCTAATCATTTCTGATCTAATCCATAAGAGCCCCTTGGCATCTTACCTCCGTGCAAAAATTTCAGATTAAGGTTGGGCATTACAATTGTGCTCCTCCCCTTCTATATATGATTTTTTGTTCATCCTTTATTTTCAAATATAGGATGTTTTGATTTTTTTATCATTTACTTTCCAACTCTACCCGCATCCTTTCTCTCATAACTCTTCAATTTACTCCAATTTACAATGCAAAAAGTAAGAGTAAAATTGTTTATTTTTTCCTCCGTAATTCATGTGCCCAGAGCTAGAAAATCAAATATTTAGAACAGGAGGAAGTAATATATAAATATGGTGACAATTACCAAAATCTTTAACTTGAGTTTAACTTTGTTAGGATCGGTGAAGATTTTATGATATAATAAATTCGCACGAAGATCAAAAGAGTGACACAAGATGTAACGTGGTTCGGCCCGAAGCCTAATCCACAGGAGAAGAACACGGAGATCACTAATTTTCAGGAGGATTACAAGAGGATCATAAGAGAATTTTCCTGAACCCCAACTAATGCTATTGTGTTTCCCTTGTATTTTGATATGCTATCTTGAACCATGGAATATAATCCTATTTATAGCTGAGGATGACTCTCTTCACTACCCACTTGAATAACCCGTAACATAACTCATAAATGTTACATAAAGTCAGGTATAATGGTCCACTAACATCCCATAAATAACCACATTGAAACGGTTAAAAATCTCTTCTAAAAGTCCTCATTAACTCCACAATTTTTTATGGAAAACTTTAAAAGACTTCATAACTCACCGTTTTAATTCTTATGAGCAACTTAACAATTGAAAGACCAAACTTTCCAATTAACTCCATAAAAAGCGTAACAAATTGAGTAATTATCTTAACAAATTTAGAACTAACACATTTTACATTTAGAAAGCATACTCTGGTTCAAATTTAATATAGTGGTAAAAAATGATGTCATTAGGAGGGTTGCACCACCGTTCCTGAAATCGTATACAGTTCGTCGCTTCTTTTCTAGAAATTTGCACTCTTCCAACTAACGAATGTGGGTTTTGAAATTCAACCTGCCGCGTGCTATATCGGAATGCGTTTTCATTCCTACGTGTCTGCGACTACATAGCTAGCCGTTCGAGGGCGCTGACTGAGTGACCGGCCGAGCAGAGGCGGGAAGCATGCGGCGCAAGAACCACGATCAAAAGAAGACCCAGTAAGCGTGTTAACAGCAGCAGCAGTAAAAGAGGTTTTTTTGAGAAGAATCTCATACAGAGTTTTAGTGAGTGGAGAACGCGTTTGCACGCGCCTCTCCCTTTACTTTTTTAGAGTTATTCTCCGTTTTGCTCATTATCGAGCTCCCTGCTTTGGTTCTTTTTGAACCTGCAATCCTTGCATTTATTCCTCTATCTCAGTTGAGTGTGAGTGTAGAGAGTCAACCCTGTCTTTCCTCCAGATTTGCTTGCCATCGATGACTTTCGAGTTACGAGACGCGGAGAGTTTTCCTCCTCTGAGATCTCTCTCCATTTCCAATCTCCTACAGTTACCGTCTGGCCCCTCCTCCTCCTCTGCGAAGAAAAGTAGTGAGAGCGTCGGAAGTAGGCACAAGCTAGTGGCTTCGGAGGAGAAGATCTCTAACAGTCGCATTTATGAAGGTGGTTGGGGTGAGGATTGCGCCCGGGATATGGTCTGTAAGTCGGTAATGTCTTCTAACATTATTCTTGTTCCCCCTGATAACCTAATTAGTGTCCTCGAAAATTTGAAATTGGGAGTTTTAGAAAGTTTTAGTAGCAAATTTGCGAAACTCTTTCCCATTTCCCCGACCTCTAGAAAGCTTATTCACAAAATCCCTCCCGTTCTGGTCTCCGCCCCTCCCATGGATTCTATTATCGCTAACTGTTCTAGGATGCAACTTCATCCGGCGGAAATGGCGGTCATTGAAGTTGATGCTCAACCAAATATTCCCCTTCACCTTGACACCAATAAAGCTGTGGTCGGAAAGATTTGGAGCCCAAATCGAGTTCACCCTAAGCTCCTCCAAAAGATCCTTAACCAGATGTGGCGGACCCGGTCAAATTTTAGAGTTCCTGAATTCGATTTTAATCGTTTCACTATCCAATTCGAGGCGGAAAGAGATGTTAGTTTCGTTATTGGGAATGGGCCTTGGCACTTTCAGAACAGGCTTTTTGCTTGCATGCCGATTAACCCGGACATCAATCTGGTCGAGCATCATCCCCAGGTAATCAGTATCTGGGTTGGGATTAACAAGCTCCCATTAGGTTGTTTCAACAGACACTATGCTACCTTATTGGGAAGTAAGATAGGTAGATTTGTCGAATGTCACGATCGTATCAACCCGTTGGCTTCAAATGTTTTAAGAATTAAGGTGGAAATAAAAATAGAGGAACCCTTATGTCGTCTTTTGATCATCAAGACGAGTAATGGCAACCGGGTCTGTAGGGTTTCGTATGAGAATCTTCCAAGCTTCTGTTACAGGTGTGGTAAACTCACACACATTGTGTCGGAGTGTCTGCTTGCAAACCCTATCCCTCATAGCACTGAAAAATTTGGATCGTGGATTAGATCGGAATTTGCTGGAGTTTTGTCGGATTCTACAGATGCGTATCTGCTGTCTCTTTGGAAAAATGAAGGTCTGTTAGATAGTCTTACTGCTATGGCTTCTCAAGAAATCCCTCCTGTCAACCGCAACTCTTCTGAGGTGAACGTTGATCTAACCCTAGCCACGATTCCTAGTAACACCCTCCTCACCTCTGCAAACCCAAATTTGCCTCCTGTCTTAGACAGTCCAAACCTTTCCTCTCAGTGTGTATCCCTCATGCCAACGTTACCCTCTCCCCAGAATCTAAACTCTAGTCTTGTTGGCCCAATCCTTCCCCTTTCTGGAGCTATGGCCTCAAGCCAGGCCTTCTCCAATCCGGTTGAAGATGACTTTACCCCGATTATTCCTTCATCCTTGATTCCTATCCCCTCACAAACAGCCAGCTCCAATAATATTTCTTCTTCCCTAGGTGGGGGCTTACCCAACCTGAAGCCTGCTGAGTTCAAGAAATCTATTCATGACATTGATTGGGATTCTGCTGTGTCCAACTTTAGTGCAGACTTCAACAATAAACAAAAAGGTAGACATTTGTGGCCAGGGAGTTGGCTCTGAGTTAAACAACATTTTGATAGAAGCGGAGGCTAGAGTGTCTAAGACTTCGTCTCCCTCTCACCAGACTCTCAATTCTCAGGACCATTGTAATATTTCTTCCTCTGGTAAAGGCAAGGAGAAGGCCTTTCCTGATTCTGCTCTCAGCCTCCATTACCCTGATAAGTTTAAGAACAAAAAGCGGAAAACAGCCAACCTCAGACCTCTGATGATCAATTCTTCCTCTCTTAGGGAAGAAATGGAGGAGTCTGATTATTACTGTTGGCTCCGTAAGATGGTAGACCCTGCTGAGGAGCAGGGCTGCCAGCCCAAATGAGTTGCCTGTCTCTTAACTGCCGGGGTTGGGTCGCCCCTGGGCAGTTGCTTGGGTTTCGAGCTTAATGAAAATCCATAAACCCGAGCTTGTTTTTCTGATGGAGACCCATAGGAGTAAGGAGCAGATGGAGAAAATCATGAGAAATGGGATGATTATGAGGGAGTTCCTGTTGCTAGTCGTGGGAAAAGTGGAGGGCTTGTTCTGATGTGGATTAAACAAGTGAAGGTCAAATTGGTTAATTACTCAAATCACCATATGGCAGCTGAGGTGCAGATCTCAGGTATGGATGTTTTTCACTTTACTGGTTTTTATGGCTGGTCCGATTGGAAATGAAAATCTTTTGGAGTTATTAAAAAAGTTGAGAGATCAAGTGAGTCATCCTTGGTTAGTTGTAGGAGATTTCAATCAGATTTGCTTTGAAAGTGAGAAAATGGGAGGCAAAATCAGAGGGGAAAAGGAAATGCTCCCTTTTAGAGAAGCCATTGAATTTTCTGGTTTGATGGATATGGGTTTTAGTGGTAACCGCTTTACTTTCACCAACCTCCAAAGTGAACCGTTTCATAGTGAAAGTAGATTAGATAGAGCCTTGTGTTCTTCTGAGTTCTGGAATTCTTTTCCCTCTAGTTCTGTGCTGCATCTTCCTAAACTTCACTCTGATCATTGTCCAATTCTAGTCAAGCTTATAGGAAACCACAAAAAACCGGGTAAAATGTTTAGGTTTGAGAATGTGTGGCTGGAAGAAAAAAAGTGTAAAGAGATTGTGTCTGCTATTTGGGGAGAGGAGGACCATAATCTGATTGCGAATATCAACAAATGTAGAAAGAAACTGGTGGAGTGGAATGGTTGGAATATTCATAAGATTTCTTTCAAAATTAGGAAAAAGAAGCAGGAGTTGGAGGAGGTTAGGAGAAAATTCCAAAATGTGTGGGCAGTTGAAAATGGTAAAAGAATCCTGTTAGAAATTCAGATGTTGCAAATGAAAGAAGAATGCTGGTGGAAACAAAGAGCTAGAGAGAACTGGATTAAGGAGGGAGATAAAAACACTAGTTTCTTTCATGGGAGAGCCTCCTCTATCCGAAAGAAAAAGAAATTCTGAGTCTTGAAGATTCCAATGGGACTCTCAAATCAGATTGGAGGGATCTGGATTCGATTTCTAAGGAATTCTTTCAAAATCTTTTCTCCTCCTCTGATCCTACAAATGTGCATCAATTTGCTAAGCCCATTGCCAACATCCTTCAGGCTGATCATATAGCCCAGCTTAAAGAACCCTACACGGCTCTTGAAGTTTTCAAAGCTACAAAACAGTTGGGCTCTAATAAAGCCCCGGGCCCTGATGGTTTTAATGGTGCCTTTTACAAAAAATTCTGGCCTAGTCTTGGTTCGCAAGTGAGTGAGGAAGTGCTGAGAATCTTAAATGGTGAATTGGTCCCTCCCTCTTTGAATGACTATTTTATTGCTCTCATCCCAAAAATACCTGGTGCCAACTCTCTTCTAAACTTCAGGCCGATTGCGCTTTGTAATTTTGTTTACAAGATTATCACCAAAGTTCTTGCCAACCGTATCCAGAATATTCTTCCCTGTATTATTTCTCAGAACCAGTCTGGTTTTGTTAAAAACAGACTGATCACGGACAACGTTATCCTAGCAGGGGAGCTTCACCACCTAATAGCCAGATCAAAAGCTAAGAAGAAAGGCTTTTTCTCTTGTAAGATTGACTTAAGTAAAGCTTATGACAGACTTGAGTGGGGCTTTAACAACACCTTGTTAGAGATGGGTTTTCCAGATCATTGGAGGATCCGGTTATGAATTGTATTACCTCTCCTAGAGGAGCTGTTATCATCAATGGTTCCCCCGGGGAGTGGTTCTCTCAGAAAAGAGGGTTGAGACAAGGGGATCCATTATCGCCTTTCCTGTTTATTCTAGCCCAAGAAGCTCTGTCCCGTTATCTTAATGAAGCTACTGATAAGCAAGATTTCACTGGGATTAAATTAGCTAGAACCTGTTCTCCTATATCTCATCTTGCCTTTGCAGATGACATCATTCTGTATGGCCAAGCCTCCCAAAAAAATGCCCAGTTCTTGGCTAACACTCTGGAGGAATTTATGAAAGCTTCGGGTCACAATATTAACTACCAGAAATCTGATATTGTCTTTAGTCCAAGAATTCCCCATGATCTGAAAGCATCCATTTCCAGCACTCTAAAAGTTTCCCAAGTTCCTTTCTTCACCAAATATCTGGGACTACCTGTCAAAATTGGGAGGAACAGAAATGAAACATTCAAATTCCTGTTGGACAATCTTAGGAAAAGAGTTTCAGGTTGGAAAAAACCCATGTCTCAGGCTGCAAGGGCTGTCTTAGTTAAAAGTGTGTTGCAAGCTCTTCCTAATTTCACTATGTCTCTGTTTAAACTTCCCAAAAGCATCACCTCAAAAATGAACTCCATCTTCGCCAACTTCTGGTGGGGAGGAAATGAAAATAAAAAACCTATGGTGTGGAAGAAATGGCAAGATATCTGTAAGCATCCTGAGGATGGAGGTTTGGGTTTTCGAAGTTCTGAGGCCTTTAATGAGGCTCTGCTAGCTAAACAAGCTTGGAGAATCATTAGAAACCCTGAATCCCTTGTCAGTTCCAACCTGAAGGCTTTATATTTTCCTAACAAGGACATCTTTGCTGTTAATAGCAAAAGCAATGACAGTCCAATTTGGAGATCCTTGATCTGTGGTGTTAATATTATTTCTAGAGGTGCTGCTTCAGAGTGGGAAATGGGAAGAGGATTAGAATCAGGGATCATCCTTGGATCTCTAATTCTCTCCCGGCAAAAATTGTGGTAACCAACTCGATTAGCCATAATCTTGTTACCGTGAATCAGTTGATGAAGCCAAATTCTAATGAATGGAATAAGGAGTTGATTTTGAATGAATTTGCCCCTATTGACCAAGACCGCATTTTAGGAATACAGTTTAACCCAAGCACTCTGGATGAGTGGTTTTGGACTGGTACCTCTTCAGGAGACTACACAGTCAAGTCAGGATATCACTTGCTCAACAGAGTTCTTCAACCAGCCTCTTCGTCCACTGCCCCAGCTAATCCTTTCTTGAGAATGCATGCCAATCTTATTCCTCCTAGAGCCAAGTTGTTTTGCTGGAAATTCCTCAACAAAATTACTCCCTGTATGGCCAATATAGCAAGAAGATTGGGAGGTCGTGACAAGTGCTTCCTATGTGGTGATAAGTGTCCAAATGAGCATGATTTATAGGTGTATTTCATATATAATATTAGCACTTTTCTTGCTCATTTCTCCACTTCGGTTAGTTTTCCTCTAGTTTATGTTTTATTGTTTATCTCACAAATTTATTGGTTTAACATGAGGAAAACCAAGCTGGGAGTAAAGTAGATAAAGAGACAAACACATAGACGCAAACGGCTCAGAAAACGGACTTATAACGAAGAATGTAGAGCCGGTCAAACAGAGGCACGCGAGAGTCACGTGCAACCACCGCCCCCTAAGTGGCGGACGTCACACGGACAACCGCCAGGCGGACAGGGCTGAGGCAACCGCCTCTTAAACGGGCGGTTAAGGAGGCGGACGAGGCACAAGCAACCGCCTCGCGGTCGACACAGAGGCTACCGCCTCTTAACTCGCGGACAACACTCAGGCAACCGCCTCGCGGTCACCATAGAGGTTACCGCCTCTTAAGCTCGCGGACAACACAGGAGTTACCGCCACTTAATGGGCGGTACTAGCAGGCGGACACAACAGGACCGTGACTAATTATCAGTCGCGACCAGTATCTTCTTCGCGCCGTCGTTGTCTACAACTCGCCCGACTCGCCCGCAACTTATCCATCTACTCTGCACACGCTCTGTCCCCTGCAATCAATGAAGGAAGCAATCAATGCTCTTCTGCAATCAATTTCGTACGGATCCAAACATCTATATAAACCCACCACCTTAACTGCATAAACACACACCACGCACGACGGGAGTCTGAAGAAACCCATTCGCTTCCACTTATATTTCCTCCCGTATCACCACATCATTCCACACTCACGCAGTAACAAAAGAAATAGAAGAGCAGCAGTGAGAGGAGAGCAGACCAGTTCTTCCTCTGAATTAATGTCAAAATCTATCTGTGTAATCTTCTTAACTCCGTTAATGTCTGAGTAATTTTCTTTTGTATCCTAGGATGGGGGTTTGATTTCTAATATTACTTAACCATATTTATAACCATGTCTCAATTATTTATTGCCTATTAGAGTTAATAATTGTCAGTTACGAACTCTTAATAAAAGCCTTAATATTTTCCTGCTCAGTCCGGAGTGTAAATATCAAGATTAATTCCTTTGTGGCACCTAGACTATCTCAAAATCATATGTTGATAGTTACCAAATAAATGCAGTCGTTTGTCGCGTAAAACATTTAGCAATATTAGTTAAAAGGAATTAAAACAAGTTAAATGAGAGAAACAGGTGATAAATATTAATTACGTAATATTAGAAATCAAACCCCCATCCTAGGATACAAAGAAAATTACTCAGACATTAACGGAGTTAAGAAGATTACACAGATAGATTTTGACATTAATTCAGAGGAAGAACTGGTCTGTTCTCCTCTCACTGCTGCTCTTCTATTTCTTTTGTTACTGCGTGAGTGTGGAATGATGTGGTGATACGGGAGGAAATATAAGTGGAAGCGAATGGGTTTCTTCAGACTCCCGTCGTGCGTGGTGTGTTTATGCAGTTAAGGTGGTGGGTTTATATAGAGGTTGGATCCGTACGAGTTTGATTGCAGAAGAGCATTGATTGCTTCCTTCATTGATTGCAGGGGACAGAGCGTGTGCAGAGTAGATGGATAAGTTGCGGGCGAGTCGGGCGAGTTGCAGACGACGACGGCGCGAAGAAGATACTGGTCGCGACTGATAATTAGTCACGGTCCTGTTTGTCCGCCTGCTAGTACCGCCCATTAAGTGGCGGTAACTCCTGTGTTGTCCGCGAGCTTAAGAGGCGGTAGCCTCTATGGTGACCGCGAGGCGGTTGCCTCAGTGTTGTCCGCGAGTTAAGAGGCGGTAGCCTCTGTGTCGACCGCGAGGCGGTTGCTTGTGCCTCGTCCGCCTCCTTAACCGCCCGTTTAAGAGGCGGTTGCCTCAGCCCTGTCCGCCTGGCGGTTGTCCGTGTGACGTCCGCCACTTAGGGGCGGTTGCACGTGACTCTCGCGTGCCTCTGTTTGACCGGCTCTACATTCTTCGTTATAAGTCCGTTTTCTGAGCCGTTTGCGTCTATGTGTTTGTCTTTATCTACTTTACTCCCAGCTTGGTTTTCCTCATGTTAAACCAATAAATTTGTGAGATAAACAATAAAACATAAACTAGAGGAAAACTAACCGAAGTGGAGAAATGAGCAAGAAAAGTGCTAATATTATATATGAAATACACCTATAAATCATGCTCATTTGGACACTTATCACACCCCCACACTTATCTTTTTGCTTGTCCTCAAGCAAAACTACGTACCCTAAGTAGGGAATGCTCAATAATAACAAATATTATTATGAAGGGTAGGATAAAGAAGTCAATAGTACATGATCTTAAACTTTTTAGAGGAGTGTGATCCATCACCTACTGGTGGCATAGGTGTACTCAGGGCAAAAATAAAAATTAGAGTTTCGGGGTATGATCCGGAGTACTTCAATGCTTCTTGATTTAAGGTGACTTTGAGAACTTTTACCATGGCCAACTTCTCTCAAGAATGGGCATTGAGGAGAAAACAAAAGGAAAAATAGATTTATGCATTTGTTTCACTTTTGCATAAGAGATGAGAAGATAATAAGTAGGCATCAAGCCCTTGTATTTAAGAACACTCAACTCTCTTTGTTGGTTACCAATGGTGTCTCACAAGTCCCTTATTTATTATTTTTTCCTTTTTGACAGAGAAGCACCCCTTAGCAATCCCTAAGAAAGAAGACAGAAAGAACCCCTGAGTAATAAAAATCCAACCATTTTAGATCATTTGGTCACACCGCATAAAAATGCTCCTCAAAAGTAATCAAAATTTTAAAATTTTTGTACATTTTATACCATTTATCCCACAATTCATAACAATATTTATTCCTAAAGAGAACAACCCACATATACAGGGTCCACAATATTGAATTTGAACAAACGCAAGATAAGCAGAGAGATTAAGCATTTAAGCATAAAATGTCACCGAAAAGGGCACACTCCCCCACACTTAAATTGAACAATGTCCTCATTGTTCACTAGAAAAACAAGGGAAAGATTCAGAAGGCCTTTTCGGTAAGTAGATAAAATAGAGAGAACACGAAGCTCACGAATATTCATTTAAGCATATAAATTCTCCTCTGCATAATTTATTTAAATAAAAGCAAGTTTAGAGAAACTGGTACTCCCCTGATCTTATTTTTGCTAGCGTGTTTTGGACTTCCCCCACACTTGAGCTTCAGCCTCAAGTAGCGTAGCTTGGTTGCGGTGTAGACATGAAATTGCACCTGCATAAAACACTAGAAGCAACCATACTATAAACGGGGTTAAAAGTTAGCAAAAATAAAATTGAAGGGAATCTGAAAATTAAAAACAGCATAAAAAGCATATAAAAGATAAGTTCGTCCGGGTTGCCTCCCGGAAAGCTGCCCTTCTTTAACGTCTTTAGCTAGACGCTGTTTCGTTAGATCGATCATGGGGGGTGGTTATGAGGAGGAGATCCAAAGCATGACTCGATGGTTTTTTTGAGAGTCCACCTGGATGCATGTTTTCTTTTCTTATCCCGCTCTTCGTCCGGGATTGGTGGTGGTATCTCTGTGATAGACATGCCGTCTGGAAGGGTAATAAACAGAAGTGGGGATGATGATGATTGAGTATCCCTCACAAACTTGAGATCTTTGGATTTGCTATCTGGAGATCTTCCTGATGCAAACTCCAGCTTTTCGTTGTATGCTTGAAGGGTGATCTTCCCCTGGGCTACCCAAATGTGCACATCGGCTGTGGCAAGGAATGGTCGTCCAAGGATGAGAGGTGTAGTGGAGTTCTCTTCGATGTCTAGAATGACAAAATCACATGGGAAGTATAAGTGCTCCACTTTAATGATAACATCCTCCACCACTCCGCTTGGGTATGTTACCGAACCATCTGCCAGTTGCAGGGTCATCTTAGTCTTTTTCATCTCTCCAATTCCCAGCTTTTTGAAAGTGGAGAGGGGCATCAAATTGATGGAGGCACCCAGATCGCATAGGGAGTATGGAAACGAGGTGCTACCAATTGTGACTGGAATAGTGAAGCTGCCCGGATCATTGCTTTTTGATGGTAGTGGTTTTTGTAGAGTAGCTGAGCAAGCTACATTGAGAGGTACCGTACCGACTTCGGCCAATTTAGTTTTGTTGGATATGAGGTGTTTGAGGAATTTGGCATAGTTTGGCATTTTGGCAATGAGGTCTACAAACTGTATGTTGACGTTTAGTTGCTTCAACATCGCTAGAAATTTACCATATTCATTATCCAATTTCTGCTTCTGGAGTCGGCGAGGAAATGGTATAGGCGGTTCTTGTGAAGAAGGTTCTGAAGCTGGTGGAATAGTGAGGATGGTTGGAGATGTCTTTTCTGTTGGAACCTCAACTTTTCCTTCACTATCCTCTTTGGATTCTTCTGATTGTTGCGGGATGTGAATCTCGTCGGTTTTCTTACCGCTTCTCAAGGTTATCGCCTTAACCTCCTCTTCTTCTTCTTCAAATTCGAGCTTCTCATTTTCATAACCGGCTACTAAGTTCTCGAGGTAGGTATTCTCAGATTGAATGCGATTTTTATAGACTTTGGCGGTGCTTTCCAATTCAGCTACATTCCTTTTGGAAGTCTCAATTGCTACAACCCACTCTTGGAGGGAAGGGTGTAGTTCTGGAACTTTAGCTGTTTTAGCCACCTCCGTCTTTTCTTCATCGTGCTCCTTCACATAGATGCACTTGGCTTGCTCTCTTGGATTTGGTTCATTTTGGCTGGGGAGAGCCCCTGGCGGTCTTCGAGCAAGATGTTCTGCAAGTTGATTGAATTTTCCTTCGATTTTCTGGTTGAAGGCTTCTTGTGCAGAGAGCTGGTTCTGAGTTATGGACATGAATCCCTTCATCATCTCTTTGAGTTCTGCGTTTGGATCAGAAGAGGATGATGATGGTTGTTGTTGTTGTTGTTGGAAACCTGGAGGGGCACCTTGTGCTCTATAACCCATATTAGAGTTTGGTTGGGGTCGGTTCCCCTGATAGGCATTGGAATTGTTGTTCTGCCCTCCTTGGTTTTGATCATTATTTTTCCATGAGAAATTCGGGTGATTTCTCCATGGATAGTTGTTGTTGAAGTTGTTGTTGTTATAGGAGTTACCGGGACGGTTTCCTATGAATTGTACTTCCTCGTACTGGCCTTTACCTTCGCACTGAGGGGTTTCATGAGGACCGGCGCATATGGCACATCCTTCTGTAGGTGAAACTGACGATGAACTTGTAGGTGGGGAAGCTATTGTTTTTACGATTTCGTTCTGTGATGTTGTTAGCTTTTCCACCATCTTTGCAAGGGACGAGATCTGAGCCGATAAATGATCTGTAGGCTCAACATGGAGTAGGCCTGCTGCTCGTGGCGTTCTTCCTTTGGATCTCGTCCACTGTCTTGTATTGCTCGTCATGGTTTCGAGAAGATCCATTCCTTCTTTAGGAGATTTCATCATGAAACTTCCTCCTGCAGAGGAATTGACGAGTAGTCGGTTCCCATCATCCAGACCGTTAAAGAATGACAGGCAGAGGGATTGATCGTCAAGACCATGGTGGGAACATTTCATTAGCATATCCTTGAATCTGTCCCATGCGTCGTAACGTTTCTCCCGGCTCTGACAGAAAGTGATTTCACCACCGATCAATTGCCTCGTTCTACTGGTTGGGTAGTATTTGGCAAGGAATTTTTGGGCCATTTGAAGCCATGTGGTGATTGATCGGGAGGGAAGGCTTCGGTACCACCGGTTTGCTGAATCCGACAACGAGTGAGGAAATAGTTGTAGACGGATTCTTTCTTTGACGTTGCCGGTTTGACTAAAGGAATTGCAGAAGTCTAGGAAGAGACTCAGATGATTTGGGGCTTCATCTGGGTTCGCTCCACTAAACTTGCCTAGATCCCGGACGGCGGTGATGTAGTGAGTTTTGAAAACCCATCGTCCGGCTTCTTCTGGTGTTAGTTCGGGGAGAACTATGGCTGATGCTCTTCCTTCGGTGTTAGGTTGGTGATAATCAGATAGGGCACGGTGTTCTGGTTGAATTGCATGGTCAATTTCATTTATAACTTCGTTATTGGCCATGGCTCGGTTTCTCAGGTTTCTCTGTGCTTGAAATAAAACGCTCGGGTTCGGGGCTCGGACTGATTGGTGGAGAGCCTCGGGTTCGAGTATTTGGCATGCACAGAAGATAACTTGTGGTTTTGTCAGAAGCTGCAAAATTAGTTAGTAAATAAAAAAAGAAAGACAGAAATATTGGTTAGGCTGATAAACGTTAGAAGTTAGTATACTGGAAATTATAAGTTAGTAGTTAGTATACAATGGAAAGAAATGTTAAGGACAATGGAAATGAAATGTTAAGGACAATGGAAATTAAATGTTAAGGACAATGGAAAGAAAGGACAATGGAACGAAATGACAATGGAACGAAATGACAATAATATTAAGATGTTAGATGTCCAAAGTCCGAAGTCAAATGTCCAAGTCAGGTCAGAAGTCCGATGTCCAATTCAGATTATAGGTCCGATGTCCAAGGTTGATTATTAACAAGATAATATTGACAGATATTATATAATAAAACAGGTGAACTACCGGAAACTAGGGAAATTGATGGAATCAATCTCCCCGGCAACGGCGCCAATTTGCATAAATAATTGAGACATGGTTATAAATATGGTTAAGTAATTTAGGAAATTCCCCCGCTATCCTAGGATACATTTTTCCATCCACATCACTTAATTCACCTTTAACTGTTTTATTATTTCTGTATTAATTTAACAACAAATCAAGCTGCCTCCGGCTAAACCCCTTTTACAGTTTTTAAGTAACTACCAAGACTAGGGTAAATTGAACAATCTCCCTGTGGATACGACACTCGTTATACTACGACCGGGAATTGTTTGCAGCCCGACGTTTATAATTTGAGTTTTTAATTTCTTTCTTTTATGTAAATTACACCTGTTCTAAACCACTCAGAAATAACAGTCTGCATGTGGTAAGAAGGATACAGACTTCCACAGTATCTTCCTTTGTTGGGCAACTAAAGACTATTGGGCTAGAGTGGTGTCTGTTAGCCAATTACCTGCTGAAGGTGATGGGGCTATTCAAGAGTGGTTTTTGGATAACAGTAGCAAGTGGTCTAATAAGAGATTAGCAGAAATAGTGAATACTATATGGGCTATTTATGATGCTAAAAATAGAGTTAGACACAATATTGACTTGTCAATTTCGGAGTGTATTGATGCAAATCTTGCTTTCATCAAAGTGTACCAAGATATTGATAAGAACAAGAAGGTCCAGGAGATCTCTGATTGTCTTCCCCTCCAACTCAAGCGAAATGAAGTTTGTCTAGCTATTCATACTTTCAGGAAAAGAGGTGCTTATATGGTTTGTAGTGGTGTTCTAACTTCTCATCCTGGGAATTTGATTATGACTTACAACAGGAAAGTGCAAGGATGTAGAGATCAAGTCCAAGCTGAGGTTGATACCATTTCTTTTGGTATTAAAGAAGCTCGGGTTAGAGGCATATCAAAAATGGTGGTGATGGTCAACCTGATGGAGACTAAGAAGCTGTTTGAGAATCTCATGAGAAGACGACAACAATATGATGATGATCTAACGGATTTGTTAAATGACATTAAATCTTTTAGCAATTTCAGACTAATGTTTTGTATTGTAAGCAGGAGTTTTACCCTGCAATGTTAGCGTGTGGTTTGTTTAACAACACAAACTGGTGGAAAAAGTGGGAGCACACCAATGTGTCTTAATTTTTCCTTCATGCAATCACTATGGAAGGTAGTATATGTAACTATTTTGGTGGCTAGAAGTCACTTTGTTTAATATATATGATGAAGTAACATTTTCAATCAAAAAAAAAAAACTAACGAATGTGGGATTCACTATAGTGAAATGTTGTTTCCTCGGCCAACTGTCTCAGATGTGTATATAATGACTCACCTTTTGATTGTGATCTATATAGTTTATATGCTACGAATGTCATGGATATTGATGGGCATCCCGTCAAAGGGCTTATGGAAGGTCTTTCTCTCTAGCTTCCAGCTCTTCACTAATGCTAAAATCATGGCTAAATCTTCTTTCAAAAAAAAAAAAAAAATTCATGGCTAAATCAAAGTGGCGAAACGAAGATGTCATAAAGATGACCAAGTCTAGACATATGTATATTATTTTCGACAAGTCAAGTCTTGGGTCAACCTATGAGTCTATGAGACTATGACCATGGTGCTAGTATCATGCTCTCGACATAAATTCGTATTCTTTTTTTTTTTGCTAAACATAAATTCGTATTCTTATTTTTCTACAAGCCGAAGAAAAGTTTCTATTATAGAATATACGAAGTAAAATGCAAAGTATTAAACTTGTTAAATGGGTTATATAGTTTATAGTTTTATACCACACCCTTTCACACGAATAAAGCTAATTAATGACACCCAAACGAGGGGCACAAGAGTCCTAGTCAACATTATTAATTTTGCGACATTACTTCTACTTCGTTAGGAATGGCTCATTTCAACTCGTTGAAGATGAGCTATCGCCCCTTCCATAAGACCTCTCTCACTTTATCAGTAATATAATTAAATAATTAAATTAAATGTTTTCTTTGGCAACTTTGGTTTGCACGGTGCCAGGTTTCGCATGGTCGGATCCACCGTTTTGAGCATGGATGGTCACAAGCAATGTCCTTCCTCCACCACTCTTTTTCTACGGACCTAGCCAGCTCTCTCACGCTTACAGCAGCATCGCCGGATCATCCTATGTGGCCAGAGTTCTTTACGGACGCTAGTTTAGATTCCAGTGGCATGTGGGTGGCTTGGGTGGGGGTGGCAAAACACCCAGCTGCTCTCTGCCGGTGGTCGAAGTTTTAGAGGCACTATAGTATTCCAGATGCGGAAGCCATAGCTATTGAGGACATGTTACATGCGGCTAGGGTTTTACGGGTTCGTAGTTTGCGGGTCTTCTCTGATTGTCGGTCGGTATCAGTATTTGCAAACCGGCACAGTCTCAGCGCTTCTACCTTCAACAACAACTATTTGAATCGGGTTTTGGCAGCGATAGGTGTTTTCAATGATGTTGTATGGTTCCATATTCCTAGGGTGGAAATCTCTCAGCGCATACTTTAACTAACCATGCCCGAAGTACATGTTTATCGGGTTCATGGACACCGGACAACATTCCGGAACTTGTACGCAACTTAAGCATATAAATATATCTTCTGTTTTCAAAAAAAAAAAGTAATATAATTAAATAGAGTATTTACATCACTTAACTAGACCAACGATTGTCCCTACGTATACCCTGAAACCTGGCAAGCAATGCCGGGCCCATACGCTCGCTAAGGGTCATCTTCTTTACTCACTTTGTGGCTTTTGTTTAGTTCAGATTTCTAAGACCAATTCTTTTGTATTATCAAATGAGTTTATTTGATCAATTTGTTTTTTTCTGTATGTCACATAGTCAATCAATTTTTTTCTCTTTACTTTTTCCGATTCAAACTGACAAACAAATAGTCATAACAAACAAATCGCTAATGCTCCCCGCTTAAAGGATATCCCATAATCACCTCCCTAAAAAAAAACAAATGGTAATTTTGGGCTACATATAGTTATAGATGGTTAATAATATATATTTTTTTCTATAAACTATGAAGTGTTAGTATGTAAAGTAGTTCAAATATATGGATTTTGATATATTATTGATCATCATATTAATTGTTGTACATAACTTATACTTTAGTGTATCATAACAAATGTGGTAAAAAAAATAGCTACTTAATTAGAGTGGTTGAAATAAAAATGAAAGTTCAAATGTATATAGGAAGCAAAGAGAAGCATTACATTTTTAAGCTTTTAGATAGAAATAATATCATAAATATTAAAACAGACACTTAAATCCGTCACTTTAAGATTGAAAACATTTAAACAACGTATTCAAGATTTGTAAAACGTGAATCTTAAATATATGGCTAATTTCTAAGCTACATCTAGATTTTGGAGTAGACTTTTGCGATAGTACATAAAATATATTTTATCTCCATGGGCTTATGTCTGAGCTGATAAATTGTTTGCTATTTTCTAGAATATCTTAACATATGTAGTATAATAAAGACATGCTACATTTTATCCATGAAAAATCGGTCATTTCTAATTAAAATCTGGACAATGCACGCGGCTGGATGTACAATCGCGTCGCGGCATCAAATAGTCCAAACACTGCACAAGTTCTGCGTTGGATCAATAAATCAGTGGCAACATCGGGATCTCCACTTCGATTAATTTCGAGGCATTTGTTAGCCCAACCTAAATACAACCACTATGAGGCCCCTAATCACATCACCTTCGTTTATATTTCCAACACAATCCCACCAACTCTCAAAAAGCAAACTAGCCACTAACTAGAATTCCATTTTTTACAATGGGATCTTCTAGCTTTTCCTTTCATTCCAGTCCCAGTTGATGCATTTGAGTGACGACAAACGCCAAACTGTGATCGGAGATCTAATTAGGTGGACAAAATCATTTAATACCAACCCCAATTCTGAATAGAAATAGCCATGAATGTCCCTTGGGATGATCTCTGAGTCTGACCCCACTTCCATAACAATGCTAAGGGCACAATTCTTCATGATACTATTAAATTCCAGTCATTTATGTCTCTGGGGTCTTTTACCGACGGTGAAACATAAAACGGATATGTGGGTCTGTGAATACTGTTGTCATTTTCATCAATCTGGACAACATCGATCACTCCAATGGATTGACAGACAATCTGTTAAAAGCAAAGGAAAAGGGGGCTTTGGACAGGACAAATTTTGGCTTGCTTGGAATCCAATTTAGATAAGAGAGATCGTGCGGCTGATAACTAATATGACTGACAATTTTCTCTCATTTAAGAAGGTTAGGAGAGGATGAACTAAACGACATTCAGTTTGCCCTCTTCAGTATGGCTCTTACAAAAGCTGCTGAAAATAAAACCTTTGCGGACGGAGGGACCATTTAATTCAATGCACGCGCGCAACTGTAATTATAATTGGAGCAGTGATGGGTCATGAGCAGAGAAAGATACAACAGATGAGGAGAAACGTCCAAAAACCGCACTCTTGTCTTGTGTAGGAGGGACTGTTTAATTAGGTTTAATAGATTAGAACCTATAATTCACATGAGATCCAGATGAATCTAGATAAAATTTGCTTCAATATACTATAACATGTCCATAAATATGGACTACTAAAAACCAAGCCCCGGCGGCTTGGTCGGTAGTGGAAGGAGTGGAGAGATACCCTTGAACCAAAGGTCCTGGGTTCGAAACTCATCCATTGCTGTTACCAATCAAAAAAAAAAAATATGCACTACTAAAATAATCAGAGCCTAATTTTGAGTTTTGATTGTTTATTATTTTTATATAAGAGGGAAGTATAGTCAATTATTTATCTGTATTGTTTACAACTAAAAGGTGCATTGTTATTACTTTAGTGGCTTATATGAAGATTTTTGGGTTATAGTTGTACACACATCCTTAGATGTTTCTTCAGTTAGTAGATAGTCATAAACACAATTTGTTTATATATCCCTTGTTAGATTTTTCGTAACCATTAGGGAGATTTGATTAAGAGGTGATCATTATAACCCTAGAAACCAAGCTAATAAGAGTTCCAAGTAAAAAAAAAAAAGGATAGATCACAGTAGTGCCACTAAAATCAAAATGATGAAAACTATCTACCATACACAAGAAGCCCCTTGAGGATGCTTGTGTTCTCGGTAAACTAAGAGCCTAACCTTACCATTGCATGATTGACTCCATGGGAGACCGTCGAACTAACATAACTAAGACCATCAACAATGTTAAGAAAACAAGAGCAAAGATTGGGGCACTAAATCATGGTAACCAAATAGGGAACATTTTCTACCCAAGAGGAGTTAGCAACATGGGTTGTGCCCTTACCCAAACACAAGGAACATGGAATCTCCTTGCCCTTGTTGTTGGTTGTCATGCCACCATCATTATCGTCCTTGAACCGCTCTTCCTCCTAGATTCAAGCATCATTCCTTTGCCTTTCCTACAAGCTTCCGAAAGACACAGGTCCCAAACTCCATCCTAGAAGCTTCAAGTAGGAGATCATCAAATTTACTTTTCAGTGAGCCATTTTGAAGGAGTTGGGAAATCTTCACCAGACCCCGGCCTCTCCGATTGAGCAAGGGGGGATGCAAGGTCGCCTCTTCGTCGATCAGCCTAAACAGATACATGGGGAGGAAAGATTTTCTCCATCCGCTCCTAAACTTCCTTGGTGGAAAAACCATGCATGGGAGGGGGGTGGGAGTGATAAACCTGGGATTGAGACCTTACGAGATAAGTTTTTGTACTAAGCCATATGCCATAGAGCACATCTCTAACATCTTTAGGCTGTGGTTTTGAATAGGCATTGGTAACGTGGAGGAAGAGTCCACAATTTGAGCATATAGGTGGCATATTGTCATATGTAATTGCAAAAACCAGAAACTTTACATCCACGAACATAGCAAGAGAGTGGAGGATTGAGAGGTGGACATCCAAAAGGACCTTACACCTTAAGTACTGAAAGGTTGATGAAGTTCCATCCTTGACATTCCCAGTAAATCGGCCAAGCTTCATGGCCGCACTGCGTGCAAATTCCTAGTTGTGAAGCGCTCTTGGGACATCGTAGACCCTGACCCTGAAGGGAATTTAAGTGAATTTATGTTGAGTAATGGATTTGGCAGGGTCAAGGGTCTGAATAGCAAAAAGTCTATTATTAACCATCCATGGACCTCTCGCAAGGACTGATTGCATGGTCAAAATAGTTTCAAACTCAAACACGAAGATGTTTGGCCCGACTTTGGTGAATCGAAATCCACCGAACTCGCTCAGTGTTCCTTATGGATTAAGGCTAGAGTAGTGGCGTAAAAAGGGGCAATGGAGAAAAGTTGAGCTACAAGGTAGCATCAAGCTGTTAGTGTAACCTCATTGACTTTGATAGTCCATTGTTGTAAGCATGGAAGGTGGAAATGAACGAATTTTTATAAAGAAGGCAGATGAGATGAAGAACGATCAGGGCAAAAGAGAAGGGATGAAAATGATACGGGATGGAGCAGCTCAAATTAAGTTGATATAGTGGCTGGAATATCGGGGGGAGGGAGGGTAGTCGAAGAGAAAACCCGATGACACACTGCAAGTTGGATGAAACGGGAATCGAGGGGAAATATAGGATAATACAGAGCCATCCATGCTTAAGGATGAGTCAGTGAAAGAGATTATCTCCACCTTAACAAGGCGGAACAAATCATTGCTATCATTTTACAATGCAGTGAAGAAAGAATTCGAGGGGACTTAAGCCCCTACCCTCCTTTCATAGGGAGACTAATGAAAACAAACGCAAATAAGCGTTAGTTGAATGTCTTATTAGTGAGTGAGACAACAATAATAATATAATACTAATTATATTAATAAAATAATAAAAACAAATAATATCTGAGCTTTTGGCTGGTGTATGATCAAGATACTATGAAGTTTTAAAAGACTCTTGGGTATGAATTTTCGGTCTCATTGTAACACCCCTACCATTAATACAATGCTTACCGTCCAATCTCCTTACACATCAGATACACGCAGCGGATACATACTTACATACAGTGGGTGATACAATGTCGTTAGTCACCCACGTGACTAACAAGGCTACTACTACTGCTACATACAGCATCGGCCTGATGGACCGGAATCCCGAGTACTACACATCTATAATACATACTCCATTCATCAATCAAATACAACAATGCTCCATTCGATACTTACTCCTCCATAATCCATACAATACAATATACTTAACCGAGTCTACTAGGATCCTTATACAATTATCATATCTCTTCCAAGTTCATACATACTCACTAAGAGTCTACATCTACCCATTCCTCACAACTACTTACTTTCTAAGTACAAGGGTGTGCCGCCGGTCTCTTACCTTGACCACATCCGCTTCGGGTACCTGCACACTAAAAACGTTCCCCCTAGGGGGTCAGCTTTCGCTGCGCATGATAACCGCATACCCCGCGTACTAGTGAGGGTACGCCGACCACTTGGTCGAATACATGCAGTTCATTTTCATACAAACATACATGCATACATGCTCTTACACACAATACCATAATACTTACGCAAGGCATACATGCATACACTTCATTACATACAAGGAATACAATATGACCATCCAATACATACTTACCTTCTTCCGAATACACATACTCATTACATGCATAGTATACAATACTTGTTAGCTTCATTGGTCCACCCGGGTTAATCGGGTGGAGATTACTCTTGTACTCGTTACTCCATACATACGCATACATACTCATACATACTCATACGCATACTCATACTCATACTCATACTCATACTCATACTCAACTCATACTCATACTCATACTCATACTCATATACTCATACTTACTTACTCACTTACGTGCTTACTTTCTCTACCATGTTAAGTCATCGGGACCTCCGGCCCGGGGAACTACTCGGTCCCACCACCGGGATTTACTTGGTTCACTAATCCAGGATGCTACCCACTTAAGGGATTTGGGCCGTGGACCAGCTTAAGAACCAGGAATCGGATCCAACCTCTTGTGTCTCCTCATCCTCACGCGTGGCTGAAGCTATATCGGACTTCTACTCATTCCAGTTTACTCACTTAAGTTAGGAGTTAGGTAGTTAGGAATTAGCAGAAGTCATTCATACAAGCCACATACACAATTACAATGCTCAATACTCGTTTATACAAAATACAATACAATACTTAAGTACAATACAAGATTCGAATACCATTCATCATCATTCATACATTTCATGAATTATACAAACTAGTGTTCAAGACAATAAATATCAAGAACAACATAAGTCAAGCACAGGTAAGTGCAATATAGTCCGATTCATGCATTTATCTTATTTAGGTGATCAAATAAGCACACAAATCGGGGTAACCAGATTAGGATACAGGGCATGAAGAAATCATACCTTTTTCTGCAATTTACTTTACCGGTGCCCTCTTGTTCCTTAGTCCTTATTTGTTCCTCGAGTCCTATTCTTGAACCCCTGGCTACATGCCAAATGGTTCAATCAATACTACGCATTACATTACATACATAATCTACTCCCGTACTTACCCCGTTGTCCCGTTATTTCGGTTTCTCCTTAATGTTCTTATACTTACACATTGTTTACTTCCTTTAAGTTAGTTTTCTTAATTAACATCGGTATACTTACATATATGTACATATGTATATGTGGGTATACACATATATATACATATATATATTATTTAATTTAATTTTTTTTTGTAAGACCCGACCGACCTTACAAGTCCGGTCCCAAGGTCGGTCGAAGTCAGTAAGGAATTACGCTAGAAAATTTCAGGGCCGACCGACCTTGCAAGTCCGGTCTCAAGGTCGGTCCATTCCAGTAAGTTACACGACGGAGAATTTTAGCCCGACCGACCTTGCAAGTCCGGTCGCAAGGTCGGTCCGTTCCAGAAAGTTACAAGACGGGAAAATTTTGAGTCGACCGACCTTGCAAGTCCGGTCGCAAGGTCGGTCCATTCCAGTAAGTTACATTACGGGAATTTCTTCTGGCCGACCGACCTTGCATGTCCGGTCCCAAGGTCGGTCCATTCCAGAAGGTTTCCGTCCCTTGTAAATCTGGGCTCGACCGACCTTGCAAGTCCAGTCCCAAGGTCGGTCCGGCCCAGTAATTACATTTTTGTTTCTGTTTTCAGTCCCTTTTCTTACCCATTACTTCCCCATTGTTCCTACACTTAATCCACATGTTTTAACACTAATTAAACCTCCTAATACCCCTTAGTTCATCCACCAAGTTCCTTACTAAATCATCAATCATCTTACACAATTTCCTCATTTCCTTTCCACACTTACAACAGATTTTCATCCTTCAATGCTACAGATTTTTGTTCCAACTTCTTACACTCAATACTCCTACTACCAATTCCATCATTAGCATCCCAAATACCTTTCCAAACAATTACACATCTATACCCAAGTCCAACATTCACTTTACTAGGACTTGTACTCTAATTCTTCCTAGTTCCTCCAATGAAATCCAATACTTCTTGCTACAGATTTTATACTCTCCTAATCACATACCACTACCACCATTCCATGGTCATTAACATCCCTACTATCTCCCAATACACACCTTGGTCTCCCATTCACCAAGTCATCCACACATGTACATATTCCTACCAAAATTTTGCCATAGTTCATCTACTTTTCTACTTATCCACACATCTCCTTCTCATCAATTCATCCCTATACACCAATACTCAATCAAATATTAATACTAATACTCATACACAATCATTTGGCTCCAAGGCCTACAATTCACATACTAATTTCACAAATACTCAAACTTCCAATACTACAATACCAATACAAGATTTTGGGTTCTTTAGTTAGTTTGCCCATTCCCATTAGTCTAATGCATCAAAATTAACATTAGTAAAGGGCTCTTACCTTGAGCTTATAATTCCTTCATTCCTTTTCCAATTCTCCACTTCTTTCTTTCTTGCCCAAATCGGCCATGTGGGGAATGGAGTTTCCAAACTCCATTCCCATCACCCAATGAACACAAAACAACTACAATTAATATACTAACCTTTAATTTAATGCTAGTTCATTGAAATGCTTAAAGCAAGATTTCTAGGGTTTACCTTTGGAGAGTTTTAGAAGGGGTTTTAGCCCTTGGTTCAAGAAGGTGAATCCACCACCATTGCAAGGTTGATATTATGCTCAAAAGAGAGAGAAAAAACAAGGCATTACAAAGAGGCAAAAATCAGTTATGAAGTAAGGTGGGGAAAACATGAGTTTTTCATGTAGATTTTTACCTTGTTGGAAAGAGGAGACTCCAAGCTCCATAATGGTGCGCTTTTCTCTTCAAATGGGGAAACCCATGGAGATGAAATTCATCCTTTTCGAATTTTGAAAAGAGAGAATGATAGAGGAGGATGAGGGGAGTTCAAATATGTAGTTATTTTTACCTTTGGAGTTCAAATGAAGCTAGAGCATGTGGAGAAAGAGGAGAAGCCATGGGAGGCTTGTGGAGCTCCATGAAATCGCCCAAACCAGAGAGAGAGGAGGGAGAAATCGGTGGAGGGGGAGAGGAAAGAGAGAGATGAGTGAGTTGTGAGAGGAAAGGCATAAAGTAATTCTTTTACTTTATTGCTTTTTGCTTTTGGCTCTCTTATTTAATTAGCTAGTTACATGTGTGTGTGAGGGAGTTATTTGACTCTTTAAAAACCGGCCCCCTTATAGTATACTAGCTGGAGCGTTTTTCGTCTTTTACAGAAAACGCTCGTTATTTTACCCGGTTTGATACTGTTCACTTATCGGGCCCATTTTCCGGAATTTCCTCTTTAATGTTTAATTTTTTATTAACTATTAAGCTCCCATAAATGCTTAATAATTATTATTTAATGATTTATAATTTTTACGGGTTCGTTTGACCACTTAAAGTCACGTTTTCGGGTTTTCTCGAAAAACATGCTCTAAAGCTCTATTAGCGTTTTAATTCGTTATTTGGATCCGTTTTCTTCGGGAGTTGTTCCCATATTATTTAGGTCTTATTAAACCTTTAGGATCCGTATAATACGCTAACCGAGGCCTCATACCTCCTATGGTTATCTAACGCTTATTTAGCGTTTTTTCCTTTTAAGCGTTTCTTTATTTCTTTTGGGATTTATTTTTCCTTACCAATATTAATTAGGTACCATTAGGCCCTTAAATATGTATTAGATTAATTTTAATCCTTATATTTAAGTTCGGGGTATTTCACTCATATAGTACAGTTCTTTATTGCGCATACGTATACCACTAGAGTCAAAATTAATAATTCTTTTACTTGGAAAAGCATTTTCTTGTACCATCCTTATCATGCTCGTACCATATGTTGATCAGGACACTGTCAATTAGGGTACCTATAACCCTTTAGCTTTATCACATTGGAAAAGCTTATATGTTGGCTACATTAATTAAGAGACATGTTCGTTGAATATATAAAAAGTATGTAATTGGTACTAGATGTTGTAACTTTAATTCTTTTTTTTTGTAAAAAGGTAATGATATATTTATATAAACAGAGTTTTTACAAAAAGTGATATATAGAGGACTATATATCAGATTCCAAAAGATAAGGAATGAGGCTCAGGGGTGGGGGATATACAAAAACCCTCATATACAAGTGTGGAGCTAACTTGAGAAGCAAAGGGGAACAAAATTATCCCTCACTACAAAAATGCTAGGAACAAAGCACTCTATCCAGCCAGTGTGAGTCTTTGTTGGAGTGACCCATGTTCATCCAAATAATAGACTTGGTGGCAGCTTTGATATCCGCAACAATGAGTGCTGGGCTCCTTGCCTGGTTGGCCATTGCTCTCTTGCATCTCTCGATCCATAGGTAATAGACCACATTAGCTATGGCGGCTCTTTTCACTCGGTCGATCGGATGATTCCTCTTGTAGTAGCGGGAAATCTAGTGGGAACAACTACGGAGGTTGGTCCTATTCGTAGGTATCCTCAACCAGTCACAGATACTCCACCAAACTCGGCTAGAGAACCTGCATTGAAAAATAGATGGTGGCTAGTCTCTGGAGCATGCTCATAGAGCCAGCATCTGTTAGAAAGACAAATGCCCCAAGATTGGAGCTTATCACAGGTTTTGAGCCTACCTCTAAGAGTAATCCATAAGATGAATTTAGCTTTGGGGATGGCCCAGGTTTTCCAGCAGATGTTGTGCCAGACAAACCATCTCGCGGGTTGAGTTATGTCATTGTAGAAGAGGCTGACTAGGGGTTGGGGAGGGTAGGAATGGAGCAGAGAGGAGGCGTCATCTAAGGTACCGCATTGCTTGATCCACCAGTCTCTTGTATGGAGGTTGGATTTCCAGACCCAAGGGTCATTTCCTTTGGCAACAACCGTCCAAATGTCATGGGTGCTCAAGTAAAGGCTGTGAATCCACTGGATCCATAGACGCTCTAAGTCATTAATGATAGAGGAGATAGTTTTGAGGTTGAAGCACATGTTCCATTTGTGAATATCTTTGAGACCCAAGCCCCCATGCTTCTTTGAGTCCATGATGGACTTCCAAGCTACCATGGGAGTGGTGTTACAGTCCGTCTCACCTGACCAGAGGAAGGAGCGAAAGTGCTTAATAATGTTCTTGATAACATTTTTAGGAATGGAATGCAAGAGGCCCAAAAGCCTACAATGCCAAAGAGAGTGCTTTGTATGAGAGAGAGGCGGCCCGCAAAGGAGAGGGATTTGCCAGCCCAAGAGGAGATGGATTTATGGATGTTGTCAAGGAGGGGGTTAAAGTCGGTGGAGGCTTCCTTGCAGTAATGGGAATGCCCAAGTAGCGAAAGGGGAACGAGCCAAGGTTGAAACCGGTTGAATGGAGGATTGAATCCGTTAGAGTGGGGTTAACTCCTCCAAGGAAAATGTCTGATTTTGCTGGGTTAAGATTAAGCCCTGAGGCCTCAGAAAATAGCTTCACTTGGCTTAGCATGAGGGAAATTGAGTCATGGTCGCCTTTGCAGAATAAGAGAGCGTCATCCACAAAGAGGAGGTGTGAGAGACGGAGAGAGTGGCAGGACGGGTGAAAGCGGAAACCAGGGGATTGGGGAAGTTGGTCAAGGAGGCAGGAGAGCATATCCATCATGAAGAGGTATGGGGAAAGAGGGTCCCCTGGCGTAGACCCCGTTCACCTTTGAAGAATCCAAAAGGGGAGCCATTAATGTTGATCGAGTAGGAAGTGGTAGTGACACAATGCATGATCCAATTACTAAATTTAGGGGGAAAGTTCATAAAGGAGAGAGTGTCCTGGAGGAAGGTCCAGTCAACTGTGTCGAACGCTTTCCTGATATCCATTTTCATCATACACCTCGGGGAGATGTGAGCCCTTTGGTAGTTTTTCATCAGGCAAGAGCAGAGCTGGATGTTATCAGAGATAAGACGTCCTTTAATGAAGGCCGCTTGGTTTTTGCTAATAAGAATGTGATCAACATTAAAATGATTAACACATGCTATTGAAAACAATTAATACCATTGAAAAAAGTTAACACCGATGAAAGTGACAAACAAGTAGGGATGGACATTCGGTTATTCGGTTCTAGCCAAAAGCCGAATTAGGAATAATAGTTCGGTATGTTCGGTTATAACTGAATTTCATTCTGAGAACCGAAATAACCAAGAACTAAATAACCAAAAATCAAAATTGTTAATTTGGTTTTCAATTAACCGAATTCAAAGAACCGAATTATGCAAAAGAACCAAATTATAGAAAAGAACCGATTTAGGGTTGCCAAAATCAAAACACAAAGTTTATACCTATATATTAACCAAAAACCGAAACTAATTATATTTCGGTTTTACTTGAATTATCGAATTGATTTTAATAGTTTTAATTAGTTCTCGGTTATAATCGGAATTGAATGCTAATCTTACACACAAGTTTGAATAAGTGTTTAGGGCTAGGAAAAAAACCGCCAGCGGCTACTTGAGTGAGTCAGCTAAGGCTCGGTCCTTTTTATTATTATATGACTTAGGTCGATTTAGATTTCTAATTTCACAATTTCAATCACTTCTCTTTACATCAAGTCCAAAGTTGTGTTAATTAAAATCAAATTTCATTTTTTTTTTATAAGCAACTGAAAATAATACTTCCGCCTTTAATTGACCGGCCTCTTTACTATTTGGATATGTCGTTTGACTTTAATTTTTAATTTAAGATAAATTAATTTTGAAAATTTAAGTTTTACATATGATTCCTTACATGATAAACTATATATTACAAAGTTTAGTTTTATAAAATTATTTATCTTATATACAAAAACGTATCATAAAATAAACAGGACGAGAATTCAACACGGAGTAGAATGATGACAATAGCTTTTCAATTTTAAGAATATTGCTTTCGAACAGGACAATTTCAACTCACTTATTTATACATACAAATATATAGCCTAAAAAACAGTTGCAACTATAATAACCTGCAGACGCGCGCAGAAGTAATCTCCATCATCTCTCTTTGAAAGAGGTCTCTCTTCATCACGTTGCAGACATGTTTTGTCATCCTAATTAATGCTCCAGCTTCCATATCAACTCCTTCTCTCCTCATCTTTTGATTTATCAGCTGCCTTCTAATCCCTTGAATCTTTTTTTACTGATAAACATCGATCAATCGCTTCTCAGTAAAACTGACCCAATCATAAAGAACTCTAGCTTGTGATGGCTACAAGTTCACCAAACTATGAACCACCAGTACCAAAGCAAGAAGCTGCTTCAGCTACTAAGCGTCTATCCGACCTTCTTCGTGAAAAGCAAGAGCCATTTGTATTGGAAGTCTACCTTCTAGAGAGAAGGCCGCGGTATCATCCTCTACAGAAAAGCCCAGTCTCTGAAGGTAGGTTCAAATGTAATAATGTCTTATCAACCGAGAAAAAGTGCACAATTGGTGGAGGATTCTCCAAGTTAGAGAGAAGAAGAACAATTGTTTCAGCTTCTTTCAAGTGTTCCCGTATTGCGAAAGCTATTCTTAACAAAGTTGTATCAGTAAACGAAATGGTATTAGTGAAGAGTTACGTCGCAGCCGGGTTGGAGATTAAAGATGGGAAGAAGATGCAAACTAATAGTGTTAAAAAGGGTGAACAAGAAACCTTGGAAGAAATGGAAGGATCTACAATATCGTCGACTGATGATAATAGTTGTTCAACTGAGGTTCAGACTCGTTCTGGATCTGTTGAGATCGAAGTAGAAGTTACATCCAGTAGTAAAGAACAGATGAATCAGGTTCTAGCAGCAAATAAGGTGATCCTAACTGATAACAATATTATATTCAATGGGTTTTGGTAGAGTAGATTTTAATTAGACGTTTTCTCATCACTTTTATTGTTCCCGGAGTTTTTCATGCTAATAATGTTATAATTTGAATCATTTAGGAGGATCGTTTTCAATGGCGAGCAGTTGAAGAAAACAAAGACTGTAGCCCTGTTTCAGTGCTTGATCCAGTCGAACCAGTACATGTTAATAATAGCGGTAAACATATTTCACCATTATTAAAGTTACTGAAGCTGGACACAATGTTGTAGCTAGCTGTTATTTTCTAGGTACACTTATCATTATTTTAAAACCAGCTGGTGCTTCTAAACTGTAGCAGGTGTTCAGTTTAACTCTAAGCAAAATTATCACAAAATTTTGAAGTCTAAGCAAACTCGACAAGAAGTGACGACAATCTCATCGCCAATTTCCAACTTGTCGTCCTTTCCCAAGAAAGTAGTCACAAAGGACTGTTCATTATCAGCTTCACTTTGGGAATTACTTGTCCGCTCACGAAGGGAGAACAGCAGTACTTGTTGTGCTCTTGGATCAACCAACCCACAAGCTTACTCAATAAACTCCAAAAAGGTAAAACAACAATCCAGGCAACTAATGTTCGATTGTGTGCGTGAGGCGGTAGAGACGACTAGAGCAAAGAAGAAACAAAGAAAAATGAAGATGTGGAGGAAAAGGGACTGCCAGAAGAGATTGGAATCAAATCATCAAGTGGATCAAAGGAAAGTGGAAAGGAGTTGACCCGTTTGATACGGTCAGAGCTTGTGGGTTCTTTTGAAAAATGGTGGGGATATGATTTGATTTGGAAAGAGATTGGAATGGAAGTTGGGGATACAATATTGGAAGAGATTAAAGATGAGTTGGTTCAAGAGATGGTGGACTCTTTCCTTTGTAATGACGTCGGTTAGATGTTTAGATCGATATACTGTTTTTTTTTTCTGGTATTTATATAGTTTGCTTGAAAAAATGTTGGTTGGGTTGGGGACTTTCTTTTGTTTTTTGTGGTATGGTAGGAGAGAGTTAGATTAGATACTCAGATAATGAGCAACTCACTTAACGTAAGAACAAGGATTGTACAGATACATATCGTTTGTTGCATATGAAAAGACAGTAAAAAAAAAAACTTGCATTTGGAACGTGTCTTGTTTGTGCTGTTTTTAGGCTGTTTCATCGGTCTATAGCACACCTGATTAGAGCTGTATCATTTATCTGCTGTGTGGATCACAGCATTTTGCTGTCTTTGCAGCACCGATCAAGAAAAAAAAATTGCATTCTACTTTTTTATTTTATTCAATGTAGAATTGACCCGCTCTCGCCTCGCTAGGTATTTTTTTGAAATAAAGAAGTGTATATATATATGTGTAACATTAGATACATAGTAGCCCTATGTATCTGACAACTAATTGGGACTTACGGCTAAGGGAGGGTGATAAAACAAATCAACACTCAATTCCGGAACCGAGGAAGGAAAGAACCCTAATGGCTCAAAGGAAAACAAAGAAGAAAGCTCGAAGTAGAGCTACAGTAATCTACACCATGTCTTACTACAATCGACAAACTAAATACCAGCTACCTAATAAACGACTAACCCAATAACAAACATGGGCCACACAGGCCCAAGACTGAACAGGCCAAATAAATAAGTACTCTAACACGCCCCCACAAACCTAAGAAGGAATCGACTTCTGAGGTTTGGAAACAGAGACCCCAGCTAAACAGATAATCTACAGACTCAAAGCTTCAAACCCATCTTCTTCATCTGTAGAGGGTAGGCTCGCCCAGGAAGTAATTTAGTTAAGACGTCAGCCAATTGATCCCGCGTGCTCACAAACTCCACCATCATCATACCCTCTTGCAACTTCTGACGCACAAAATGTATGTCGAGTTCAATATGCTTGGTCCGTTCATGCAGCACCGGGTTCCTTGCAATGTAGATTGCTGCTTGGCTATCTGACTTTACCGGAACAGGCAGGATGCTGTCAACTCCCAGCTCACTCAAAAGTCGGGTAACCCAACTGAGCTCAGCAGTAACATTTCTCATGGCTCTATATTCCGCTTCTGCTGATGACAGGGCCACAGTTGTCTGCTTCTTGCTCTTCCATGACAATGGACAGCCTCCTAACTGGATAAAATAACCGCTAATAGACCTCCTGGTGTTGGGACATCCTGCCCAGTCAGAGTCACAAAAAAGCAGTCAGAGTGAAGTCATTTCTGTTATTAAAGAATAAACCATAAGACAGAGTGCCTCTTATATAACCCAAAGTGTGAACAGCAGCCTTAAAATGCAAATCAGTTGGACAACTTAGAAATTGACTCAGGACCTGGACTGTGAAACTAAGATCAGGCCTGCTGTGAACTAAGTAACTGATTCTCCCAACTAGTCTTCTATATTCACTAGGATCGTCCAAGAGCCTTCCTTTATCTCTAAGTAGTTTTTCACTTGTATCCAAGGACCCGCTACCTTTCTACTATCTAAACAATCAAATCTTTCAAGAGATCCTCACAATATTTCCTTTGAGTCAACACTATCCCTTCTGTAGTGTGAATAAATTCCATTCCCAAAAAGAAACCAAGCCTACCCAGATCCTTAATCTTGAATTGCTCATTCAGATTCCTCTTAACAGAGTTTATCAAGCCTAAGTCATCCCCAGTCAACAATATGTCATCAACATAAACCTAAATAGCAAACTTTACCATTCCTCAAGCTAGTGAACAAAGAGTAGTCATTTAGGGACTGAACAAAACCAAGGGATTTAAGGAGGACACTTAGCCTGTAATGCCACTGCCTAGATGCCTGTTTAAGGCCATACAAGGACCGCTTTAGTCTGCACACTTTTCCAGAAAACTCCTCCTTGTGACCTGGAGGAATTTCCATATAGACCTCCTCCTCTAATTCCCCATGGAGGAAGGCATTATTGATATCTAGTTGACTAATCAACCAGTTTTTCTTAGTGGCAATAATAACTAAGGCTTTGATAGTAGTGAATTTAACAACTGGTGAAAAAGTTTCTAAGTAATCTATGCCATACCTTTGAGTGAAACCCTTAGCCACTAACCTAGCTTTGAACCTCTCAATGTCCCCATTAGCCTTATATTTCACCTTGTAAACCCACTTGCATTTTATTGGCTTAAAACCCTTCGGTAACTCAACCAGTTCCCAGGTATGATTCCTTTCCAAAGCTAAGAATTCATCATTCATGGCCCTTTGCCATTTCCTGTCTTTAACAGCCTCCTCATAACTACGAGGTTCTATGATTTCACTCAAAGTGGCAAAACAGAAGCTATGTCTATCCTTTCCTATCAAGACAACTCCTAGGGTTTGGGACAAATTTCTGCTATCAATGATGCTATCTTCCTCATGTAAATCACACATATCAGAATCATAGTTGTTTACAGCAGTGTTAACAAAGCTGGCAGCAGCTATTCTATCATTCAAAATCTGAGTGAAATAATCAGGAATTGAAAGGATGGAAGACTTATCTTTTTGCAGGCTTGTTGTTCCAACAATATAATCTTCCAGGTAGGCTGGTTGGTTCCTAGTTCTGGCCGATCTTCTCAAACTTGGTTCTCCTTGCTCTGTGAGGGGTATAGGCGCAGATTCTTCTTGTTCCTCTCTAGTCTCTTGCTCTGTGATGAATTCTGTTTCCAGATCATGTGTTTCACCTTCAGTAGGGCTGGAAGGGAGGGGTCCCTCCTCAACAGTCTCCTCTCTGTGGTTGTCATGGCCAAGACCATTTTCTTCCTGCTGTCTTTCACTAGCATCAATCATGTTAGTGTCAACAGTAGTAAATATATCATTCTCAGGTTGGCATGTTTCTTTATGAGGATCATGAAAATTCATTCCTGTTTTAACAGAAATGAAATCTACAGAGGTTTCAATTCCTGTTTTGAAAGGGAAGACCTGTTCATGAAAGATGACATCTCTGTTGTAAATTACCTTCCCATTATCCATATCATAAAGTTTATAGCCCTTCTTGTTTGTTCCATAACCAAGGAAAACACACTTCAGAGACTTAGGGGAAAATTTATCATGCTGCTCTTTATTAATGGGGCAAAACACAAACATCCAAAACTTCTAAGATTTAAATAATCTGGTTTGGTACTGTAAATAAGTTCAAAAGGAGTTCTGTTTTCTATACTTGAAAGAGGCATCCTATTTATGAGATATGTGGCAGTGAGAATGCTCTCCCCCAGAATCTCAGTGGGAGAGATGAGTGGAACATGAGGGCTCTAGCGGTATCTAGGATATGCCTATGCTTTCTTTCAGCCACTCCGTTTTGCTGGGGTGTGTAAGGGCAAGTGGTTTGGTGTTTTTATGCCTTTGGCCTAAAATATTCACTACCCAACCTCCCACTCCCCAACTCATAAGCATTATCTGACCTAATGCATTTAACCCTCTTGTTAAACTGTTTTTCAACCATGTTAATGAAACTGATAAGGAGGTTAAGAGAATCAGATTTGTGACTGCACAAGTGTGTCCAAGTAACACGACTTTTATCATCAACAATGGTAAGAAAATAAGAGTAGCCATCATGACTTTTCTGTTTGTATGGGCCCTAAAGGTCAACATGCAGCAAATCAAACAAATCATTACTCTTTATTGAACTGGACTGAAATTTCAATCTATGGCTTTTGGCCTTGCTACAAGGTTCACAAACAAAGGGTCTATACAAGTTCTTTTCTTTAACCAACCCTAATTTCAACAGTTTCTCCCTTGGGACATGCCCAAGCCTACAGTGGCACACACTAACAGAGATGTTATTGTCCACTTCTAACTCAGATACAGCCTGCTTATCAACATGTAAACCAGCAGAGACAGAGACTCTAAGATCCTTATCACACTGTTTATCTAAGACATATAGACCTCCCAACCCTGACCAATTTCGACCTTCACCCTTTTCCTGTTTTCATAGGCCTGGTAGATACAACAAGTAGGGTTAAAACTCAGCTCAGCATTGGAATCACTAGATAACTTACTAACTGAAATAAGCCCGAATTTAAAACTAGGAACAAACAGGACATTCTTAAGCATAATTAGGTTATTTATCTTGACATTCCCTAGTATTCTAACCAATTGAGGGTGCCCATCGGGCATACCAACAGTGTGGGGCTTGTCAAGAAACGAAAATTCTGTAAATAAAGACAGGTTGCCACACATATGGTCAGAAGCTCCACTATCAATTATCCAGTCTGTCTGATGGTACTTAACATTAACACGCTCAGAAGCATTCAAAGTTTTGTAAATATTAAAGTTCCAGGCAATTGATTTAAATGACAGAAGCTCACCGACGAATCCACAATTGGATTCGGATGAAGTCTTCGATTCCTTGTTGTTGGATTGAGACTTGCTGATGTATTCCAGCAGCTGGGTTACTTGCTCCGCAGTAAGGTTCCCATTGAAGGGGTCCTTGACACCTTCATCTCTTTGTTCTGTCTGGGTAATGGTGTTATTCACCTGGGGCCTCTTCTCTCTCGTGTTCTGCCATCCAGGAGGGAAGCCATGCTTTTGAAAGCACCTCTCTTCTGTGTGACCAACCTTGTTACAGTAGGAACACTGAGGAGCGGCACGCTTGTTGGAAAGATTTTGGCCGCGGCCGGCACTTCTTCTTCCCCCTTGAGTGACTGAGAAGGCTGATGGGGCATCAAGATTAACAGTTGGAGATGCTGTGATGTTCTTCTATCTTTCTTGTTGTATAAGGATAGAAAATGCTTGTTCTATTGTTGGGATCGGCGATATCATCAAGATGCTCTCCTTGGCGGAATTGTACTTGTCGTGGAGCCCCATCAGAAATTTAATAAGGCGCTGGGTCTTGACGTATTGGCTAAGGGCCCCTTCATTTACGCATGGACAATCTGGTAGAGACGTCGTTGCATCAAACTCGTCCCACAGGCCTCTTAGCTTGGCGAAATATTCACCAATTGATTCGTTCCCTTGGATAGTGTCAGCAAGTCTTCTTTCCAGATCATATAGCCTTGTTGCGTCAACTTGGTCGTAACGCGCAACCAGATCTTCCCACATTTTCGCTGCGGTGGATCGGAATAGAACGGAGTCTGAAACCCGCTTCTCCAAGCTCATCAAGATCCAACTTCTTATCATGCTATCGCAGCACCGCCACGCCTCAGCCCTTACATTGCAGTCGGTGGGTTTCTGCAAGGTACCAGTTACGAATCCAAGCTTATTCTTGGATCCTAGGGCAATCTCGACTTGCGCCTTCCATTTTGAGAACCCTGGACCACCGTCATACTTGGCGGCGAGGGCAAGGCCAGGGTGGTCCGAACTAGACAAATAGAGAGGATCTCCGACTGGGATCTGCACGGCCTTGCCATTTCCGGTATTCTGATTTTCTCCCTTCTTCTCGTTGTCTCCAACAGGCGGGTCAACAATCCCAGTATCCATTCCCGACATTGATGAAGATTAACACTGGGATGGCGAAAAGCACTGAAGAAGAACAAGAAACCGAGTAGAGGGACCAACAGTTGGGAATGGCAGAAAAAATGGGAACCGGAGAACAAGCTATCGAATAGAATCACAAAGAGGAAACAAAAAAGAGCGCGATCTCAAGATCGTTGCTCTGATACCATGATAAAATCAACACTCAGATTCGGATTGCTCAAGAATTTCTACAACAATCCGCCTTACCAACGTGGAAGGCTTGAAGAAGAACCGAGGAAGGAAAGAACCCTAATGGCTCAAAGGAAAACAAAGAAGAAAGCTCGAAGTAGAGCTACAGTAATCTACACCATGTCTTACTACAATCGACAAACTAAATACCAGCTACCTAATAAAACGACTAACCCAATAACAAACATGGCCACACAGGACACGGTCCACACAGGCCCAACTGAACAGACCAAATAAATAAGTACTCTAACAGAGGGGAGGATATACAAAATCTTTCTAGCAGTGAACAAAAATAGCCTACAGGCTTAGGGAGGAAAGATATACAAAAACTCCTACCAGCACACAAGAATAACCTAGAGCTGGCAAGCTCGCACCTGCCCAATGGTCCAAAATCAACATAGCATTCAGATTTACAAAAGATTTGTACTCCTAGGAGCAGAGTACTCTATCAAGCCAGTCAAAGTCAGCGTTGGAGTTTTCCATCCTTGTCCAAATAATGGCTTTGATAGCAGTTTTTGATGTCGGAAATGATGAGAGAGGGGTCTCTGGCTTGGTTGGCCATGGCTCGCTTGCATCTTTCAATCCATAGGTTATAGACAACGTTGGCGACAACTACTTTTAACTAAGTCAATCGGGCGATGCCTCTTGCAGTATCGGATGATCCAGGTTGAGCAGTTGCGTAGACTTTTCCGGTTGGTAGGGATTCCCAGCCAGTCACAGATAGTCCACCAAACCCTGCAAGAGTACCTACAATGGAAGAAAAGATGGTTGCTTGTCTCTTGAGCATGCTCATAGAGCCAACATCGGTTAGCAAGACATATGCCCCTTAATTGGAGCCTATCACATGTTTTAAGTCTACCTTTCAGTGTAATCCATAAAATAAATTTAGCAATAGGAATAGACCAGGGATGAGATGAAAAAAACATCAGGGGCAAAAGAGAAGGGATGAAAATGGTGCGGGATGGAGTAGTACGCTCCATGGTAATGACCGTTGCTATTGAAGGTGAACAGAACTTCAAAAATAGCGGGTCAAAATCTGGGTACTCTAATACTTTATTTTGAAATACATTTGTGAAATTCAATTTGGAAAACTTCATTAGAAAATTGTTGTCGAAAATTATTTTGAAATAATATGTGAAAAGTGTTGTGTGAAATTCGTTTGTAAAAAATAGGTTTTTGAAATCTATTTTTGGAAATAACATTTGTAAGAAACACTGTAACACCCCTACTGTAAACTTAATAATAAACCGAAACTGCAGCTGAACTATATAACTTAAACGGGAACTAAACGAGTTGGTGTTACACGCCGTTAGCCACCCACGTGGCTAACAAGGCAGAATACATACATTTGTATCGGTCTGATGCACAGACTCCCGAGCATAGTACTAAACCCATAAATACAACCAACCTTACCGAGTATTAATATTTACAACCATAACTGTAATCCGGTACTACCAAAATATATCACCACGGAAGCACAAGCGCATCCCGGGTCCAACATCCAAAAACTAACAAAAGTACTTCATAACACCTAGGATCTAAAGCCACTCCGCTTCCTCGATCCTCATCCTGCAAAATGAAATATGGTGCCCCAAAGGGGCTCAGCAACCCATGGCTGGTATGATTAACGTGCAGCCCATCGGCTACCGGGATACACGCAACCAATTGTCATGATAACATGGCATTCATTTTAACATACAACACAACAAGCATAGCAATAAACATTGCATAGCAACAACAACATATAACACAACAGGAATGTTTCACTATAGAAACAAACCAGACATTAGTTAGTCAACTTGGTAAGCCTAGAGAATGATCTCAATCTCATGTTAGCTTGTTACATAATTTGTTACCGCTCTGTTGTCGAACGAATAACTTAACCCAAAGATGTGTCGGATATAGTGATCCAAGCACACCGTACATATATTCCCCCTAGTCCGATCAATAGTCAGATAGGTAAGCCTTGGTTAAGCTTGTGGGTGATTGTAATCCAAGAAGGAAAAACAACCATAACATAAAGAGAGGCGAATCTGATTTAGATATCAACTCCCGTACATACACGCGTGACCGGAACGACCGGATTCCTCACTCCCCGGTTAACCACTTGTTAGAAGTCCCATTGTTGGAACTTAACACAATAAATCACAAGTAGTGTTTAGGTCCAGTTAGGCATACAAGGGAGATGGGATTCACTTTAACAGCACAAACCTCAACTAGCTCATACATAGCCGTAGTTAGAACGTTTCTTATGTGGAAACGTTAAAACCGGGCACCGCTCTCTTACGTATCCTAGTTTGGTTAACTAACGGGTTAGCACGTATTCGAGGTTAACGGTACCGGTACTCACACGCCACAATAATAACAATGACTGTAAACTCATTTCATGATTTAAGTCTTACAAAGTCATAAACATACAAAAACAAACACAACACACAAGCCGGTGTAAACCGGTAGCAAACAGACTGCAAGAAAACCATACCTTGGTCCCTGCTGCGTTTGAGTTCCACCGAATGCAACTCCTATACATAATTAATAATGTCGGTTAATTACCTTATTTAACTTCCAATTTTACTAAGTGTTTTACATACTTACATGACATGTTTTACAATTAAACTTACACTTGATTATCCTCATTATACCCACTAGGGTTTACTACATAAGTCACATTTCTTTTCTATTTTTTTATAATTATGGGCCTACCGACCTTCTGACCGACCCAACCCCTGGGTCGGTCCGTTCCATAACAATTCCGGGTTTGAAAATTCTACTCCGACTGACATTGACATGGTCGGTCCCAAGGTCGGTCCATTCCAGAAACCTTTTGGTTCTTTGTTTTAGCCCGACCGACCCACCGACCGACCCAACCCCCTGGGCCGGTCGATTCCAGAAACATTTCCGCCTGCCTTATTACAGTCCGACCGACCCAGCCAGGGTCGGTCCCCTAGGTCGGTCGACTGCAGAAACTTCCTAAAAATTGTCTAACTTTCTCCAAACTTTTCCTCAAGTCTCCTCATGTGTTCTAACATCATTTGGCACACTAAAACCTTCATATATCATCCACCAAACTCATTATCTAGCTCATTCCTAAGTTCTTTAAACATTTACTCATTTCCTTACAAAATCTCCTGACACTTGTAATATTTTTCCTTAAGTTCCTAAATGGTATACCATACCTAAAATCTCAACTAACCAAATTGTTTTCTTATCACCACCACAATTCCTCCAAAAGCATATTCCTCACTAAGACCTCCTTACACAAACTACTCAAGACTTTTCCACATGTTCACACCTAACCCTCCTCAAGGCTTTATTCCTCTCTTGTTTACCAAAATTTGTACAAGACTTAACCACACTTATCCCAAATCACCCTTTTGATCTCTTAACTTCCATAAACCATGCCTAGGTCATTCTAACACTTATAAACACTTTAATTCCCATTTCTTTCACCATATCAGCCCTTAACACTTCCTAGTACAACCTAGGTCACTAAACTTCATTTAAGTACCTAAGATTCCTTATTTACTCACCCAATTTTGACATAGTTTCACTAGCACTTTGTTACACAACAAAATACATAGTTTTCACCTTTAAACAATCAAAGAACATTCATCCACACAAGAAATGTTCTTTACACACAACTAAACCTTCAACTACACTACATCACAATATAGTGCATAACTTAAACTGCTTGGCACTTAGGCCCTTAAATAACATGGCTCTAGGGCCCTTAAATTGCATAAACCCTAAACACTGAATTTCCCACATAATAATTGCCTTTAACCTGCAAATACATACAACATCACATATGTCTTAATAACCTCCTTGAGGGTAGTATTCTAGCTCATTTACCATTGGCTCCTTAGGTAGTTTATTAAGCATTTTAAAGCTCAATTTCCTAAGACTCAAACACTACATTAGGTTAGGTTATTTACCTTTTTCTTCAAGGTTTCTTTCCTTGTTTTCTTGGATTGAAAATCAGCAAGGAACTTGATCACTTGTCAACCTTCTAACCATACACACGTATAAGGGTAATGAGCTTTAAGATTCATACTTAAACTCATATATAAACCCTAGTTTTACATAGGTGTTTTAAAACAATAAAATAGAAGTTTACCTTGGAATTGAATGAGAATTGGATTAAGTAGCAAGAGAGGACTCCTCCTAGTCCTTTGAAGTTTGGAATGCAGCTAAGAATGAGCAGGAGAAAACACCATCAAGAGGTGATTTTCGGTCATTAACAAAAATGAGAGGAAACATAGATTTTCTTTGGTTTTCCTTACCTTGAAGCAAAGGAGAATAACAAGGTGTGAAAAGATGAGTTCTTGCTCCTTCAATGGTGGATCTCCATGGCAACGAAATGGAGCTTTTGAAGATTTGGAAAGACAAAGTTGAAGAGCTTGCTCTAACTAGAAGAATGGTGGTCTTGGAATTAATTTGGAGCATGGAGCTAGGAGTTATAAGGAATTGAAGATGGAGAATGGTACTAATGCTGTAGAAAAACCGATGGAGAGGGAGGAAGAAGGTTGGAGACGGTGGGAAATGGAGGGAATGAGAGAATGAGGTGAGAGAGTGCACTTTTACCAGATATTTTAAGTGTAAAGGTAACTTCCTTTACTTGCTTTCTTTTCTTTTCTTTAATTAAACTAGCAAAGTGTGGTGACTCACACTTAAAAACCGGTTCCCTCTTTAGATAGTAGGATATTTTATGGCTTTGTTGACCATTTAATCACTTATGTTGACTTATGTCTTAAACTAGCACTATTTGAGCACTATTCGAAAATTAGTGCACATAATTGTGAAATTTTTTATTTCCCTTTGATTTAGAATTCCTAATGTGATACTAACTAGTACACATGTTGAATAAAGAGTAATGATGGGCATTTAGCCACTCAAAACCCATTTCTAAGACAATTTTTCAAAAATGTGCTTTAAGACTCCTTAAAGCACATTTTGTGTTTTAACTTGTTTTCAAGCTTGGTTTTCTTTAGTAATTGGTTTAACATGTTCATTAACATGTAAATAAAGTCTTGGTAGGCTCTTAGAGTCTTAACCAACGTCATCCCAAGCTTAGAGCACATTTTTGCTCTAATTGTCTTTATGATACTTTATTGTGTTTTCTATGGTTTAAATTGTTCACTAACATTTATAAGGCACTTTTTAGCCTTAAAATACCATAGTTTAATATTTAGACAACATATCAAGGTTTTGGGTATTTCAATCTACCCCCCTTAAAAGAACTTTATCCCCAAAGTTCACACTTCCCACGCATCATTTAAATTTGAACACGGGGATTACTTGTAAAACAACACTTTCATAACAAACATACTTACATAATAACCCTCGGACTCTTGGTCCGGGTAACATAACATCATTCAGACTCAAAGGTCTGTAACATAACAACACAGACAATGTATTTCAATACATGCCGCACATACATAACCGAAACGGCTCTACCCCCTTAAAAAGGGTACGCCCCGTACCCTACATACGAAAAGTAGTGAGTAAACAATGACGGGTACTTCGCCCTCATTTTATCTTCTAGATCCCAAGTGGCCTCCTCGACTTCCTGGTTAGACCAGAGGACCTTCACCAGTCGAACAGACTTATGGCTAGTGTCTCGAGTCTTAGTATCCAAAATCCATACGGGAGTCTCCACTGATCGCATGGTCGGCTCTAAAGTTAGCCTTTTGGGCTGAAGCACATGAGACGGATGATACATATATTTCTTCAACTGAGACACATGAAATACATCATGTACCTTGCCCAGCTCAGCAGGCAAATCTAGCCTGTAAGCTATCGGGTATATCCGCTCCATCACAACATAAGGCCCCACATATTGGGCTCAACTTGCCTTTCTGGCCAAAACGAAACACACCCTTTATGGGGGAAACTCTAAGAAATACCTGGTCGCCCATGGCGAACTCCAGGTCACGTCGGTGTACATCAGCATATGATTTCTGCCTATCTTGAGCTGCCTTCATGTTAGCTCGTATCTGGCGTACTTCTGCTTGTACTTGCTCCAGATATTCGGGTCATATAATGACCGTCTCACTCGACTCATCCCAGCATAAAGGCGTACGGCATGGTCTATCGTACAAAGCCTGGAAGGGAGACATCTTGATCGAAGCATGGTAACTGTTGTTGTAGCTAAACTCGATCAAGCGCAACTTATCAATCTAGCTGGTCTGAAAGTCAAGTATACATGCACGTAACATATCCTCGAGCGTCTGGATGGTGCGCTCACTCTGACCATCTGTCTGAGGGTGGAATGCTGTACTCAGCTTCAGCTCGAGACCAAGCGCTTCCCGTGTAGTTCTCTAGTACCTAGAGAGGAATCTGGTATCCCTATCAACACAATAGTCTTCGGTACCCCATGATGCCGTACAATCTCTCGGTCGAAGAGCTCTGCAAGCTTTGCACTTTCCAAGTGTCCTTCATCAGTATGAATCGGGCCACCTTGGTCAGTCGGTCAATAACGACCCATATCATATTCAAACCTCCCTTGTAGGCGGAAGCCCTACTACGAAGTCCATGGAAATATCATGGAACTTCCATTCTGGCACTAGCATTGGCTGCACCATACCACCAGGCCGTCGGTGCTCAAACTTGACCTTCTGACAAGTGAGACACCTAACAACATAGTCATTCACATCCTTTTTCATTCCAGTCCACCAGAAATACCGTTTCATGCCCTTATACATCTTTGAAGCTTCAGGGTGAATTGAAGTAGTAGAACAGTGGGATTCACTCAGTATGCGCTCCTTCAGCTCGGCGCTACTTCTCGGAATACACAGTCGGCCATTTAGCCTAATCAGGTCATCATCGTGGAGTCGGAATCATACTTCTGACCCTCGAATGTGCCATCAATAAGCTTCTGCCTGATCTCTTGCATGTACTGATCCGACAACTGAGCACTCCGCACCTCTTCAACCAAGCTAGAGTGAGAGACTAGCGAATGGAGAGAGTGTGCTCGGCGACTCAATGCGTCAGCTACCACATTTGCTTTACCCTCTTTGTACTGAAGGTTGAAGTTGTAGTCGTTTAGGAACTCGACCCACCTTCTTTGCCTCATGTTCAACTCTTTCTAAGTGAACAAGTACTTCAAACTTTTATGATCTGAATAAATTGTCACGCTTACCCCATACAAGTGATGTTGCCATATCTTCAAGGCGAAGACAATGGCACCCAATTCTAAGTCGTGGGTAGGGTAGTTCTCTTCATGCTTCTTCAACTGTCGGGAGGCGTATGCTACGACCTTCCCGTGTTGCATCAACACACAGCCCATACCTCTTCCGGATGCGTCGCAGTAGACCTCAAAACCATTTGTACCGTCTGGTATAGTCAGGACTGGTACAGATGTCAGAGCGTCCTTGAGACTCTGGAAGGAACTCTCGCAGTCGTCTGTCCACTCGAATGGTTCATCCTTCTTCATTAAGGAAGTCATCGGCTTCGAGACACTAGAGAAGTCCTTCACAAATCTCCTGTAGTATTCTGCCAGACCGAGGAAGCTCCGAATGTCGGTAACCGTCTTCGGTCTAGGCCAGGTGCGCACTGCATCTATCTTGGCCGGATCCACATCGATCCCAGCCTTAGAAATAACATGACCAAGGAATGTAAACTTGGTTCAACCAGAATTCACACTTAGAAAATTTTGCATATAACTGATTTTCTCTCAATGTTTGCAACACACATCTCAGGTGGCTTTTCATGCTCACCCCTCAACTTGGAATATACAAGCATATCGTCGATGAAGACTACCACTGACTTGTCCAACTGATCTCGGAACAAGCGGTTCATTAAGTCCATAAACTTGGCTGGTGCATTGGATAAACCGAACGACATAATCGTGAACTCGTAGTGACCGTATCTGGTTCGGAACATGGTCTTCTCAATGTCACCTTCTCCTTCGAATAGCGATATGGTGGTAATCGGATCGTAAGTTGATCTGGGAGAATACTGATACTCCTTTCAACTGGTCGAATAATTGTCAATGGGTGGTAAAGGATAACAGTTCTTCACCGTAACAGCATCAGCTCCTGTAGTCGATGTAGAGGCGGAGACTACCGTCCTCTCTTCTTCACGAAGAGGACGGCGCTCCCCATGGTGAAACGCTCGGGCGTATAAATCCCTTGTCGAGTAGGTCTCGCAGCTACTCTTTGAGCTCAGTCATCTCAGCTGGAGCTATACGGTAGGGCGCCTTCGCTATTGGTCCGGTACCCGGCACCAATTCATTCGAATTCCACTGCCCTTTAATAACATCTCTGTTAGTGTGTGCCACTGTAGGCTTGGGCATGTCCCAGGAGAAACTGTTGAAATTAGGGTTGGTTAAAGAAAAGAACTTGTATAGACCCTTTGTTTGTGAACCTTGTAGCAAGGCCAAAAGCCATAGATTGAAATTTCAGTCCAGTTCAATAAAGAGTAATGTGTTGTTTGATTTGCCATGTTGACCTTTAGGGCCCATACAAACAGAAAAGTCATGATGGCTACTCTTATTTTCTTACCATTGTTGATGATAAAAGTCGTGTTACTTGGACACTTGTGCAGTCACAAATCTAATTCTCTTAAACCTCCTTATCAGTTTCATTAACATGGTTGAAAAACAGTTTAACAAGAGGGTTAAATGCATTAGGTCAGATAATGCTTATGAGTTGGGGAGTGGGAGGTTGGGTAGTGAATATTTAAGGCCAAAGGCATAAAACACCAAACCACTTGCCCTTACACCCCAGCAAAACGGAGTGGCTGAAGAAAGCATAGGCATATCCTAGATACCGCTAGAGCCCTCATGTTCCACTCATCTCTCCCACTGAGATTCTGGGGGGAGAGCATTCTCACTGCCACATATCTCATAAATAGGATGCCTCTTTCAAGTAGAGAAAACACTCCTTTTGAACTTATTTACAGTACCAAACCAGATTATTAAATCTTTAGAAGTTTTGGATGTTTGTGTTTTGCCCATATTAAAGAGCAGCATGATAAATTTTCCCCTAAGTCTCTGAAGGTGTTTTCCTTGGTTATGGAACAAACAAGAAGGGCTATAAACTTTATGATATGGATAATGGGAAGGTAATTTACAACCGAGATGTCATCTTTCATGAACAGGTCTTCCCTTTCAAAACAGGAATTGAAACCTCTGTAGATTTCATTTCTGTTAAAACAGGAATGAATTTTCATGATCCTCATAAAGAAACATGCCAACCTGAGAATGATATATTTACTACTGTTGACACTAACATGATTGATGCTAGTGAAAGACAGCAGGAAGAAAATGGTCTTGGCCATGACAACCACAGAGAGGAGACTGTTGAGGAGGGACCCCTCCCTTCCAGCCCTACTGAAGGTGAAACACATGATCTGGAAACAGAATTCATCACAGAGCAAGAGACTAGAGAGGAACAAGAAGAATCTGCGCCTATACCCCTCACAGAGCAGGAGAACCAAGTTTGAGAAGATCGGCCAGAACTAGGAACCAACCAGCCTACCTGGAAGATTATATTGTTGGAACAACAAGCTGCAAAAGATAAGTCTTCCATCCTTTCAATTCCTGATTATTTCACTCAGATTTTGAATGATAGAATAGCTGCTGCCAGCTTTGTTAACACTGCTGTAAACAACTATGATTCTGATATGTGTGATTTACATGAGGAAGATAGCATCATTGATAGCAGAAATTTGTCCCAAACCCTAGGAGTTGTCTTGATAGGAAAGGATAGACATAGCTTCTGTTTTGCCACTTTGAGTGAAATCATAGAACCTCGTAGTTATGAGGAGGCTGTTAAAGACAGAAATGGCAAAGGGCCATGAATGATGAATTCTTAGCTTTGGAAAGGAATCATACCTGGGAACTGGTTGAGTTACCGAAGGGTTTTAAGCCAATAAAATGCAAGTGGGTTTACAAGGTGAAATATAAGGCTAATGGGGACATTGAGAGGTTCAAAGCTAGGTTAGTGGCTAAGGGTTTCACTCAAGGTATGGCATAGATTACTTAGAAACTTTTTCACCAGTTGTTAATTCACTACTATCAAAGCCTTAGTTATTATTGCCACTAAGAAAAACTGGTTGATTAGTCAACTAGATATCAATAATGCCTTCCTCCATGGGGAATTAGAGGAGGAGGCTATATGGAAATTCCTCCAGGTCACAAGGAGAAGTTTTCTGGAAAAGTGTGCAGACTAAAGCGGTCCTTGTATGGCCTTAAACAGGCATCTAGGCAGTGGCATTACAGGCTAAGTGTCCTCTTAAATCCCTTGGTTTTGTTCGTCCCTAAATGACTACTCTTTGTTCACTAGCTTGAGGAATGGTAAGTTTGCTATTTAGTGGTTTATGTTGATGACATATTGTTGACTGGGGATGACTTAGGCTTGATAAACTCTGTTAAGAGGAATCTGAATGAGCAATTCAAGATTAAGGATCTGGGTAGGCTTGGTTTCTTTTTGGGAATGGAATTTATTCACACTACAGAAGGGATAGTGTTGACCAAAGGAAATTTGTGAGGATCTCTTGAAAGATTTGATTGTTTAGATAGTAGAAAGGTAGCGGGTCCTTTGGATACAAGTGAAAAACTACTTAGAGATAAAGGAAGGCTCTTGGACGATCCTAGTGAATATAGAAGACTAGTTGGGAGAATCAGTTACTTAGTTCACAGCAGGCCTGATCTTAGTTTCACAGTCCAGGTCCTGAGTCAATTTCTAAGTTGTCCAACTGATTTGCATTTTAAGGCTGCTGTTCACACTTTGGGTTATATAAGAGGCACTCTGTCTTATGGTTTATTCTTTAATAACAGAAATGACTTCACTCTGACTGCTTTTTGTGACTCTGACTGGGCAGGATGTCCCAACACCAGGAGGTCTATTAGCGGTTATTTTATCCAGTTAGGAGGCTGTCCATTGTCATGGAAGAGCAAGAAGCAGACAACTGTGGCCCTGTCATCAGCAGAAGCGGAATATAGAGCCATGAGAAATGTTACTGCTAAGCTCAGTTGGGTTACCCGACTTTTGAGTGAGCTGGGAGTTGACAGCATCCTGCCTGTTCCGGTAAAGTCAGAAGCCAAGCAGCAATCTACATTGCAAGAACCCGGTGCTGCATGAACGGACCAAGCATATTGAACTCGACATACATTTTGTGCGTCAGAAGTTGCAAGAGGGTATGATGATGGTGGAGTTTGTGAGCACGGGATCAATTGGCTCGAATTCTTAACTAAATTACTTCCTGGGCGAGCCTACCCTCTACAGATGAAGAAGATGGGTTTGAAGCTTTGAGTCTGTAGATTATCTGTTTAGCTGGGGTCTCTGTTTCCAAACCTCAGAAGTCGATTCCTTCTTAGGTTTGTGGGGGCGTGTTAGAGTACTTATTTATTTGGCCTGTTCAGTCTTGGGCCTATGTGGCCCATGTTTGTTATTGGGTTAGTCGTTTTATTAGGTAGCTGGTATTTAGTTTGTCGATTGTAGTAAGACATGGTGTAGATTACTGTAGCTCTACTTCGAGCTTTCTTCTTTGTTTTCCTTTGAGCCATTAGGGTTCTTTCCTTCCTCGGTTCTTCTTCAAGCCTTCCACGTTGGTAAGGCGGATTGTTGTAGAAATTCTTGAGCAATCCGAATCTGAGTGTTGATTTTATCACCCTCCCTTAGCCGTAAGTCCCAATTAGTTGTCAGATACATAGGGCTACTATGTATCTAATGTTACACATATATATATATACACTTCTTTATTTCAAAAAAATACCTAGCGAGGCGAGAGCGGGTCAATTCTACATTGAATAAAATAAAAAAGTAGAATGCAATTTTTTTTTTCTTGATCGGTGCTGCAAAGACAGCAAAATGCTGTGATCCACACAGCAGATAAATGATACAGCTCTAATCAGGTGTGCTATAGACCGATGAAACAGCCTAAAAACAGCACAAACAAAGACACGTTCCAAATGCAAGTTTTTTTTTTACTGTCTTTTCATATGCAACAAACGATATGTATCTGTACAATCCTTGTTCTTACGTTAAGTGAGTTGCTCATTATCTGAGTATCTAATCTAACTCTCTCCTACCATACCACAAAAAACAAAGAAAGTCCCCAACCCAACCAACATTTTTTCAAGCAAACTATATAAATTACCCAGAAAAAAAAACAGTATATCGATCTAAACATCTAACCGACGTCATTACAAAGGAAAGAGTCCACCATCTCTTGAACCAACTCATCTTTAATCTCTTCCAATATTGTATCCCCAACTTCCATTCCAATCTCTTTCCAAATCAAATCATATCCCCACCATTTTTCAAAAGAACCCACAAGCTCTGACCGTATCAAACGGGTCAACTCCTTTCCACTTTCCTTTGATCCACTTGATGATTTGATTCCAATCTCTTCTGGCAGTCCCTTTTCCTCCACATCTTCATTTTTTCTTTGTTTCTTCTTTGCTCTAGTCGTCTCTACCGCCTCACGCACACAATCGAACATTAGTTGCCTGGATTGTTGTTTTACCTTTTTGGAGTTTATTGAGTAAGCTTGTGGGTTGGTTGATCCAAGAGCACAACAAGTACTGCTGTTCTCCCTTCGTGAGCGGACAAGTAATTCCCAAAGTGAAGCTGATAATGAACAGTCCTTTGTGACTACTTTCTTGGGAAAGGACGACAAGTTGGAAATTGGCGATGAGATTGTCGTCACTTCTTGTCGAGTTTGCTTAGACTTCAAAATTTTGTGATAATTTTGCTTAGAGTTAAACTGAACACCTGCTACAGTTTAGAAGCACCAGCTGGTTTTAAAATAATGATAAGTGTACCTAGAAAATAACAGCTAGCTACAACATTGTGTCCAGCTTCAGTAACTTTAATAATGGTGAAATATGTTTACCGCTATTATTAACATGTACTGGTTCGACTGGATCAAGCACTGAAACAGGGCTACAGTCTTTGTTTTCTTCAACTGCTCGCCATTGAAAACGATCCTCCTAAATGATTCAAATTATAACATTATTAGCAAGAAAAACTCCGGGAACAATAAAAGTGATGAGAAAACGTCTAATTAAAATCTACTCTACCAAAACCCATTGAATATAATATTGTTATCAGTTAGGATCACCTTATTTGCTGCGCTAGAACCTGATTCATCTGTTCTTTTCTACTGGATGTAACTTCTACTTCGATCTCAACAGATCCAGAACGAGTCTGAACCTCAGTTGAACAACTATTATCATCAGTCGACGATATTGTAGATCCTTCCATTTCTTCCAAGGTTTCTTGTTCACCCTTTTTAACACTATTAGTTTGCATCTTCTTCCCATCTTTAATCTCCAACCCGGCTGCGACGTAACTCTTCACTAATACCATTTCGTTTACTGATACAACTTTGTTAAGAATAGCTTTCGCAATACGGGAACACTTGAAAGAAGCTGAAACAATTGTTCTTCTTCTCTCTAACTTGGAGAATCCTCCACCAATTGTGCACTTTTTCTCGGTTGATAAGACATTATTACATTTGAACCTACCTTCAGAGACTGGGCTTTTCTGTAGAGGATGATACCGCGGCCTTCTCTCTAGAAGGTAGACTTCCAATACAAATGGCTCTTGCTTTTCACGAAGAAGGTCGGATAGACGCTTAGTAGCTGAAGCAGCTTCTTGCTTTGGTACTGGTGGTTCATAGTTTGGTGAACTTGTAGCCATCACAAGCTAGAGTTCTTTATGATTGGGTCAGTTTTACTGAGAAGCGATTGATCGATGTTATCAGTAAAAAAAAGATTCAAGGGATTAGAAGGCAGCTGATAAATCAAAAGATGAGGAGAAGAAGGAGTTGATATGGAAGCTGGAGCATTAATTAGGATGACAAAACATGTCTGCAACGTGATGAAGAGAGACCTCTTTCAAAGAGAGATGATGGAGATTACTTCTGCGCGCGTCTGCAGGTTATTATAGTTGCAACTGTTTTTTAGGCTATATATTTGTATGTATAAATAAGTGAGTTGAAATTGTCCTGTTCGAAAGCAATATTCTTAAAATTGAAAAGCTATTGTCATCATTCTACTCCGTGTTGAATTCTCGTCCTGTTTATTTTATGATACGTTTTTGTATATAAGATAAAATAATTTTATAAAACTAAACTTTGTAATATATAGTTTATCATGTAAGGAATCATATGTAAAACTTAAATTTTCAAAATTAATTTATCTTAAATGTTAAAAATTAAAGTCAAACGACATATCCAAATAGTAAAGAGGCCGGTCAATTAAAGGCGGAAGTATTATTTTCAGTTGCTTAAAAAAATGAAAATTTTGATTTTAATTAACACAACTTTGGACTTGATGTAAAGAGAAGTGATTGAAATTGTGAAATTAGAAATCTAAATCGACCTAAGTCATATAATAATAAAAAGGACCGAGCCTTAGCTGACTCACTCAAGTAGCCGCTGGCGGTTTTTTTCCTAGCCCTAAACACTTATTCAAACTTGTGTGTAAGATTAGCATTCAATTCCGATTATAACCGAGAACTAATTAAAACTATTTAAAATCAATTCGATAATTCAAGTAAAACCGAAATATAATTAGTTTCGGTTTTTGGTTAATATATAGGTATAAACTTTGTGTTTTGATTTTGGCAACCCTAAATCGGTTCTTTTCTATAATTTGGTTCTTTTGCATAATTCGGTTCTAATTGAAAACCAAATTAACAATTTTGATTTTTGGTTATTTAGTTCTTGGTTATTTCGGTTCTCAGAATGAAATTCAGTTATAACCGAACATACCGAACTATTATTCCTAATTCGGCTTTTGGCTAGAACCGAATAACCGAATGTCCATCCCTACTTGTTTGTCACTTTCATCGGTGTTAACTTTTTTCAATGGTATTAATTGTTTTCAATAGCATGTGTTAATCATTTTAATGTTGATCACATTCTTATTAGCAAAAACCAAGCGGCCTTCATTAAAGGACGTCTTATCTCTGATAACATCCAGCTCTGCTCTTGCCTGATGAAAAACTACCAAAGGGCTCACATCTCCCCGAGGTGTATGATGAAAATGGATATCAGGAAAGCGTTCGACACAGTTGACTGGACCTTCCTCCAGGACACTCTCTCCTTTATGAACTTTCCCCCTAAATTTAGTAATTGGATCATGCATTGTGTCACTACCACTTCCTACTCGATCAACATTAATGGCTCCCCTTTTGGATTCTTCAAAGGTGAACGGGGTCTACGCCAGGGGGACCCTCTTTCCCCATACCTCTTCATGATGGATATGCTCTCCTGCCTCCTTGACCAACTTCCCCAATCCCCTGGTTTCCGCTTTCACCCGTCTGCCACTCTCTGTCTCTCACACCTCCTCTTTGTGGATGACGCTCTCTTATTCTGCAAAGGCGACCATGACTCAATTTCCCTCATGCTAAGCCAAGTGAAGCTATTTTCTGAGGCCTCAGGGCTTAATCTTAACCCAGCAAAATCAGACATTTTCCTTGGAGGAGTTAACCCCACTCTAACGGATTCAATCCTCCATTCAACCGGTTTCAACCTTGGCTCGTTCCCCTTTCGCTACTTGGGCATTCCCATTACTGCAAGGAAGCCTCCACCGACTTTAACCCCCTCCTTGACAACATCCATAAATCCATCTCCTCTTGGGCTGGCAAATCCCTCTCCTTTGCGGGCCGCCTCTCTCTCATACAAAGCACTCTCTTTGGCATTGTAGGCTTTTGGGCCTCTTGCATTCCATTCCTAAAAATGTTATCAAGAACATTATTAAGCACTTTCGCTCCTTCCTCTGGTCAGGTGAGACGGACTGTAACACCACTCCCATGGTAGCTTGGAAGTCCATCATGGACTCAAAGAAGCATGGGGGCTTGGGTCTCAAAGATATTCACAAATGGAACATGTGCTTCAACCTCAAAACTATCTCCTCTATCATTAATGACTTAGAGCGTCTATGGATCCAGTGGATTCACAGCCTTTACTTGAGCACCCATGACATTTGGACGGTTGTTGCCAAAGGAAATGACCCTTGGGTCTGGAAATCCAACCTCCATACAAGAGACTGGTGGATCAAGCAATGCGGTACCTTAGATGACGCCTCCTCTCTGCTCCATTCCTACCCTCCCCAACCCCTAGTCAGCCTCTTCTACAATGACATAACTCAACCCGCGAGATGGTTTGTCTGGCACAACATCTGGAAAACCTGGGCCATCCCCAAAGCTAATTCATCTTATGGATTACTCTTAGAGGTAGGCTCAAAACCTGTGATAAGCTCCAATCTTGGGGCATTTGTCTTTCTAACAGATGCTGGCTCTATGAGCATGCTCCAGAGACTAGCCCCATCTATTTTTCAATGCAGGTTCTCTAGCCGAGTTTGGTGGAGTATCTGTGACTGGTTGAGGATACCTACGAATAGGACCAACCTCCGTAGTTGTTCCCACTAGATTTCCCGCTACTACAAGAGGAATCATCCGATCGACCGAGTGAAAAGAGCCGCCATAGCTAATGTGGTCTATTACCTATGGATCGAGAGATGCAAGAGAGCAATGGCCAACCAGGCAAGGAGCCCAGCACTCATTGTTGCGGATATCAAAGCTGCCACCAAGTCTATTATTTGGATGAACATGGGTCACTCCAATAAAGACTCACACTGGCTGGATAGAGTGCTTTGTTCCTAGCATTTTTGTAGTGAGGGATAATTTTGTTCCCCTTTGTGCTTCTCAAGTTAGCTCCACACTTGTATATGAGGGTTTTTGTATATCCCCCACCCCTGAGCCTCATTCCTTATCTTTTGGAATCTGATATATAGTCCTCTATATATCACTTTTTGTAAAAACTCTGTTTATATAAATATATCATTACCTTTTTACAAAAAAAAAAGAATTAAAGTTACAACATCTAGTACCAATTACATACTTTTTATATATTCAACGAACATGTCTCTTAATTAATGTAGCCAACATATAAGCTTTTCCAATGTGATAAAGCTAAAGGGTTATAGGTACCCTAATTGACAGTGTCCTGATCAACATATGGTACGAGCATGATAAGGATGGTACAAGAAAATGCTTTTCCAAGTAAAAGAATTATTAATTTTGACTCTAGTGGTATACGTATGCGCAATAAAGAACTGTACTATATGAGTGAAATACCCTGAACTTAAATATAAGGATTAAAATTAATCTAATACATATTTAAGGGCCTAATGGTACCTAATTAATATTGGTAAGGAAAAATAAATCCAAAAGAAATAAAGAAACGCTTAAAAGGCGAAAAACGCTAAATAAGCGTTAGATAACCATAGGAGGTATGAGGCCTCGGTTAGCGTATTATACGGATCCTAAAGGTTTAATAAGACCTAAATAATATATGGGAACAACTCCCGAAGAAAACGGATCCAAATAACGAATTAAAACGCTAATAGAGCTTTAGAGCATGTTTTTCGAGAAAACCCGAAAACGTGACTTTAAGTGGTCAAACGAACCCGTAAAAATTATAAATCATTAAATAATAATTATTAAGCATTTATGGGAGCTTAATAGTTAATAAAAATAATTAAACGAGGAAATTCCGGAAAATGGGCCCGATAAGTGAACAGTATTGAAACCGGGTAAAATAACGAGCGTTTTCTGTAAAAGACGAAAAACGCTCCAGCTAGTATACTATAAGGGGGCCGGTTTTTAAAGAGTCAAATAACTCCCTCACACACACATGTAACTAGCTAATTAAATAAGAGAGCCAAAAGCAAAAAGCAATAAAGTAAAAGAATTACTTTATGCCTTTCCTCTCACAACTCACTCATCTCTCTCTTTCCTCTCCCCCTCCACCGATTTCTCCCTCCTCTCTCTCTGGTTTGGGCGATTTCATGGAGCTCCACAAGCCTCCCATGGCTTCTCCTCTTTCTCCACATGCTCTAGCTTCATTTGAACTCCAAAGGTAAAAATAACTACATATTTGAACTCCCCTCATCCTCCTCTATCATTCTCTCTTTTCAAAATTCGAAAAGGATGAATTTCATCTCCATGGGTTTTCCCCATTTGAAGAGAAAAGCGCACCATTATGGAGCTTGGAGTCTCCTCTTTCCAACAAGGTAAAAATCTACATGAAAAACTCATGTTTTCCCCACCTTACTTCATAACTGATTTTTGCCTCTTTGTAATGCCTTGTTTTTTCTCTCTCTTTTGAGCATAATATCAACCTTGCAATGGTGGTGGATTCACCTTCTTGAACCAAGGGCTAAAACCCCTTCTAAAACTCTCCAAAGGTAAACCCTCGAAATCTTGCTTTAAGCATTTCAATGAACTAGCATTAAATTAAAGGTTAGTATATTAATTGTAGTTGTTTTGTGTTCATTGGGTGATGGGAATGGAGTTTGGAAACTCCATTCCCCACATGGCCGATTTGGGCAAGAAAGAAAGAAGTGGAGAATTGGAAAAGGAATGAAGGAATTATAAGCTCAAGGTAAGAGCCCTTTACTAATGTTAATTTTGATGCATTAGACTAATGGGAATGGGCAAACTAACTAAAGAACCCAAAATCTTGTATTGGTATTGTAGTATTGGAAGTTTGAGTATTTGTGAAATTAGTATGTGAATTGTAGGCCTTGGAGCCAAATGATTGTGTATGAGTATTAGTATTAATATTTGATTGAGTATTGGTGTATAGGGATGAATTGATGAGAAAGGAGATGTGTGGATAAGTAAGAAAAGTAGATGAACTATGGCAAAATTTTGGTAGGAATATGTACATGTGTGGATGACTTGGTGAATGGGAGAACCAAGGTGTGTATGGGAGATAGTAGGGATGTTAATGACCATGGAATGGTGGTAGTGGTATGTGATTAGGAGAGTATAAAATCTGTAGCAAGAAGTATTGGATTTCATTGGAGGAACTAGGAAGAATTAGAGTACAAGTCCTAGTAAAGTGAATGTTGGACTTGGGTATAGATGTGTAATTGTTTGGAAAGGTATTTGGGATGCTAATGATGGAATTGGTAGTAGGAGTATTGAGTGTAAGAAGTTGGAACAAAAATCTGTAGCATTGAAGGATGAAAATCTGTTGTAAGTGTGGAAAGGAAATGAGGAAATTGTGTAAGATGATTGATGAATTTAGTAAGGAACTTGGTGGATGAACTAAGGGGTATTAGGAGGTTTAATTAGTGTTAAAACATGTGGGATTAAGTGTAACAATGGGGAAGTAATGGGTAAGAAAAGGGACTGAAAACAGAAACAAAAATGTAATTACTGGGCCGGACCGACCTTGGGACTGGACTTGCAAGGTCGGTCGAGCCCAGATTTACAAGGGACGGAAACCTTCTGGAATGGACCGACCTTGGGACCGGACATGCAAGGTCGGTCGGCCAGAAGAAATTCCCGTAATGTAACTTACTGGAATGGACCGACCTTGCGACCGGACTTGCAAGGTCGGTCGACTCAAAATTTTCCCGTCTTGTAACTTTCTGGAACGGACCGACCTTGCGACCGGACTTGCAAGGTCGGTCGGGCTAAAATTCTCCGTCGTGTAACTTACTGGAATGGACCGACCTTGAGACCGGACTTGCAAGGTCGGTCGGCCCTGAAATTTTCTAGCGTAATTCCTTACTGACTTCGACCGACCTTGGGACCGGACTTGTAAGGTCGGTCGGGTCTTACAAAAAAAAATTAAATTAAATATATATATTATATATGTGTATACCCACATATACATATGTACATATATGTAAGTATATCGATGTTAATTAAGAAAACTAACTTAAAGGAAGTAAACAATGTGTAAGTATAAGAACATTAAGGAGAAACCGAAATAACGGGACAACGGGGTAAGTACGGGAGTAGCAATTATGTATGTAATGTAATGCGTAGTATTGATTGAACCATTTGGCATGTAGCCAGGGGTTCAAGAATAGGACTCGAGGAACAAATAAGGACTAAGGAACAAGAGGGCACCGGTAAAGTAAATTGCAGAAAAAGGTATGATTTCTTCATGCCCTGTATCCTAATCTGGTTACCCCGATTTGTGTGCTTATTTGATCACCTAAATAAGATAAATGCATGAATCGGACTATATTGCACTTACCTGTGCTTGACTTATGTTGTTCTTGATATTTATTGTCTTGAACACTAGTTTGTATAATTCATGAAATGTATGAATGATGATGGTATTCGAATCTTGTATTGTACTTAAGTATTGTATTGTATTTTGTATAAACGAGTATTGAGCATTGTAATTGTGTATGTGGCTTGTATGAATGACTTCTGCTAATTCCTAACTACCTAACTCCTAACTTAAGTGAGTAAACTGGAATGAGTAGAAGTCCGATATAGCTTCAGCCACGCGTGAGGATGAGGAGACACAAGAGGTTGGATCCGATTCCTGGTTCTTAAGCTGGTCCACGGCCCAAATCCCTTAAGTGGGTAGCATCCTGGATTAGTGAACCAAGTAAATCCCGGTGGTGGGACCGAGTAGTTCCCCGGGCCGGAGGTCCCGATGACTTAACATGAGTAAGAGAAAGTAAGCAAGTAAGTATGAGTATGAGTATGAGTATGAGTATGAGTATGAGTATGAGTATGAGTATGAGTATGAGTATGAGTATGAGTATGTATGCGTATGTATGGAGTAACGAGTACAAGAGTAATCTCCACCCGATTAACCCGGGTGGACCAATGAAGCTAACAAGTATTGTATACTATGCATGTAATGAGTATGTGTATTCGGAAGAAGGTAAGTATGTATTGGATGGTCATATTGTATTCCTTGTATGTAATGAAGTGTATGCATGTATGCCTTGCGTAAGTATTATGGTATTGTGTGTAAGAGCATGTATGCATGTATGTTTGTATGAAAATGAACTGCATGTATTCGACCAAGTGGTCGGCGTACCCTCACTAGTACGCGGGGTATGCGGTTATCATGCGCAGCGAAAGCTGACCCCCTAGGGGGAACGTTTTTAGTGTGCAGGTACCCGAAGCGGATGTGGTCAAGGTAAGAGACCGGCGGCACACCCTTGTACTTAGAAAGTAAGTAGTTGTGAGGAATGGGTAGATGTAGACTCTTAGTGAGTATGTATGAACTTGGAAGAGATATGATAATTGTATAAGGATCCTAGTAGACTCGGTTAAGTATATTGTATTGTATGGATTATGGAGGAGTAAGTATCGAATGGAGCATTGTTGTATTTGATTGATGAATGGAGTATGTATTATAGATGTGTAGTACTCGGGATTCCGGTCCATCAGGCCGATGCTGTATGTAGCAGTAGTAGCCTTGTTAGTCACGTGGGTGACTAACGACATTGTATCACCCACTGTATGTAAGTATGTATCCGCTGCGTGTATCTGATGTGTAAGGAGATTGGACGGTAAGCATTGTATTAATGGTAGGGGTGTTACAATGAGACCGAAAATTCATACCCAAGAGTCTTTTAAAACTTCATAAAGTATCTTGATCATACACCAGCCAAAAGCTCATATATTTGTTTTTATATTTTTTAATATAGTATATTAATATGTTATTATTGTTGTCTCACTCACTAATAAGACATTCAACTAACGCTTATTTGCGTTTGTTTTCATTAGTCTCCCTATGAAAGGAGGGTAGGGGCTTAAGTCCCCTCGAATTCTTTCTTCACTGCATTGTAAAATGATAGCAATGATTTGTTCCGCCTTGTTAAGGTGGAGATAATCTCTTTCACTGACTCATCCTTAAGCATGGATGGCTCTGTATTATCCTATATTTCCCCTCGATTCCCGTTTCATCCAACTTGCAGTGTGTCATCGGGTTTTCTCTTCGACTACCCTCCCTCCCCCCGATATTCCAGCCACTATATCAACTTAATTTGAGCTGCTCCATCCCGTATCATTTTCATCCCTTCTCTTTTGCCCTGATCGTTCTTCATCTCATCTGCCTTCTTTATAAAAATTCGTTCATTTCCACCTTCCATGCTTACAACAATGGACTATCAAAGTCAATGAGGTTACACTAACAGCTTGATGCTACCTTGTAGCTCAACTTTTCTCCATTGCCCCTTTTTACGCCACTACTCTAGCCTTAATCCATAAGGAACACTGAGCGAGTTCGGTGGATTTCGATTCACCAAAGTCGGGCCAAACATCTTCGTGTTTGAGTTTGAAACTATTTTGACCATGCAATCAGTCCTTGCGAGAGGTCCATGGATGGTTAATAATAGACTTTTTGCTATTCAGACCCTTGACCCTGCCAAATCCATTACTCAGCATAAATTCACTTAAATTCCCTTCAGGGTCAGGGTCTACGATGTCCCAAGAGCGCTTCACAACTAGGAATTTGCACGCAGTGCGGCCATGAAGCTTGGCCGATTTACTGGGAATGTCAAGGATGGAACTTCATCAACCTTTCAGTACTTAAGGTGTAAGGTCCTTTTGGATGTCCACCTCTCAATCCTCCACTCTCTTGCTATGTTCGTGGATGTAAAGTTTCTGGTTTTTGCAATTACATATGACAATATGCCACCTATATGCTCAAATTGTGGACTCTTCCTCCACGTTACCAATGCCTATTCAAAACCACAGCCTAAAGATGTTAGAGATGTGCTCTATGGCATATGGCTTAGTACAAAAACTTATCTCGTAAGGTCTCAATCCCAGGTTTATCACTCCCACCCCCCTCCCATGCATGGTTTTTCCACCAAGGAAGTTTAGGAGCGGATGGAGAAAATCTTTCCTCCCCATGTATCTGTTTAGGCTGATCGACGAAGAGGCGACCTTGCATCCCCCCTTGCTCAATCGGAGAGGCCGGGGTCTGGTGAAGATTTCCCAACTCCTTCAAAATGGCTCACTGAAAAGTAAATTTGATGATCTCCTACTTGAAGCTTCTAGGATGGAAGTTTGGGACCTGTGTCTTTCGGAAGCTTGTAGGAAAGGCAAAGGAATGATGCTTGAATCTAGGAGGAAGAGCGGTTCAAGGACGATAATGATGGTGGCATGACAACCAACAACAAGGGCAAGGAGATTCCATGTTCCTTGTGTTTGGGTAAGGGCACAACCCATGTTGCTAACTCCTCTTGGGTAGAAAATGTTCCCTATTTGGTTACCATGATTTAGTGCCCCAATCTTTGCTCTTGTTTTCTTAACATTGTTGATGGTCTTAGTTATGTTAGTTCGACGGTCTCCCATGGAGTCAATCATGCAATGGTAAGGTTAGGCTCTTAGTTTACCGAGAACACAAGCATCCTCAAGGGGCTTCTTGTGTATGGTAGATAGTTTTCATCATTTTGATTTTAGTGGCACTACTGTGATCTATCCTTTTTTTTTTTTACTTGGAACTCTTATTAGCTTGGTTTCTAGGGTTATAATGATCACCTCTTAATCAAATCTCCCTAATGGTTACGAAAAATCTAACAAGGGATATATAAACAAATTGTGTTTATGACTCTCTATGTTTTAGAATTCGTCCAACTTTAGTATTAAAGCAAGTCACTATGTATAGAAGTTGAATGAAAAAAGGTGTTAGCTAGAAATATGGAAATTGATAATTTGATTGATGTATACCACTACATAGATAATATTTGTATTAACTTCAATCTACTAACTGAAGAAACATCTAAGGATGTGTGTACAACTATAACCCAAAAATCTTCATATAAGCCACTAAAGTAATAACAATGCACCTTTTAGTTGTAAACAATACAGATAAATAATTGACTATACTTCCCTCTTATATAAAAATAATAAACAATCAAAACTCAAAATTAGGCTCTGATTATTTTAGTAGTGCATATTTATGGACATGTTATAGTATATTGAAGCAAATTTTATCTAGATTCATCTGGATCTCATGTGAATTATAGGTTCTAATCTATTAAACCTAATTAAACAGTCCCTCCTACACAAGACAAGAGTGCGGTTTTTGGACGTTTCTCCTCATCTGTTGTATCTTTCTCTGCTCATGACCCATCACTGCTCCAATTATAATTACAGTTGCGTGCATTGAATTAAACGGTCCCTCCGTCCGCAAAGGTTTTATTTTCAGCAGCTTTTGTAAGAGCCATACTGAAGAGGGCAAACTGAATGTCGTTTGAGTTCATCCTCTCCTAACCTTCTTAAATGAGAGAAAATTGTCAGTCATATTAGTTATCAGCCGCACGATCTCTCTTATCTAAATTGGATTCCAAGCAAGCCAAAATTTGTCCTGTCCAAAGCCCCCTTTTCCTTTGCTTTTAACAGATTGTCTGTCAATCCATTGGAGTGATCGATGTTGTCCAGATTGATGAAAATGACAACAGTATTCACAGACCCACATATCCGTTGTTATGTTTCACCGTCGGTAAAAGACCCCAGAGACATAAATGACTGGAATTTAATAGTATCATGAAGAATTGTGCCCTTAGCATTGTTATGGAAGTGGGGTCAGACTCAGAGATCATCCCAAGGGGACATTCATGTGCTATTTCTATTCAGAATTGGGGTTGGTATTAAATGATTTTGTCCACCTAATTAGATCTCCGATCACAGTTTGGCGTTTGTCGTCACTCAAATGCATCAAACTGGGACTGGAATGAAAGGAAAAGCTAGAAGATCCCATTGTAAAAAATGGAATTCTAGTTAGTGGCTAGTTTGCTTTTTGAGAGTTGGTGGGATTTGTGTTGGAAATATAAACGAAGGTGATGTGATTAGGGGGTCCTCATAGTGGTTGTATTTAGGTTGGGCTAACAAATGCCTCGAAATTAATCGAAGTGGAGATCCCGATGTTGCCACTGATTTATTGATCCAACGCAGAACTTGTGCAGTGTTTGGACTATTTGATGCCGCGACGCGATTGTACATCCAGCCGCGTGCATTGTTCAGATTTTAATTAGAAATAACCGATTTTTCATGGATAAAATGTAGCATGTCTTTATTATACTACATATGTTAAGAATATTCTAGAAAATAGCAAACAATTTATCAGCTCAGACAGATAAGCCCATGGAGATAAAATACAATATATTTATGTACTATCGCAAAAGTCTACTCCAAAATCTAGATGTAGCTTAGAAATTAGCCATATATTTAAGATTCACGTTTTACAAAATCTTGAATACGTTGTTTAAATGTTTTCAATCTTAAAGTGACGGATTTAAGTGTCTGTTTTAATATTTATGATATTATTTCTATCTAAAAGCTTAAAAATGTAATGCTTCTCTTTGCTTCCTATATACATTTGAACTTTCATTTTTATTTCAACCACTCTAATTAAGTAGCTATTTTTTTACCACATTTGTTATGATACACTAAAAGTATAAGTTATGTACAACAATTAATATGATGATCAATAATATATATCAAAATCCATATATTTGAACTACTTTACATACTAACACTTCATAGTTTATAGAAAAAAAAATATATTATATAACCATCTATAACTATATGTAGCCCAAAAATTACCATTTGTTTTTTAGGGGAGGTGATTATGGGATATCCTTTAAGCGGGGAGCATTAGCGATTTGTTTGTTATGACTATTTGTTTGTCAGTTTGAATCGGAAAAAGTAAAGAAAAAAAATAATTGATTTGACAATTGATATATGTGACATACAGAAAAAAACAAATTGGTCAAATAAACTCATTTGATAATACAAAAGAATTGGTCTTAGAAATCTGAACCAAACAAAAGCCACAAAGTGAGTAAAGAAGATGACCCTTAGCGAGCGTATGGGCCCGGCATTGCTTGCCAGGTTTCAGGGTATACGTAGGGGACAATCGTTGGTCTAGTTAAGTGATGTAAATACTCTATTTAATTATATTACTGATAAAGTGAGAGAGGTCTTATGGAAGGGGCGATAGCTCATCTTCAACGAGTTGAAATGAGCCATTCCTAACGAAGTAGAAGTAATGTCGCAAAATTAATAATGTTGACTAGGACTCTTGTGCCCCTCGTTTGGGTGTCATTAATTAGCTTTATTCGTGTGAAAGGGTGTGGTATAAAACTATAAACTATATAACCCATTTAACAAGTTTAATACTTTGCATTTTACTTCGTATATTCTATAATAGAAACTTTTCTTCGGCTTGTAGAAAAATAAGAATACGAATTTATGTTTAGCAAAAAAAAAAAAGAATACGAATTTATGGTCGAGAGCATGATACTAGCACCATGGTCATAGTCTCATAGACTCATAGGTTGACCCAAGACTTGACTTGTCGAAAAATAATATACATATGTCTAGACTTGGTCATCTTTATGACATCTTCGTTTCGCCACTTTGATTTAGCCATGAATTTTTTTTTTTTTTTGAAAGAAGATTTAGCCATGATTTTAGCATTAGTGAAGAGCTGGAAGCTAGAGAGAAAGACCTTCCATAAGCCCTTTGACGGGATGCCCATCAATATCCATGACATTCGTAGCATATAAACTATATAGATCACAATCAAAAGGTGAGTCATTATATACACATCTGAGACAGTTGGCCGAGGAAACAACATTTCACTATAGTGAATCCCACATTCGTTAGTTGGAAGAGTGCAAATTTCTAGAAAAGAAGCGACGAACTGTATACGATTTCAGGAACGGTGGTGCAACCCTCCAAATGACATCATTTTTTACCACTATATTAAATTTGAACCAGAGTATGCTTTCTAAATGTAAAATGTGTTAGTTCTAAATTTGTTAAGATAATTACTCAATTTGTTACGCTTTTTATGGAGTTAATTGGAAAGTTTGGTCTTTCAATTGTTAAGTTGCTCATAAGAATTAAAACGGTGAGTTATGAAGTCTTTTAAAGTTTTCCATAAAAAATTGTGGAGTTAATGAGGACTTTTAGAAGAGATTTTTAACCGTTTCAATGTGGTTATTTATTTTATTTTTTTGATAATTGGCTGGTAATCCAGCAAGTGGCAATACTGAGGTTCAATAATGAACCTTTCTCACCATAAAGTAGTGCTGAAGAACTATAACTTCATGTGGTTATTTATGGGATGTTAGTGGACCATTATACCTGACTTTATGTAACATTTATGAGTTATGTTACGGGTTATTCAAGTGGGTAGTGAAGAGAGTCATCCTCAGCTATAAATAGGATTATATTCCATGGTTCAAGATAGCATATCAAAATACAAGGGAAACACAATAGCATTAGTTGGGGTTCAGGAAAATTCTCTTATGATCCTCTTGTAATCCTCCTGAAAATTAGTGATCTCCGTGTTCTTCTCCTGTGGATTAGGCTTCGGGCCGAACCACGTTACATCTTGTGTCACTCTTTTGATCTTCGTGCGAATTTATTATCTCATAAAATCTTCACCGATCCTAACAAAGTTAAACTCAAGTTAAAGATTTTGGTAATTGTCACCATATTTATATATTACTTCCTCCTGTTCTAAATATTTGATTTTCTAGCTCTGGGCACATGAATTACGGAGGAAAAAATAAACAATTTTACTCTTACTTTTTGCATTGTAAATTGGAGTAAATTGAAGAGTTATGAGAGAAAGGATGCGGGTAGAGTTGGAAAGTAAATGATAAAAAAATCAAAACATCCTATATTTTGAAAATAAAAGGATGAACCAAAAAATCATATATCAAGAACTGGAGGAGCACAATTGTAATGCCCAACCTTAATCTGAAATTTTTTGCACGGAGGTAAGATGCCAAGGGGCTCTTATGGATTAGATCAAGAAATGATTAGGCATCACCGGTGTTGGGTCAAAGACTCAATCAGCCTACCAGTCACTATGGGAAGACTAGCCATCCACTTAGCCACAAGCAAGGGTCAAGAGTGGACTTAAACCTTACAATGACAAGTTCCTTCACTAACTCACATTCCACTACTAAAATTAAGGTTTTTGGTAACGATAAATATCTTTAGCAAAAATTAAAATCGTTACAAAACTAATTTTTTGTAATGACAAAAGTTGTTACATGTCACTACAAGAGATGGCGTAATAAAAGATCAAATTTTTTATTTTAACAACATTTATTCATTATTAAAGTTCGGTCGCCACTAAAATATTATTTTGTAACAATTATATTGTTACTCAAATTTATTCAAGTTTTTAGTATTGTCTTTAGTAACGAAATATTTGTAACTAATAAAATATATAATAACAAGTTTAAGTCGTTACAAAAACCTTCGTAACAGAAAAACAGGTTTCTACTAGTGTTCCCGTGACACAAGTACTCAGGCAACAGTGAGAGGGACGGAGTTGACTGGCTGCGACCTGACATTCGACCGAGATGTTTGAGGTATTATATATTAATTTTAAAGTTAATATATAATTTACTTATATACAAATATTTCAAAATTTATTTATTAGAAGATTCTAAAAATATAATCATTTAAATCATTTTGGAAACTTCATATTGATCGATATATGTGGGCAATGGTCGTACCTTGCCTACCTCCTTTTAGCCACTTCATGATATTCAACATATATCGGCAGCATAGTTATTTTCCCAAATCTTTTCACAACATAGTTAACATCTATTATAACATCCATCTCAAAGGTGCAGGTGTGTGAAAGATAACTTGCATGCACTAGTAGAAATCAGATTTTTTGTTACATAGGTTCTGGTAACGATATATAGTTGTTATTAGTAACAAGTATTTTGATACCAAAGATAGTATTAAAGATTTAAAAAAAATTGAGACTATAGTATAGATATATTCGTTACAAAATCATATTTTTAGTAACGATATAATTTTTAGTAACGAATAAAAGTTGTTACAATAAATAAATTGATCTTTAGTTACGCCATCACGTGTAACGAAATGTAAACAATAACTCAAATTAGTAACGATTTAGATTTTTGATAACGATTTTTTGTTGTTACCAAAAAACTACATTCTACTAGTGATGTAATACTGCAACTCAACATGTTCAACACCCAATGGGATTTTGGGCTCTCAAGCAGGAGATTTTGGATTTGAAATCATAGTGATAAGAAGCAAAGGATCCCTAAGATCATATCTCTTTGGTCTGACACTAGAGCTGATTTTCCATATATATTAGAGACTCTCTGAAGAAGGGTCTCTCTTTCTTCTTTCAAGCTGAAAAGCTCACTCTCTAACTCATCATATTTTTCTATAGATGCTTGGTTACCCAAATCAAGATCCCTTAACAAGCAAATATGGTTGTCTTTGATTCTGTTCAATTCAGCCCACAGGTCTCTTTCCAATGAGCAGTTTTCTCCCCAATGTCAGCACCCTTTGCCAAATCAAAAAAGGAAATAATATATTCATCAACACGGAGGACAGAAAACATCATCAATCTAAGTGACAGAATAGTTGTTAAGTATGAAATTAGTTGTTTAAATAGTAAAATAGCTGCTGGAATAGTAAAAAGTATGTGACATAACGTGAACTTCAAAAAATCAAGTGACATATTGTAAATTTTAAAAATTTAAGCAACAAAAGAAGACTAGTCATTATAGAAAAATGACATTATGACCTTTGAAATTTAGACAACAGAAAAGAAACTTGCGGTTATAAAAAGTGACATATTTTGAACTTAAAACATAATCCACACAATAGTAAACTAGTTATTTTCTCAAATCTTTTCACAGCATAGTTAACATCTATTGCAAAATCCACATCAAAAAAGCACCTATTACAATATAGTAGCATAATATGAATTAATATTTTCTCATGGCATATAGAAAATGAGTTTCAAAATCATGGTATTTGTAATAAAAGGAATGTCAGTTAGGTAGTGGTAAATTGTGTTGATGGACTGCATAATTCGTGAAATGTCAATTGATTAGCTTACAAGTGAATAAGCCAGGGTCCCAAGTTAATCAGTTAATAAAATAAAATAAATTAACAAGATGCAATGCGTGATGAGATAAGTTACATGTAACACTACAACTCAACATGTTCAACACCCAATGGGATTTTGGGCTCTCAAGCTGGAGATTTTGGATTTGAAATCATAGTGAAGAGAAGCAAAGGATCTCTGCAGAGAGACTGAGCCATCATTGACGTCCTTAGGCTCTGTTCGGCATGGCTGTTTTGGCAGCATAAATGCAGCATATTTGATAGCAGGAATGCACTGGCATAAATGCAGCATATTTGTTGGCAGGAATGTGCTGGCATAAATGCAGCTGTTTTGAAAACTGCTGTTTGGCAGTGGAGCATATATGCAGCATGTTTGGTTCAGTTAGTTATATGTAGTGCGTTTACCGTTTTCGTATTACAATTATAATTTATTATATTACACTACGTAACTTTATTTGTTAGTAAAAATAAATAAAAAATTCACAAATAATAAAATTTTTATTTTTATTATTTAAGCAAAACTTGTAACTCCTAAACAATATATTTTTATTATCTAAATTTTATAATTCTTACAAATATAAAAGCGTAAAAAAGAAAAAGTGTTTCAAATTTTTTGATAATGTTATGTGAATTTTTTAGTGAAATTATAACTTTTAATAATATATAATATTTTTGTAACTTTGTATGTTAATAAATTTTATATACATTCATATTTCTATATACTATTTTAATATTTTAATTTATATCAACAAGTGTGTATATTTATTCGTTTTTTAATTTTTAATCTATGTGGTATTACAAATAATATATTATAGATTTGTATTATAAATATGATTTTTTGTAAATTTGGCTAAAGAAGCAGTACTATTTTTTATAAATTATTTAAAGCATTATGTAATTTTTAGTAAATAAAGTAACTTGTAAAAAATTTCTTTTTTTTAAATCAATAGTCACAGTAATTGCATTATGAAGTGAGTAAAGAAACGGAAGTGAAAGCACTAAATCGAAAAAGTAGCATTTGCTGCGGGCATTTATGCTGACATTTATGCTGACATTTATGCTGTTTTAGGCGAACAGCAAAAACAAATAAAGGAGTCCAAAACAGCATATGTTGTACATTTATGCTATCAAAAATGCACAAAAAAGGTGAGGCGAACGCATCCATATCTCTGCCTCAACATTTTTCCTTCTCTGCACTTCAGAGTTGTACTTCCTTAAGATCATATCTCTTTGGTCCGACACTAGAGCTAATTTTCCAAATATATCAGAGACTCTCTGAAGAAGGGTCTCACTTTCTTCTTTCAAGCTAAAAAGCTCACTTTCTAACTCATCATATTTTTCTATAGATGCTTGGTTACCCAAATCAAGATCCCTTAACAAGCAAATATGGTTGTCCCTAATTCTGTTCGTTTCAGGCCACTAGTTCTCTTTCCAATGAGCAGTCACTAGTTGAATATAGATTTTTGGTAACAACAACTCGTTGCCAAAAATCTAAATCGTTACTAATTTAATTTATTGTAACGATAAAAGTCATCACATGTCGTTACACGTCAAGGCATAACCAAAGATCAATTTATTTATTGTAACAACTTTTATTTGTTACTAAAAATTATATCATTACTAAAAATATGATTTTGTAATAAGTATATCGTTACTGTAGTCTTAATTTTTTTAAGTCTTTAATACTATATTTGGTAACAAAATACTTGTCACTAATAACAACTATGATAACGATATAAATCGTTACCAGAACCTTTGTAACTAAAATGTGATTTTTACTAGTGAGTTTTCTCCCCAAAGTCAGACCTTTGCCAAATCAAAGAAGGAAATAAGGTATATTCATCAACAAGGAGGACAGAAAACACATCATCAATCCAAGTGACATAACCCCCTCCCCCCCCCCCCCCCCCCCACAACCCCAAACTCATTTTCTCTTTTCTTATCCTGGTAAGGGACTTCGGAGAAGGAGAGTAAATTATATGGAGTACGCTTATGTACATAAACAAATCCCAAAGCCACAATAAAAAGGAAAAATAGTTTCAAGCACCAAAATTTCAACATTTTTTATGAAACAACAACCTTGTGATCACTGTTGGGTTGGGAGCTCATGATTTCTTTGTCCTCTTTGCTTTCCCCTTCGGTTAGTGCCAGCACTGGAACTGTGTTGGAATTGTAAGATGAGATTCTAATGCAGATAAGAGATTTGCACCAATTTCACTAGTGCTCGATAGCAGCTTTGCAGCAACTGATTTCTCATCAGCAACTGAACTCTGGATATTACAACCAAAATCAAGAGTTTAGACAGCAGATATATTTGCTTGAGACAAAACATTAAAAGAAGGGCCTGAAGATCACTGGAATTACCTTCATGATAGATACTATATCATTGTATATGCCTTTGTAGGTTGTCAATGACTCACAGAGTTATTGTGGAACGTTTAGATGTTGTTGAGCATCCTTATTGAGCTCATGCATCTGTTCTTGCAAATGTTTACCTCTCTTCCTCACAATTCCTCCATCTTGTAAAATTAATTAGTCTGGTGATCTATCTTCGGTGTGATGATTTGAGTCTCTCAATTTTGAGCGCGGGGATTTCGAGTTTGGGATGTCGTTCTTCTTTCAAGTTCCTTGCTCCTTCTTCCAGTGTTGGTTCTCATTGATTTGTTCGAGTGATTGTGATTCCGAGTGGGGATTCGAGTAGAGCATGTTGTCGGGTCTGTAGAGATGGCTTTGCGTCGGATGTGAGGTAGGTGGTGAACGGATTCGAGTGTATGTGTTCAACCACGGGGATTTCCGGTTTTGTTTGTTTTCCGTATATGATTGTTTGATTCTCTGGTTGATTTAGGTTTGCGTTTTGATCTGCCAAAACCCCGTGGGAATGTGTTATTGATTCACTACCTTGCTATGATAAACTATGTATAAATTGTGGGAGATTTTTGCCAAAACCCCGTGGGATGTGTTATTGATTCGCAGTGTCCGAGTCCGACATGTATGTCCGGACGTGGCTTAGGACGCCTTTATTCTGATGTGCTCTGTGTTGTCCGGACTTTCGTCTGGACATGTAAATCCGGACGTGAAGCGAAGACGAATTCTGGATTTACATTTCGGACTTTGTCCGGACTTGTAAGCCCGGACACAAGTCCGGACTTCCTCGTAAGTGTTTCTCGGACTTCGTCCAAACATGTGTATGTCCTATCTGCGGCTTGTGTCCGGACATGCAGGGTTAGACGCATGTCTAGACACGTGCCTGTTTTTGTGTAACTTTTGCGTCTGAGCTCCGTTTTGATCGCTGTTTGCTGCGTTGTGTTCCTCCCATTGTGTACCATCTATTTTGATGTATTTTGGCATACATATATGAATATTTTGCTTTGAAAGTCTTCATTAAGTTTTTGATATCTGTTTTGCTCTGAAAGAGCGTTTGATCTTCTGTTTTTTGTTTGGCTTTCGTATCTATTAGTTGGTATACGACTTCTGTTCTGTTAAGACTTCGGCTCCATTTTGATAAGCTTTTGCTTTCTGTTCTGGTAAAGGCTTCTGCTCTGTTTTTACAAAGCTTCTGTTTTGGGACCTAGATGTTTAGCTTCTAAGCCTTGGATAACTGGTCTGGCTGTCCCATAGCATGCTGCATAGGAATTCCTTCTGTTTGTTTCTCGGGTTCTCTTCTATTCTGTCTCTCAGGGTCCCTTGGATGTTTAGTGACCGACAGGTTCATAGCTGTCTCTACGGCTTCTGTGTGGGAACTTCGGATCCATAGGGCCATAGCGTTGCCCTTCTGATGTGTCAGCTGGTGTCTAGGGTCCCACCTCTGTTTTGTTAAGCACTTTGTTCTGATCCTCTTGGTATGTGATTTGCTCTGCTCAGTGTTATGATTTTTGTTCAGTTTGCTCAGCTTTAGTCTCCCTTCTCTGATTTGACATGCTTCTACTTTTGTTCTGATCAGTCTCTCCTCTAATTTGGAAAAGCTTCATCCTCTGTCTAATTTTTGCTTCGACTTTTGGTCTGTTTTGCTAAGCTTATGTATATATATATATATATGTATGTTCAGTATATATATGTTCAGTATATGTTTTGAGCATGCTCAGCTGATGAAGTTTATCACCTACTGAGCTATAGTTTGGCTCACCCCTATTTCCGTCTGATTTGCAGGTCTAAGCCTCTGTTCGAAGATTTTGCTTTGCTTTCGGTTTTGCTTTTCGTTTTGTATTTTTAACTGTGGCTTAAGGCTCCTTTTGTACTTTGATTCTGTTATGTAATGTAGTTGGCTTCCGCATGTAAATGTTCGTGTAACCTTTGTAATCATTGCTTCAGTTAATGAAAGTGTATTTTGCATCTATTGTGGGTTTCGTGAGAGTAGCCTTGCGTGTCTTATGTAGTGAGGGCGCGGTGTGTAACATCCCCAACTCCTAGGCCGGTTTTGGGGTCGTTACACTTAGTGGTATCAGATCCAAGTTTGGCTTTCATTGGGTTTTGGTGGGTGTCTGCATGTCTACGCTTCTGTGTCGTTGTCTGTTAACTGCTATGTGCTATCTGATGTGTTGTTTTGGCTGCTATATGGTGTCTGAAGTGTGCGTCTGCTATGTGGTTGTCCGCCATTAGCGTAGCGCAGTGGAAGGGTAGTGTCTGTTGTCTATATGTTTTCGGTGCTTTGAGTGTGAGTCTAAGGGAGTCGGGTCCTTTAGAAAAGGATGACCGAATGTTAGTTCTAGTTTGTTAGAGATGTGTGCTTTGGTTGTGTGCTTGTGTTGTGAGTTTGGTTGTAAAATAACATGAAATAAGAATGCTCCGGGTAAAAGTGGAATAGCATACCAAATTCGAGACATGAATTGCGTCTGAACTAGAAAAGTCAATTGAGCTGGAAATATCTTTCTCCTTTCCCTTGCTCTCGATCACCTAGAGTATAAAATCTCCGACTTAAGGAGGTAAAATAAAAACAAATGGAGAAGCAGCAGCTGCATAAACTCAGTAACGAATTACCATTCAAAATATCGTGTGGGATCTACTACTCCGAACATTCATGTTTGTCTCACCAAAGTGACAGTTCACTACAGAAAATAGAGTCAAAGCATAACAAGGACGGGGTAGGCATTAGTGGACTTGCGGTAAGACAAAAAAGGCTAAACTTCACCGGCTTCAAGAATTTTCATCACTTGCTCGGTGTTGCTCACAATTTCCTCTCTTAATCCGGCAACAAAAATACCTCGTTGGAAAACATCAAATAACAAAGAACTTACTGGACAGACACCCGAATTTCATTTTCATTTCCATCAAATCATTGAGAAGCAGGAGCTTACATCCAAACTTTCGTGAATTTGCAGTTTCTGATTGTACAACACCAAAAGATCATTGATTTCTTCATTGTAGATCTCCATGTAGGATACATGAATGAGAAACTCTCTTTGGTTCGTCTGCAATATCATAAGTTACAGGGTTCGACCAAATTAATTTACACCATAAGTAATAGGGCAGTATTAGTTTCTTGTTTTACAGAGTTATTGAGACTGACTGCTAATTGTCACTGTTAGATTTTTCTCTGAGCATAAGATGTGAATTACTTTTTAGCTGCTAACCACAATGCTTATATCAGTAATAGATGCGACTCTCTTTTTATACTCCACATAGAGAGAATAACGGAACAATTAATTGTTTTCACCGTTTTGAACGTTGTTAACAACATATAGCTGGGTGTAACAGTCATCTAACTTCCCGTTACACCATAGTGATGCAGAAATATTCATCTAGCCTGATTTTCACTACTCTGCTTCTTCTATGGTACTTCATAATATACTACCCTTATTCTATTTTTAAGGTTAATTTCCAGCGGTTTGGGTATTCCCTTTTCGTGCTTTGCGTTTACCCAGCATTCCTTGTGATATTTGGATGGATTGATCTATTATAAATTTTAGCGACTTACTGAAACTTCACTGGTCACATGCATTTTCTGTTGGCACTATAGCGTATGGACAGACAAGTAGCCGAAAAACTTTCACAATGAATGGTTCAGAGCATGATCCTGGAATCATACATAGGGCAGTCAAGGATGTATTCGACAAAATGAAGAAGGTGTTTCATATGTTGAATTTCACTTTTAACGCTTTTGATGTTTGTTCTCATCAATATAATTTTGGTATAACTTTGCGTCATATGAATGATCGTATATGATGTTAATTTTCAGTACATATATAAATTTCACTTTTGGTATCAAACGACGTGTTTCATATTCAACATCACAATCGACGAAAATAGTGAAATGTATATATGTACTGGAAATTAACATCATATACGATCATTCATACGACACGAAGTTATACCAAAATTACATTGATGAGAACAAACATCAAAAGCGTTAAAAGTGAAATTCAACATATGAAACACCTTCTTCATTTTGTCGAATACATCCTTGACTGCCCTATGTATGATTCCAGGATCATGCTCTGAACCATTCATCATGAAAGTTTTTCCACTACTTGTCTGTCCATACGCAAAAACAGTGCCAACAGAAAATGCATGTGACCAGTGAAGTTTCAATAAGTCGCTAAAATTTATAATAGATCAATCCATCCAAATATCACAAGGAATGCTGGGTAAACGCAAAGCACGAAAAGGGAATATCCAAACCACTGGAAATTAACCATGAAAATAGAATAAGGGTAGTATATAATGAAGTACCATAGAAGTAGAGTAGTGAAAATCAGGCTAGATGAATATTTCTGCATCACTATGGTGTAACGGGAAGTTAGATGACTGTTACACCCAGCTATATGTTGTTAACAACGTTCAAAACGGTGAAAACTATTAATTGTTCCGTTATTCTCTCTATGTGGAGTATAAAAAGAGTGTCGCTTCTATTGCTGACATAAGCATTGTGGTTAGCAGCTAAAAAGTAATTCACATCTTATGCTCACAGAAAAATCTAACAACGACAATGAGTTGTCAGTCTCAATAACTCTGTAAAACAAGTCCGTTCAAAAATATCTATCATTTTAGAAGCTTGCACACTTATTAAGGAAAGTAGAATAATGACACATGTAGTTTTTTACTTTTTCATCTAGATAATAATTACTTTTATGTGGAATAGTAGTGTTAAAAGTGGAAAATAGTGTGTCAAAAAGCAAGAATGACACATTTTTGAACAAGAATCACATCTTAAAACGACAAATGTTAATTAACAGAGGGAGTACTCAATTGCAGAACATTGATCTTTAAAAGAGCTAAGCTAATAATTCAGGGGCAACCTATCAACATTTGACAAGATGAACTGAACCGATCCTAACCACTATTCAATTAGGTTTTACATATCTAGAAAAGTTTAACAATTGATTCAGTAGATAATACCATTGAATCCTTCAACTGCCGCACAGATAATGTCCTTAGGGAGAAGCTTATAAACCCTAGCATTTGTGCAAGTCTGATGAGTTTCAAGTCCCTTCAATTTCTTTCTTTTCATAGAAGTTACCGAATGTGTAGGAGACGCCGGAAATAGGAGCGGCGAGAGGCCTGTGAAGTGAGATGTGATTGTCATCTTCGCTCACCGGCGGCCTCACTATCACTGCTACACATATTCTCTCCATTCTTGTGCTGTGTCTTTGTCAGCGTGGAGAGATTGGTTTTTCCAAGTTGAAATGAATTTCAAACTAGGGAAGCGGGTCGTTTCACAATTTCAATCAAGCTGGAGTTTAAAAGTGAAGGAATTACGAAAATATCCTTCGTGGGACGAATGCTTCTCGAGAGAAACTTAGGTTCGTTTTTATTATTTTGGAATTTAATTAAATACCACAATATTTTTTGGCTAATTAATGAAATGTCCAAAAGAAAGTCATTAAATGTCATTATGTTTTTGTAGAAGTCTATGAAATTTCATATTAGTCATTGACCAGAAGGTAAAAAGACAAAAAATAACCCTACTAGTTAATAAAGTACTTTTATGTGTATTCACAAAACATTTTAAATACTATAAAAACATAAAGAATTATATAAAAAAATAAAAAAATTTAAAAATAAAATAAAAAATATATTAAATATTATAAAATATTAAAAAGTAAATATTTCTCATATTTTTATTTAAATTATTCAGCAACATAAAAAAGAATATAGTAGTGTTTTAAACACATAATTTATACCAATTTTTCTACCAATTTATACATAGTAAGTACCTTAATATTTACCATATATGTTGTAAAATGTGGAGTATGTGGATCATGGATATGAATCCCAGTTTGTGATAAGAGACGTTTAAGGATAACCCGATTAATGGGTGAGTGTCGTCTATGGAATCATGAAAGGCGGAAAGATCCTTTGGTGAGAATTATATTCAACCATTCTATTGACAATTTTTAAAAATGAGACTATGATCATAGGTCGGACACGTATGCCCCCATCGTCTAGTGGTTCAGGACATCTCTCTTTCAAGGAGGCAGCGGGGATTCTACTTCCCCTGGGGGTAGGGTACTACAGAAGGAAGTGGATCGTGCATTATCAATAAGCCTAAATTAGAATTCATTCTTCCTGGGTCGATGCCCGAGCGGTTAATGGGGACGGACTGTAAATTTGTTGGCAATATGTCTACTCTGATTGAAATCCAGCTCGGCTCGGCCCAAGAATTCGCTCATAGACCGTGAGATAAAAATCTTTGTCCGCCAGAAGCATCTGATACGTGGGAATAAAAGAGTCCAATTTTCTTCGCTATTCCCCTGACTCTATTTGTTTGCGTGATTTATTTGTTCCGAGAAATTCCGTAATGATGACGATTCATATCAAGATCTGTAAATAGAAAGTCTAAGAAAAAGAGAAAAAATATAGATATCACTATATGACTTATGTCTCTGTTGCAACACGAGAATTTGGAATCGAAATGGGGTTGACTGAAATCCTAAAAAAATGGATGTTGTATACCTTCGCTACGCCCTGGGATTGTAGTTCAATTGGTCAGAGCACCGCCCTGTCAAGGCGGAAGTTGCGGGTTCGAGCCCCGTCAGTCCCGACCTAGGCGCTGCAAGCGATCAATTCATTTCTCCATCTTCTGTAAAGAGGGGAAAAGAGTAGGAGGATCTAATTCTCAGCGGGAGGATCCTTCTTTCGCATTTTTCATCCAAAAAATGGAAATGAAAATAGTACCAATTGTGATGGAAGAAAGACATATGTCGGTTGGTACAATGGGAGGTATCACCATATTCAGGATTCAAAGGGATACCGTTCTAGTCTGACTTTTTTTGATTGTTCCTGATCTGAATAGACATTTTTTTTACGAAACGCAATTAACTTAACATGAAAGAATACTTTTCAGATTCAACCTACCCCCTCTTCTAGCTCCAATTCTGTGCAACCTATATGACTAACATCAAAATGAATTGCACACTGGATTATCAATGTATGCGTCCTAATCAAAAAAAAAAAATAAGAAAGACTAAGATCCGCTTTTTACTTAAATTATATAAACTTAAGTAAAAAACATTTGAATGAAAGAAACTTGAGTTATTTGTTAGTTCTTATCAATGATTGAAGAAGAAGAAATGAAAGAGATCAAAAAAATCCAAGTCTTTCTAAATGAAATGAGTGGACTGGCTTGAATCAGCGGTATATAGATCCAATAAAATAGGTAAGAAGCACAACACCATGTTCCCCCTTTCCTGTCGAAACGAGTCCCCTTCCTCTGTGAGCTAGGTCTATGATTGCTACTTTTCTCGTCTCTTAAAAAGGTAAAAAAATGAGACTATATGGTCAATCACTTCGGGCTACTTTTTTGGGATCGTGATACTCGGGCTTATGAATTGAAGGAATTTTGGATTGTCTTTTCACCAAATACTTGCGGTTTATTTCTTTCGATGGCTTAGTTAGTCCGTTTGGAACTCTCCCCTATGTACTAAAAAAATCGTAGCCGGAGCAAGAAGACGAGTAGAAAGAATAATGGGAATGCCAACCAGGCTTCTCGAGGAAGATCGGAACAGGCTAAACAGGATCATTGGGTAGGGTTCTTTTTTTATAATGAAAAAGTCTTGTTTATGTTCAAAATGAAGCAGTTAGGAGTTCTTATGCCGGTTGGGGTATAGGGACCAGTGAAGAGGAAGTTTTTTTTTTAACCATAGGAGAACAGGTTTCCGGTGGGGTGATTCATGTTCTTCCGGTTACGGATGTTGTACCACTTGATGTTTCGGGGAGAAGGCCGGACGGAACAAAACAACCGAATCCTGCCGACGCACTGTTCTCTTCAAGAGTTCTTCACTTTTTTGGATCCTATCCCCTTAATCTTAGGATTAATCAGATTGAAGATGACAAGTTTTCTAGCCAGAGAAAAACAGGAAATCGAAAGCGCATCACGTGCTACATAGCAAATCTCCGGCAATGGAGACAGAGGGTGGAAATAAGAAGTCCCCCCCAAAAGAAAAGGGGAAAATTGATCCTATCGGGGCTATTTTAGCTTCATTTTTGGCAGACCGGGAGGTTCTCTCTTTCATCAAAGCAAGCGAAGATCTTGCTGTTAAGAAGAAGAAAGGAGCTTCTTATATTCCGAGCAATCTCTACGCGGTCTGTGAATTTGAAATATCGTTACTACCGGTCATGCTCAACCTCCCTATGGTATGCAAGCCTCTTGATTGGACCAGCACGCGTAAAGAAGGCCCTAGAACCCTGTCAGATCTATCTGGTGGATATTTTCGTAATCCAACAAGCGAAATGTATCATCGTTACCGCCTGTTAAGTTCAAGTAACATAAACCATTTTTATATTGACATTAGTCCTGATTGGGGAAATTAAAAGAGACTGTCTGAACACTCTAGGGGTAATGAACACCATGAGTGACTTATCAAGTAAGGATGTGTTATCTGTTTGTTGAGCCCATTGAGGTGGAATGTTATTATGTGTTGTGTTTATAGTTTACATGCATGATTCAAATATAATCAGCCGCATGCTAAGACGACAATTAGTTGTGCGTGGCCCGGTAGCATGCGGGCTGCGGGATTACCATACCAGCAAAGGTGCTGAGCCCCTGGGGGGCCACCCTTTTCTCTTCTTTTTCCTATTTCAGGTACAAGGAGCTGGAAGCCGTTCGAGAGTAGGACGGGGTAGTCGTTTGTACATGGGTAATCATTTAGGTATATTTGTACAGTAGGTGTAGTAAGACCGAAATTGTAATCGGCATTAGTTTGTGAATACTCGGTACAGTTGGAAGGTATGTGTATGTTTTGTTGTTAATGAAAAAGGGATAGCAATGTGTAGTCGCTCGGGAATCTAGTTCATCAGACCGATACAATGTATATGTAATAGCCTTGTTAGCCACGTGGGTGGTTAACGGCGTGTAACACCAATGAGTTAAGTAATGTGATGAAGTATGTTCTTTTTCCGCTGCAGTTTGTTGTAAGTGTGTTAATGTTGGATGGGGTGTTACAGAGACTCGTCTATGACTGGTCGCCTAGAGTCGACAAACAGACTCGACCACCTTGAATTACAGTTCGAGGTGGGAGGCCAGATTAAGATGGTGCGGTGGGATCACCTAAATCCCAATTAACTTAAAAATTATTTGTTTATTCAACCAGTGCAGTTCTCGGCCGCTGGCTAGGGTTACTTTTGACCAGACAAAATAAACAATGGGTTATGTACAACCGGATCTAATTAAAGAACGGTTGACAAATTTGAGATAAGGTTGAAAATGAGAACTAAATGATTCTCAACTTAAGGAGTTAATAAGCTAACTCACTTACTTAATGAACATCAATTATGTTGTTCGATCTGTTTGAGCTATGATTATTCATATGAATGCGTTGTGTGTTATCATACTTCTTATTATTATTATTTGTATGATAAATCAACTACATGTATACGACAAAATAGTCGTGTGTAGCCCCGTTAGCTTGTGGGCTCACGTTAATCATACCAGCGAATGTGCTGAGCCCCTCGGGGCATCCATATTATTTTTCAGGTATGAGACAGAAGAAGACCCATCTTGAGAGTAGGAGCGGGTAAACTTACTATGGGTTTTCCTTTTTGCTACGAGTTGTGCATGTACACTCGTTTTGTAGATAGTCGGAGTTGTAGTGAACTATGTTAGCATATGAGATACTTGATACTCTGATATATGTATTTTGGTTAAGTCTCTGTATATGCTTACGTTCGGTATATTCAGGTCTATCAGACCGTATCTAGAACCTAGAGATTGTAGTATGCCTAGTTAGTCACGTGGGTGACTAACGGCGGTAACACCAACTTATTTAGAATTTCCGCTGCGTCATTAATATATATACTTGGAGGTTTATGCGATAATCACAGTTTTAGGAGTTGGGGTGTTACACAAGCTAATAAGAGTTCCAAGTAAAAAAAAGAAGGATAGTGTTATACCCAAAATTTCAACCCCCCGGAGGTGAGTCTCTTCTAATAGGCTAGTAGTGAGGGTTCCCAGATCGATCGGCACATTTCAGAGTGCTAGGGACAGCTTAGTCATCTCCAGGACCATTTTCGTAATTTTTTAAGGCTCCTAAGCCCCCTACAGGCTTTCTCTCTCCTCCAAATAAGGGTCAAATCAATTCAAAATGCTTTGAAATTTTTACCCAAGATAGAGGATGACATTTTAAGCATAATGGCGTTGGAATTTTGATTTTTCGAATTTCCAATAATTTTCTAGCAATTTCTGATTGAATCTGACGAGAAATTGAATTTAAAAATATTCCAATATCCAAAAAATTCGATTCCACTTTAGAAAAATCAGAAATATCATCCTTTACCCATGTGTGAAATTTCATAATCAAATTCCTTTTGGAAGCCCTTGAGCTAAAACGTCGGTAAATCTCGGTTTTTACCGGATTTTTCTATCTTTAAAGAGGTCTATATAAGGAACCTTATCCCATGATCAAAGAAGAACCTCAAGAACCCTAAGCAACCAGAAAACCTAGCCGTCTCATTCTCCTCACGTTTTTACACATCCAAGCACCAAAATCACATCAAAAATCTCTCGAAATCACCACCTAAACACACTTTTCAACTCCTAACACATCAACAATCATCAAACATCAACCAAACCACCTCCAAAACGTGAAGAACATCATCAACAATCAACAACCAGAAGCCCGGGTCGAATTCAATCCGGAACCGGCATCATCGGAGCCTCCGAAGAATCCCAACGTGAAGAATCATCTTGAATTCGAAGGTAAAACAGGTTACAATCCCACTTTTCTGATTCCCCACGACCTTGTTAACTCTCTGTCAAAGTTTGGGTTCAAACCAACCTGTTTACGCTTCTGTATTGACGTTTGTTTAAGCTTCTGTCCAATAACTTGTTCGCCAAGTTTCGTACATAATTCGACTTCAAACTGCAATCTTTCAATTACTAACGAATTGTACACCTTTCAGGCTACACGTGCATAAATTTTGAGCCGAAAACACCTTCGGGAACCACCATAAAACCCCTGTCCGTGGGTGGTCCGGGATCCCGGACCTATGGTCCGGGACCACGGACGGGTTGTCCGTGGCCACGGACACCCACGGACGGCGGCGGGATTTAAAAATTTTAAAAATTTAGGTTTTGTTAAACTATGTCCGGGCCTACGGACATCCTGTCCGTGGCCCCGGACTTCAAATTTTTGTTTTCTTTTAATTCGACTTTTCTTCTATAGGTTAACTGGGTCCGTGGTTCGGACATTAGGTCCGTGGCTACGGACGAAACAAAATTTGACCTAATTCTGCCTCCGAAACCCTAGTTTAGGTAATTTCAACTTTCACTTTTATTTTCTGTCAAAAAATGCTAAAAAAAAAAAAACAGAAGCGCGCACTAGGGTTTAAAAACGACTCGTAATAAGCCGTGATAAACTAAGTAGAGGAAAAACGACTTCTAGGGGTAATGAAAGTAATTGAACCCTAATTAAGTCGAATATCAAGCCCCCGAACCCGAACTCTCCTTTCCTAATTTGATCTAGGTTAAAATTAGGTGGCGACTCATAATAGGTTCCAGTGAGCTAGCTTAGGTTTTAATAATTTGTTATATGACATAGTTATTAATCTTAGGCTATAAGTGGACCTAAAACCCATCAGATCCAATCAACTTTAATCAACATAGGATAGGGTTTAAAATCGAGGCTCACAGACTGGCGACTCTGCTGGGGACATACTTCTTAATTTTAACTTGTTTTAATTTTAAGAAAGAGGGCTTAACTCGAAAATGTTTATTTATGGCTTTATTACTCTGTTTGTTTACTTTCGTGCGCACTTTAATTTTCTGCACCTTGGCATCATATGAGAGCGAGGGTCCACACAAACCAATTTCACCCCGGGACCCGTTTGAGGGTCCCCTGTCAGGGACTCACACCTTTTAGGTGATGTGAATAAGCGGGGGAAAAGAGGAGGGTGTCGTCTAACCACACCCCCTTAATACCTGGGCTTTAGCCCCAAGCGTTTTCCTGGCAGTGCCCTTACCTAGCCCTTTTGTTTGGTCAGTCAAAGACCCGACCGTAGACGCACACCTTCAGGTGATGTGAAAAGAGTGGGGAAGCCCAAAGGGAATAGCGTGCAAGCCCTATTCCTTTGTGGTGACCTGGGCCCACGCCCCAAGCACCTCTCCGGATCGATCCATACCCGGTTTGATTTAAACGTCTAGTGAGGACATGAATTTGTGTGGGCCTTGTTTGCTTGTATGATCAGCCCACTACCCAACCTAGAGATTGATAGGAACTTTTCCTACATCAACTCAGCCCAACCCGATATCGCGGGTTTATTGTTTGCGGCCCAAAGGCCTTGCTTGATTAGAATGTGTGAGTTATTTGCTCGGGCTTCAGCCCAAAAGTTTAGATTTAGGTGATTTCTCTTTCAGCCTAATTTGAATTATCAATTTAGTTCTAGGCCTATGAAAAGCCAATCTACCTAAAGCAGTCCATAAGACATGAAAATCAATCAGGTTTTTCCATTTCGGCCCAAGGCCCATTCTAGTCTAGGTGAACTTTTTATTTGGGCCCTGGCCCAAAGCCCTAGATCTAGGTGTCATACCTTTTAGGCCCACTCAAAACCATTTGTTTAGGTTTCAACTCACTCGAATTCAAGATAATTTTTCATAACTCATTCATTCTAGTTTCTGGCCTCAAGGCTCAGCAGGGACATCAAACAAGTCTTAAACTCAAAGTTTCTCTCTCAGCCCAGTGGCCCATTCATAGTTCATATGGCTTCCTTCAGCTTGTATGTATCACTTCCAGATTAAGGGCCTTCAGGCCCACACATCCATTCTAGTCTAGAAGTCCCTCAGGCCCATATGTCTTACTTCTAGCCCAAACACTTTCCGGCCCAAGCGCCACAATCCCTAATCATTTCGGCCCAAGTGCCACATTCTCAAACACATTCCGGCCCAAGCGCCACATCCTCAAACACTCTTTGGCCCAAGCACCGTACTTTCAAACACTCTGGCCCAAGCGCCACATCTTCCCAACATTCCGGCCCAAGCGGCACATCTTCACAACAATCCGGCCAAAGTGCCACAATCTCACAACACATTCCGGCCCAAGTGCCAACCCACTTATGAATCATCATGGCCTGTGTGCCTCACCTTCAATTCATCCAGGCCCGAGTGCCTATCCACATCCATGAAGTCATCCAGGCCCGAGTGCCAATCCACATTCGTGAAACCGTTTCAAGCCATGTACCTCACATTCAGGCCCAAGTGCCTCGTGCGCAACTTATAGGCGTTCCTAGTTCAGACTCTTCACGGAGCCCACACAGAGTCCAAGAAGAGGACAGTCACGGTCATCTTAGCGACATCCTGGCAGTCAAGAGCTCGGGTCTTCAGCATGCCGACATCAGACAGTTCAGCAGAGCTCGAATTCAATGGAAAGTTTAGGGTTCCCATGCATTCTACTGCATAACTTGTTAAAACATTTATCTTTCAAGTGCATCGTTCAAAGTTTTCAAAGAATGATCGTTTTCAAACCACCAATAAGAAGTATCGATTTTTCATCTTCTTCCTCATGTTCACAAATGGATGACTTTTTCGAGTCTAAAGGGGTAACAAAAAAAAGATTTTGTTTCACACAAGTTTCTTTTGAGAAAATGGTTCATGAAATAATTATTTCCCGACAATGGCATGCAAAGACTTGTATTTTGTTTCTGGAATTTTGAACATGCCCTTCTAAGTCCCACAGTCCATTCCAAAATATCCACAAGGCATTCCAAAATTCACATCTGTTTAAGTGTTGTCATAAACCCCAGGTCAATACTGGGGGCAATCTGAGTTCAGGATCGTCATCTTTAATCTTTCGTTTAAGCGTGTGAACTAGTCTCTAAGTGAAATTCACGAAAGTGTCTTGAGCGGAAAAACCATGAGTGAACGAGCGTGTCATTTTTACACGACTCCGGTGAGACCACATACAAAGGAAAAGGTAAATGGCATAACTCCGACCGAAGGAGATAATTTGTAAATTTACTCTTAGACCTGCGAAAAGTAACAAAGAGCGGATACACAACTATCAGGAATGACGAAGCACCTAGGTACAGCACCACACAGCCAAAAGCTTGTGAACCCTGACATTAAACCCTAGGCACCCCCGCTGAGCTTTTCATATATGACCTCTTTTACAGCACTATAGGCTCCACAAACAAGCCCGCAAATGATGAATAACCGACCCGGTGACCAAAGGAAGCAAGGAGCCCGACTTTTGAACAACAACTTCACAAGTTCAAAGAAGCAAAGCCGCTACCAGCGTGACGAGGCGATCCGCAAATGGTCCCAAAGTGACACAGGATCCAAAATGAGCTAACATCAAAAACAGCTCCCAAGGTTCAAAACCGGGAAACACAAGAACCCCGAGAGGAAAGAAATCCAAAGAAAGGCAAACCTGAAAAGCCTTGAAGAAACCCAAAATTGGAAGAAGGAGAAAGGATGCAAGAAACAATTCAAAAATCCAGAGTTCCAAGCGAAGTCATCACGAAGTAGCCAGAACGACTTCAGGACAAAGAAAGCAAGTCCGAGAGAAGGTGCAAGTTGCAGCTTTGGTCACCCTTATAGCTCCACATATCCTAAACATTCCTCCATCGTCCCATTGTCTTTCATTACACCCTATAGCCATGTTATAAGCTCAAAAGACTTCCGACTTAGTAGTTGTGTATCCAATCACGTGAAAGTAACAGGTTGAACGCGTAAATCGAACAAATGTCAAATTCAATGGTTGAGATGTCTTGACCCAAAAGGAGAGTACGAGCGCAAGCATCAAACACGCTGAGTGTAGATTAGGAAGCACCACATCGAAACATAAGCCGTGACCCTGTGAGGACGAGACTCGTTCGCACGTTTAATAAAAGAAAATACTGGGGGCAATCGATCGTTCCGATCGATTGCCATAAACTCTAGCTCAGATTGTCTTAAGGAAAAATACTGGGGGCAATTGTTGGTTCCAACAATTGCCATGTCAACACCAATTAAAACCCAAAGCTTGAGCACCACCATCCCACCACAGGCACACATAAGCCCTTACCACCACACACACACTTTCAAGCCCATCATTGGCCTTACCTCCACAAAAACATCAGGCCCGTCATAACCCTGACCACCATCCAAAATCATAACCCAATCCCAGGTCTATCACAAATCTTGAACACCGGCAAAAGCCTTTAGCACCACAACAAACACCACACACTTCCACCAACGGCATGTTCATTTTCTTAAAAAACAAATTGCAGATATGAAATTTCTAGTCAGGAAATGATCATCTCACTTTCCTTTTTTCAGCAGAGTTTTCTCAAGCATTGCCATGTTTGGCACATTCTTCAACAGTTTCTTGTTTCAGCAAGCTTCCAACAAACACTTTAGTTGCATTTTACAACTTTTGCATAACACCTCAACATTGCCAAGTTTGGCACCTTTTCCAACAGTTTCCTGTTTTGAACGAGTATCTTTTATATTTCGATTGCATACATTGCCATGTTTGGCACTCCGGTAATCATTTTTCATCATTTGCACGAGACCATTATCATTCCGATTCATTCTTAGTTCGAGACCCATCATTTTCAAGACTTTAGTACAAGACATCTTCATTCAGTGCGCGACCCAGAATCAGTGCAGAATCCAGCTTTTTCTTCATCCATTTAGTGCGAGACTTCAGTGCGAGACCAAGCATCTTCATCAGTGCGAGACCATCTTCATCAGTGCGAGACCCGTCATCTTCATCAGTGCGAGACCCATCATCTTCATCAGTGCGAGACCCATCATCTTCATCAGTGCGAGACCCATCATCTCATCAGTGCGAGACCTATCATCTTCATCAGTGCGAGACCTATCGTCATCATCCAGTGCGAGACCAGTACGAGACCTAGTATCATCTTCAGTGCGAGACAAGTACGAGACAGAGCGTGATCTAAGTTGGCGGGGCAGAGGCAATAAGTCCCCATCTTCATGTCAACATCTTGGGAGAAACAACTAGTGGGCAGTGGCAATAAGTCCCCTTGGTAATCTAGAGGTTATCCCTGCACACCGGCTTGGGGGGCGATGGCAATAAGTCCACATTGGGTCCAGCCAGGAGCATCGGCACGGGTTTCGGTCCCCAGAAGCATCCGAACATCATCAACATCATCAATATCATTAGCATCATTAGCATCGCTAGCATATCAGCATCCCTACATCTACACATTATTTAGCTTTCATCATCTTCAGGTAGTCAACGCCTTAGAATAGCTTGACATCATTTCATTTTTAGGTAGTCAGCGCCTTAGAATAGCTCGACAGCATATCATCATCCTAGGCAGTCAACGCCTTAGAATAGCTTGACATCATTTTCATCACTTTAGGTAGTCAACGCCTTAGAATAGCTTGACATCATTTCATCACTTTAGGTAGTCAGCGCCTTAGAATAGCTCGACATCGATCATCCTTTAGGTAGTCAACGCCTTAGAATAGCTTGACATATCATATCCTTATAGGTAGTCGGCACCTTAGAATAGTCTGACAACCTCATTTTACCTTTAGGTAGTCAGCGCCTTAGAAAAGCTCGACAATGCTTTGTAGCTTAGGTAGTCAGCGCCTTAGAATAGCTCGACAGCATCTCATTCGTTATAGGTGGTCAACGCCTTAGAATAGCTTGACATCATCTCATTCGTTATAGGTAGTCGGCGCCTTAGAATAGTCTGACATTATTTCATTTTTTACCTTTAGGTGGCCGACGCTTTAGAATCGCTCGACATCCTTCCACTTTACTCATAGGTAGTCAGCGCCTTAGAACAGCTCGACACAACTTGTTGGTTTTCAATTGCACGAGGGTCTTTTAAGATCCAAAATTTTGGGGTATCACTCAAGCATCAACTAGCCTTTTCATTTCCATTACAAAGTCTAGTTGACGGGGGCAATCTGTTATACCCAAAATTTCAACCCCCGGAGGTGAGTCTCTTCTAATAGGCTAGTAGTGAGGGTTCCCAGATCGATCGGCACATTTCAGAGTGCTAGGGACAGCTTAGTCATCTCCAGGACCATTTTCGTAATTTTTTAAGGCTCCTAAGCCCCCTACAGGCTTTCTCTCTCCTCCAAATAAGGGTCAAATCAATTCAAAATGCTTTGAAATTTTTACCCAAGATAGAGGATGACATTTTAAGCATAATGGCGTTGGAATTTTGATTTTTCGAATTTCCAATAATTTTCTAGCAATTTCTGATTGAATCTGACGAGAAATTGAATTTAAAAATATTCCAATATCCAAAAAATTCGATTCCACTTTAGAAATCAGAAATATCATCCTTTACCCATGTGTGAAATTCATAATCAAATTCCTTTTGGAAGCCCTTGAGCTAAAACGTCGGTAAATCTCGGTTTTTACCGGATTTTTCTATCTTTAAAGAGGTCTATATAAGGAACCTTATCCCATGATCAAAGAGAACCTCAAGAACCCTAAGCAACCAAAAACCTAGCCGTCTCATTCTCCTCACGTTTTTACACATCCAAGCACCAAAATCACACACATCAAATCTCTCGAAATCACCACCTAACACACTTTTCAACTCCTAACACATCAACAATCATCAACATCAACCAAACCACCTCCAAAACGTGAAGAACATCATCAACAATCAACAACCAGAAGCCCGGGTCGAATTCAATCCGAACCGGATCATCGGAGCCTCCGAAGATCCCAACGTGAAGAATCATCTTGATCGAAGGTAAAACAGGTTACAATCCCACTTTTCTGATTCCCCACGACCTTGTTAACTCTCTGTCAAAGTTTTGGGTTCAAACCAACCTGTTTACGCTTCTGTATTGACGTTTGTTTAAGCTTCTGTCCAATAACTTGTTCGCCAAGTTTCGTACATAATTCGACTTCAACTGCAAACTTTCAATTACTAACGAATTTTACACACCTTTCAGGCTACACGTGCATAAATTTTGAGCCGAAAACACCTTCGGAACCACCATAAAACCCCTGTCCGTGGGTGGTCCGGGATCCCGGACCTATGGTCCGGGACCACGGACGGGTTGTCCGTGGCCACGGACACCCACGGACGGCGGCGGGATTTAAAAATTTTAAAAAATTTAGGTTTTGTTAAACTATGTCCGGGCCTACGGACATCCTATCCGTGGCCCCGGACTTCTCAAATTTTTGTTTTCTGTTTAATTCGACTTTTATTTTCACATAGATTAACTAGGGTCCGTGGTTACGGACATTAGGTCCGTGGCTACGGACGGAAACAAAATTTGACCTAATTCTGCCTCCGAAACCCTAGTTTAGGTAATTTCAACTTTCACTTTTATTTTCAGTCAAAAATGATAAAAAATAAAAAAAACAGAAGCGTGCACTAGGGTTAAAAACGACTCGTAATAAGCCGTGATTAAACTAAGTAGAGGAAAACGACTTCTAGGGGTAATGAAAGTAATTGAACCCTAATTAAGTCGAATATCAAGCCCCCGAACCCGAACTCTCCTTTCCTAATTTGATCTAGGTTAAAATTAGGTGGCGACTCATAATAGGTTCCAGTGAGCTAGCTTAGGTTTTAATAATTATTGTTATATGACATAGTTATTAATCTTAGGCTATAAGTGGACCTAAAACCCAATCAGATCCCAATCAACTTTATTCAACATAGGATAGGAAGGGTTTAAAATCGAGGCTCACAGATAGTAACCTTGAAGTTACCTTAAGAATTGATGAAGAAAACCTTCTTTAGGACCTTGGAAACTCTTGTTGGATTTAGGACACCCTAAGACACCTTTGGACACCTAACTTGGACATGGAAATGGAGTGAGTTATCTTGGTTTCTCCTCTGATTTTCGGCCACCAACAGCTAGTAATGGATGGTTAACTTCTAGGAACACCTTACTTCAAGGATTGGAATTGGTATGGAGCTTTCTCCCTCTTCCTTCCTTTCTCGTTCTAAGCTTTCTTTCTACATGGGTTTCTTCCTTCTTTGCCTTCTTCTTACTGATTACAATGGGTTTAAATGGGGATGAATGATTTGGAAAGGTAAGGATGGAACAAGGATCTATCTTCTTCTTCTTTGCTCTCAGCCAAGACAAGAATAACAAGGTGACCTTTATTTCCCTTCTTCCTTAATGAAGGACGAAATCTTGGTGCTGGATGATGTATTTTGGAGTGGTGGATGATGGTATTTATAGGCAAGGAGATTAGCTTAGTCAATTTCCTTCCTAGGTGGGTAAGACCTTAATGGTGACACCTTGTATACACTTGCTCCAAGCTAATTGGTTCTAGTTAAGGCTTAATATAAGGATGACACATAAGGGCTGACTAAGGGAATGGGGCGGCAGCCTACTTTCATTGGACCAAAGTGTGGTCTAATAATATGGTGACACCTCCTAATAGGTTGCTTAGGTGTAAGGCTCCTATTCGTCTTGATGTTAGCCAATCCCAACATCCCACCTCCTGCTTGTCACCTCGTGCTTGCCACCTCGTGCTTGCCACCTCATGCTTGCCACCCGTGCTTGCCACCTCATGCTTGCCACCTTGTGCTTGCCACCTCATGCTTGCCACCTCGTGCTTGCCACCTCATGCTTGCCACCTCGTGCTTGCCACCTAGCTGGGTCACCTACTTGCTAGCTTACTAGCTGAATCACCTACTTGTGTGCTTATTACACAAGCTAGCTGCTGCATCACTTACTAGCTTGGTTGTCAACATACTATTGAAGCATTCTGGCTACTACTCCTAAAAGAGTATAAGAGTGTGATTAAGGACATCTTTGGTCCTAAGGTGTACTTATGTCAATGCTAGGGTTTAAAAGTGCTTTATAGGTTATTAAGACTTAAACAACAACATAAATCATTCCTTAGAAACTTGGGGTATTTCACCGGGAGTTTCTCTACTCCCCACACTTGTACTATCACACACACTGTTAACAAATAACACACTTATCACAATGGTATTTGCATTTTCTGTGCGCAATTACCACAATTAAACCATGAATGAATGCGTATGTTTACGTAACACACACACCAATCATCAAAACAAATTATTTTGTGCTATGCACACCATAGGTCACGTACACTTGTACGGTAATACACACTAAGTGGTTTTGCGCTCTACCCAATAAACCGGGCTGGGCCAGGCTTAGTTACGGGCCTAAAATTTTGCCGAAGCCCGGCCCGGTTTTTCATTTGGGCTTGATTTGTTGTCCAAACCAGCCCGAATTTTTTTTTGGACGGGCATTATTTCCAGGCTGGGCCGGGTTGGGCAGCAGGTCCGGGTCAATGTTGATCAGCTCTACCGTTGATACGGTAGAATTAGTCCTACCTTAACCATATTATGAAGATCACTAATCACGTTTCCCACTTATGATCGCATGTACCCGGGTGACAAACCAATAATCGGACAAGAACCTCAGTCGGCGAAGGCCTCGACTAGCAGCCAACAAATCCAGGAAGCCGACCTCACCATGGAGGAACACTCGTGACTCGGTACAGCCCCCCCCCCCCTCTATGACCTGTCCAATAAGTCTCACCGGACAACCCGTCATTACCGCTTTGGAAACCCATGGTTAGCAACTCGCATGCCTCTCTGACATACCATTAATATCCTAAGACAGCAAGTGTCCTTTCCGCAATTAAGAATGGGAGGCCGAAACAGAGCAAGGAAGCTTCGTCCCTGACAGTGAGTGACGTCAGCCCCAGCTCGCGACATGATTCTCATCATCAAGCCCGAAAAGTGGGTAAGCGGGAAGCCGGATGGACTCAATAACTCTCTTATCCATTTATTAGGAGGACGATAGAGGAGATAAAAGACAACTCTCGAAATCCTCTATATCCCTCACTTGTAATCGCCTGATTCTATCCCTATACTAAGAACCTCTATTAAACCCTCGTTGACTAGGTCACTTAAGACCGAACCACGCAAATCTTAGTGTCTTTTTTGTTTCTTGCTATTATACTCGATCCACCATCTTAATCACAAAAAAAAGTAAACTTGACTTGAATCCATAAGCTAAACTCTAGCCTATAGATTACCAGGATCTAATAGCCATGGATAAGAAGTATCATCACCTAAAATACCTATCATACTAGAACAAACCCCAATTAAAATAGATGTTAGTGACGGTAAAGATACAAAGACTCAATCGAAACTCTCAATCGGTATGGCAAGAAACCAATCAACCGCAATTACCATTAGCAGACTCAACAAATTCGAATTCTTTGAATTCACCCTTGTTCTCTCTAATTCAATCTTCACATGCGATTGCAAGTTCGTATCAAAACCCACAAATACATGCATCATCATCCAAGCATCAACCACCGCCTTCTGAAATGGAAAAACTCACCAAATTGGAACGCCGATCATTGTCATGTGCATCAGCATCTTGCTCATCATTTGTTTGAAGTTAAAGTTAGGATCTTCTCTATCCACATCCATATGCTTTTACATCAACCATTTCACTGTCTCAAAGTACACATACAAGACAGTACATTGGTCTGACATTTCCAGGTTACTAATTGGGGAGAAACAAAACCCAAATCAAAAGAAAAAAACTTACCCTTGCCAAAGAGGGAAGAAGATGATATGGGAACTAAAACTTACAGATAAGGGTTTATGAAGGATAGAGGAGCACTGCCAAGGATATAGAATATTTTCAATGATGAATATGATATTAGGGGGAGTTTGTTTTGGGGTAAATATATACATTGTCTATTTTATTGGGTTATTAAACTGAATTTCTTGGATGATTGATATGCCTATATACATAATAACTTCCAGTGTAAGATTGCTCTTGTGTTCACCATTAGACAATGGTCAGGCTTGAATCCGTGATATGTTTTTTTTGTTATGTTCAAGCACATCTCCTAACTGTTTTGATATGATTGTTTATTTACAAGAAAGCATAAAAATTTGAGATGTTTTGTAGAGAATATCTAGAAGTTCAGTTCAAGTATGAGAACAAAATTTTTTTTTGATGAAAATCATATATGTAACCGAGTATGGTGATAGTGAGTTTGTACACTATTGGGGATGTAAATTTGATCATGCAAGTATGTTTGCATTTATGGAAGTTTTCACTATAATGTAGTGGGTTCCAATTCTTAATATGAGCAATGGGACATAAAAATACTGTAGGTAACTATAAGGGTAATTTGGCAATTATGCACTCAAAGTCTATTTTGGTAATTAGTCACACGAGCAAGTTCCATTTAGGCTATAAGGATTATTAACAAACAAGGCCTAATGATGGTGCCTGAAATACCCCTAACTTAAAAATGGTGATTAATTATTCTAATATGTGATTAAGAGGCCTAATGATGCCTAAAGAATATTGGTGAAGAAAGTAAAACCAAAATAAAGAGGAAAACGCTTAAAATGCACAAAATGTAAAAACATGCGTTAAGTAACTATAGGAGGCATATTGAAATACCCAGAGTTTCTAAAGGATGAATTACTTTGCTAATTAGGTCCTAATAAGCTATTAAGCATCTTTAAATCCTAATATTGGCCTAAGTACACATTAGGACCAGAAAAGTCCTTAATAGCACTTCTTGTATCGTTTTAAAAGTGGCTAGCTAGAATGCTCCAATAACGTTGTGACAACCAAGCTAGTAGGTGATGCAGCAGCTAGCTTATGTAGTAAACACACAAGTAGGTGACTCATCAAGCTAGTAAGCAAGTAGGTGACTCAGCAAGCTAGTAGGACGTCTTAAGTACGACCAAGCTAGTAGGCAAGTAGGACGTCTTTAAGCACGAGGTGGTAAGCATGAGGTGGCAAGCACGAGGTGTCAAATTAGCATTGATTAACACTAGGACCAATAGGAGCCCGACACCTATGCAGCCTAGTAGGAGGTGTAACCATACTATTAGATCACACCTTGGTCCAATGAGAATAGGTTGCTGCCCCACCTCCCTTAGAAAGACAACAGTCTTTCTTATATTAAGCCTTAATGAGCCAATAAGAAGCTAGCAAATGGAGCCTAAGGTGTCACCACTTAGAAGTTTACTTAATCAAGGAGAGAAAGAAGAGAAGAGAGCTTACATTGCTTACCACTTCAGCCGAGAGCAAAAGAGGAAGATGAGAGGAACCTTTGACTTACTTAAATCATTCATCCATCATCTAGATCTCCTACAGCCAGTTTAGAAGAGAGCAAGAAGGAAACCTACCTTGGGAGGTAACCTCTGGTCGTAAAAGAAGAGAGGACTGGAAGCTCCATAGTTGCCATTTCCAAGGTCTCCAAGCTGTTCAAGGGTTCCTTAGATTCCTAGCAAAGTTCTGCAAGGTTTTAGAGAGGTTCTCTTCATCAATTTTCAAGGTAACTTCATGGTTACCATCCCTTAATAAATCTATATGTTTTACAAGAGTATTACCTCTATATTATCTAATTAAAATTCGTAGGTATTTATTAACCTAATGCTAGAAGAGTTAGAAAAGTGTTTTAAGGAAGAAAAGGATGTGTTTGCAACCAACCTTTGACTACTCATTGCCTAAGAGCTTGTTTATGGTGTTTGTCTGCTGTTTAGTAAGTGGGAATAACCTAGAGGTAATTATGATTGTTCTGGATGATCTTTAGTCTAATCTGGTGTTGTTATAATCTAGGATAAATGGTGTCTTAGAGAGTTTTGTTTAATCACCAGATTTGTGGGTGGAATTCTAGAGCATTAATCAAGTGTTTTAGGTGCTTAACTAACCTAGAACCTATCTGATTGTTATGGCCGAGTAACATAGGTGAAAGTATAGATTTGTTTAAGACATTAAGTGTGATTACTAGAAGAGCTAATCTGGTTAATATTGTGACCGAAAATGTTAGGAACAATTATGGTTTGATTCAGGTTGTAATCTATAGTTAAATTATGTCTTAAGCTAATCTAGATGAGATAGTAAATAATAGAACTGAAATGGATATGATTTGTTTGTTTGATCAAGACTTGTTCTTAAGGTATGATTTATGGTTGTTTGAATTGTTAACTGAGGTATTTGATGTGTGTGTGATCTGGCCGAAGGTGCCATGTAAGATTATGTGATCATAGCCTTTCCTTAAGTTGTTTGATTATTGTTATGTCCCTTGTGTTTGAAATTATGAAATGGGCTTTGTTAAGTGACTTGACTGTTGATTCTTGTTATACTTTAAATTGTTATATTTTGATTAATGAGGATTCAATGAGTAACTCATTGGAATGGATTGTTGAGATATATGGCCATATGTGGAACTTGAGCAGTAACTGCCTTCTATGAATTATTGGACTCATGGTATGCCTTGGGCTCCATGAGATGCTTCATGGTTTCCTACACTATAGTTTAAAGGTACTATAGGGGGTGTGCACATCTTTTAGGGCCTGGAGTGCGTTTGGGAAAGGTTGGATCGCCTCAATGATCGGGATTCGTCCCTTGAACTGATTTGTGTGGAATGGAGAAATTGATGACTAAGGAAAATATGTGAATTGATTAACATGTACTTGTGCAGGTTTGGATGCCTTATTGTTAATGCTTGAACTCTTGGTTGAGCAAAGTTTGTGTATATACCATCAAGTACTTTACTAAGTTATTTTCTGATGGTAGCTTTGATTTTACTCAGCTTTGCTGATTTTTGGCTTTATGCCCTGTGGTCTTTTCTTGTGATTGTATGAATGACCACAGATGCAGGAAATGAAGAAGCTTCTCCTTAGTTGTGGAGACATTCGAGAGTGTGGGCTTTTGGGGCTAGAAGACCATCATTTTATTCTCTTTGGTTTCTAGACTAATGTATTAGGTTGTTCTATAACCTATGTAATACAAGTTAGTTTGGTTGTAAGTTAAGCCTAAGCATTCACATGGTTGTGATGTGGCGGTAACGTCCTATAAGACTTATGCTTCCGCTTTATTAATCTGAGCAAGTTTATTATCATATTATGGCTAGTAATTTAGGGGCTTTACAAAGTGGTATCAGAGCATGGTTGCTCTTGATATGGATTTAAAATGAAATTAGGATGGGATATAGGGCTGTGAGAGTAAGGCACGTGTTTGCTCCTGTTGTGTTAACTAACCTGCAGGAATATGGAGTATAATACTCTTATCTGCTTGATTGTTATTATTGTTTGAGGGAATGTGTATGTGTTAGTAACCCTTTTGTTGCCAAGATTAGATGGCAGCTAATATCCAAGAGATGGCTCAAGCAATGACACATCTAGAAGCAAACAGGAATAATGTTATGCGTCAGATAACTGCAATGAAACCCGAGAGTTTCCATGGGCAGGAAGATCCTCAGATTCTAGAGGGATGGCTACGAGAATTTGATAAAGTCTTTGAGGCAGTGGGCTGCCCCGAAGATAGAAAGGTAGGATGTGCTGCCTATTACTTCAAAGATGAAGCAGACCTATGGTGGGGAGCTGTAAAAGAGGGCTGTCTTCAACAACCTGGTTTTGGATGGATGGAATTGAAAACATTGATGAGGACTCGCTTTTACCCGGATCATCTAAAAGAGAAGAAGCAACAAGAATTTCTGAACCTGCAACAACGATCTATGTCGGTAGCTGAGTACCGGACCAGATTTCTGGAACTAGCTAGGTTCGCTCCAAACCTAGTCCCTGATGAAGAGTCTAAGGCAAGAAAATTTAGACTTGGGCTGAATTTTCGAATTCGGGAGTTCATGGCGGGATCAACTTATGAAACATTACAAGAAGCTTATGAGAAGGCTGCCAGCATTGAGATGGTACAGCATGAAAGAAGGGAGTTCCATGAAGGGAAGAAAAAGAGGCCCTTTGGTGGACCAGCTGAGGGGTCGGATGTAAAGAAGCCCAATCTCAATCAAAAGACAAGATTCAGTGGAGGTATCCAGAGCAAGGGTAAGGAGACATCTTCCACAGCACCAAGTGGAAGAACTTATAACTGTAGGAGATGTCAGAAGAATCATCTCGGAAAAGATTGTGAAGGGAGGTTGTGACTTGTAACCACTGTGGAAAGCTGGGGCATCGGGCCTATGAATGTTTCCGAAACCCTGAGTCAAGAAGCTTCAGGAAAGGCATGCCACCGGTTAGCCAGACAAACTCCAATACCTTTAAAGCAGCTTCTGGGTTGGGGTGGACAAAGTAGCAGTAAAGGGGCTGAAAAGAATGAGAACAAGTACAAGAAGTCTGGAGCCCTGAATGTGATGAATGAATCAGAGGCTAGAGCAGGGAAATGTCATTACAGGTATTTTCCCTGTTCATGGATTAGAAGCACATGTTTTATTCGACTCCGGTGCCACATACTCTTTTTTCTACTGCTTTCATGAGGAAATTGAAGTTGTCCAGTATTTCTTGTGTGAATATTTGTGTGACAATACCATCGGGGGAAAAGATAAAATGCTCTGAGATTATAGAGAACGTGAATATTCTTGTTAAAGGAGTAGGTTTCCCAGCTGACTTGGTAGTATTTGAAGGCTTGGAATTTGATATTATATTGGGGATGGATTGGCTGCAACGGTACAAAGGGCGGTTAGATTGTTATGAACAGCGGATTTTGTTAAAGAGTCCTTCAGGGCAACGGGTATCATACAGGAAGATAGTAAGGCAGCCAAAGGTGAAGATCATTTCTGCCATCTCCATGGCAGCAGAAGTAGAAAAGGAAAACAAGTGTACTTGTGTTATGTACGAGATCTAAATGAAAAGAGAAATCAGCTTTCTGAAATTCCTATTGTTGCTGAGTACCCAGACGTGTTCCCAGAAGAGATTCCTGGAATGCCACCCAAAAGAGAAGTTGAATTTTGCATGACTTAGTGCCAGGAACCGGACCAATAGCAAAAGCACCCTATCGAATGGCACCAGAGATGAAGGAATTAAAAGCTCAGTTAGAGGAGTTATTGGAGAAAGGGTATATAAAACCTAGTGTATCACCCTGGGGTGCTCCAGTTCTGTTTGTAAAGAAGAAGGATGGGGGCCTTCGACTCTGCATTGACTACAGGGAACTAAACAAAGTAACCATTAAGAATAAGTATCCACTACCTCGAATTGATGATTTGTTTGACCAATTGAAGGGAGCTAGTGTTTCTCCAAAATTGATTTAAGATCGGGCTACCACCAGATAAGGGTAGCTGAGCAAGATATTCCAAAGACAGCATTTCGAACGAGGTATGGCCATTACGAATTTACGGTAATGCCGTTTGGCCTAACTAATGCTCCTGCGGTGTTTATGGATCTGATGAACCGGGTCTTATCAATATTTGGATAGTTTTGTTGTGGTGTTTATTGATGATATCTTGATTTACTCCAAGAACCAGGAAGATCATGCCGAGCATTTAAGAAAGGTGTTAGAATTACTACAAGTGCATAAGTTATATGCAAAGCTGTCTAAATGTGATTTTTGGTTGAAAGAAGTGGCTTTCTTGGGCCATATTATCTCAAGTGAAGGTATAGTAGTGGATCCTTCAAAGATTGAAGCTGTAAGGAATGGCCTCGTCCTACCAATGTTACAGAGGTTAGAAGTTTTCTGGGGCTTGCGGGCTATTATAGGAGATTTGTCAAGGATTTCTCCAAAATTGCTAGGCCGTTGACGAACTTAATGAAGAAATTGGATTTGAGTGGAGTGACCAATGTGAGCAGTCATTCCAGCAACTAAAGACTAGATTAACTACTGCTCCAGTGTTAACATTACCAGAAGGAGTGGATGGCCTGGAGGTCTACTGTGATGCCTCGAAGTTTGGTCTGGGTTGTGTTCTAATGCAAAATAGGCGAGTGATAGCCTATGCTTCTAGGCAATTGAAGAAACATGAAGAAAATTACCCCACTCACGACCTTGAGCTTGCAGCAGTAGTATTTGCTCTGAAAATCTGGAGACATTATTTATATGGAGTCACTTGCAAAATCTTCACCGACCATAAGAGCTTAAAATATATATTCACTCAAAAGGAGCTGAATATGAGGCAGAGAAGATGGTTAGAGTTTGTCAAAGATTATGATCTGGATATTCAATACCACGAAGGCAGAGCAAACCTTGTAGCTGATGCTTTAAGCAGAAAAAGAAGTCATTCAACAGCAGCCATGTGGATCCTCCCAGATAAGTTGTATGAAGATATTCGTAGGCTTAACATGGAGTTAGTAGTTAGTGGAGAAGAAGCATAATCAAGTAGTCTACACCAAATGTCCATTTCTCTGGATATATTTGAAGAGATTCGGAAAGACCAGTCAGGGGATGAGAAACTTGAACAAATCAAGAGGAAAATTACAGAAGGAAAAGCTACAGAATTTACGATCCATAAAGATTGAAGCTTAAGGTTCAAAGGTCGGTGGTGCATTCCTAAGAGGTGTGGGGAGATCAAGAACAAGTTGATGCAAGAAGCCCATCAATCACCCTACTCCATACGTCCAGGAGGTAATAAGTTGTATAAGGATTTAAAGAAACAGTTTTGGTGGCCAGGAATGAAACGTGAAGTTGCTGAGTTTGTAGCGAGATGTTTAACTTGCCAGAAAGTAAAGTTTGAGCATAGTCGACCAGGAGGCTAAGTGCAACCATTGGACGTACCAGCTTGGAAATGGGATTCCATATCTATGGATTTTATAGCGGGACTACCTTTAACTAGGTCAAGAATGAATCAAATTTGGGTTGTTGTGGATCGACTCACCAAAACAGCCAGATTTATACCAATGCGAGATACTTGGACAATGGATAAGTTAGTTGCTACTTACATCAAGGAAATGGTCAGATATCATGGAGTTCCTACAAGTATAGTATCTGATAGGGATTCTAGGTTTCAAAGTCATTTCTGGCAGTGCTTTCAGAAAGCTATGGGTTCTCAGTTAAAGTTCAGTACTGCATTTCACCCCGCAACAAATGGACAAACAGAAAGAACAATTCAAACATTAGAAGATATGTTGAGAGCTTGTATTATGGACTACCAAGGTACGTGGACTGACCATCTCCATTTGATAGAGTTTTCATACAACAACAGTTACCATAGTAGCATTGGAATGGCTCCATATGAAGCTCTATATGGAAGAAAGTGTAGAACTCCACTATGTTGGGATGACATCTCAGAAACAGTTTTGTTAGGACCAGAAATGATTGAAAACATGATTCAGCAAGTGAAACTCATCCAGCAAAGGATGAAAGCTGCACAGGATCGACAGAAGTCTTATGCTGATAAAAAGAGAAAGTTTATGGAATTTACAGCGGGAGAGAAAGTATTCTTGAAGGTATCTCCAACCAAGGGAGTCATGAGATTTGGGAAGAAAGGGAAGCTTAGCCCTAAATACATCGGCCCATATGAAATTTTAGAACGAGTGGGAACTTTGGCATACCGATTAGCATTACCAGCAGAATTAGACAAGGTACACAACGTTTTCCATGTTTCTCAGTTGAAGAAGTATATACACGATCCATCACATGTCATTAAACCTGAAAAAGTCCAGATTGACCCATCTTTATCATATGAGGAGGTTCCAATACAAATATTGGGCACAAAGGTCAGAGAGACACGATCAAAGACTACGAAAATGGTGAAAGTCCTTTGGACCAACCATAAAGCTGAGGAAGCAACTTGGGAAACAGAGGATTTTATAAGAACAAGATATCCAGAACTTTTTGATGAATCCTAGGTAACATTTATAGTTACAAGGTCATAACTTAAAATTTAGGGGGAGTGACTTCGATACTCTTATTCATGAATGTTCTTCTGTTTATGCTTGATTACTTGGTGTGAATAATTAAATGTTTATTAGCTGAGTTATAGTTTTAATGAATGGAAGTTCTTGGGAATAGCTGGAGCTTCGGGGTCGAAGCTTTTCTTAAGGGGGAGTGAATGAAATACCTAGAGTTTCTAAAGGATGAATTACTTTGCTAATTAGGTCCTAATGAGCTATTAAGCATTTTTAAATCCTAATATTGGCCTAAGTACACATTAGGACCTGAAAAGTCCTTAATAGCACTTCTTGTGTCGTTTTAAAAGTGGCTAGCTAGAATGCTCCAATAACGTTGTGACAACCAAGCTAGTAGGTGATGCAGCAGCTAGCTTATGTAGTAAACACACAAGTAGGTGACTCATCAAGCTAGTAAGCAAGTAGGTGACTCATTAAGCTAGCAAGCTAGTAGGACGTCTTAAGTACGACCAAGCTAGTAGGCAAGTAGGACGTCTTTAAGCACGAGGTGGCAAGCATGAGGTGGCAAGCACGAGGTGTCAAATTAGCATTGGTTAACACTATGACCAATAGGAGCCCGACACCTATGCAGCCTAGTAGGAGGTATCACCATACTATATATGACCACACCTTGGTCCAATGAGAATAGGCTGCTGCCTCACCTCCCTTAGTCAGCCCATGTGTTGTCTTTCTTATATTTAGCCTTATTATGAGCCAATCAGAAGCTAGCAAATGGAGCCTAAGGTGTCACCACTTAGAAGTTTACTTAATCAAGGAGGAAATTGACAAGGATCAGCCCTTGCCTATATATAACCCACGTTCATACTCCATTCTCTTCATCCCAGTCTTGTGTTCCTGCTCCATTAAGAAGAGAAAGAAGAGAAGAGAGCTTACATTGCTTACCACTTCAGCCGAGAGCAAAAGAGGAAGATGAGAGGAACCTTTGACTTACTTAAATCATTCATCCATCATCTGGATCTCCTACAGCCAGTTTAGAAGAGAGCAAGAAGGAAACCTACCTTGGGAGGTAACCTCTGGTCGTAAAAGAAGAGAGGACTGGAAGCTCCATAGTTGCCATTTCCAAGGTCTCCAAGCTGTTCAAGGGTGCCTTAGATTCCTAGCAAAGTTCTGCAAGGTTTTAGAGAGGTTCTCTTCATCAATTTTCAAGGTAACTTCATGGTTACCATCCCTTAATAAATCTATATTTTTACAAGAGTATTACCTCTATATTATCTAATTAAAATTCGTAGGTATTTATTAACCTAAAGCTAGAAGAGTTAGAAAAGTGTTTTAAGGAAGAAAAGGATGTGTTTGCAACCAACCTTTGATTACTGATTTCCTAAGAGCTTGTTTATGGTGTTTTGCTGCTGTTTAGTAGTGGGAATAACCTAGAGGTAATTATGATTGTTCTGGATGATCTTTAGTCTAATCTGGTGTTGTTATAATCTAGGATAAATGGTGTCTTAGAGAGTTTTGTTTAATCACCAGATTTGTGGGTGGAATTCTAGAGCATTAATCAAGTGTTTTAGGTGCTTAACTAACCTAGAACCTATCTGATTGTTATGGCCGAGTAACATAGGTGAAAGTATAGATTTGTTTATGATGTTAAGTGTGATTACTAGAAGAGCTAATCTGGTTAATATTGTGACCGAAAATGTTAGGAACCAATTATGGTTTGATTCAGGTTGTAATCTATAGTTAAATTATGTCTTAAGCGAATCTAGATGAGATAGTTTATAATAGAACTGAAATGGATATGATTTGTTTGTTTGATCAAGACTTGTTATTAAGGTATGATTTATGGTTGTTTGAATTGTTAAACTGAGGTATTTGATGCTGTGATCTGACCGAAGGTGCCATGTAAGATTCTGTGATCATAGCCTTTCCTTAAGTGTTGTTTGATTATTGTTATGTCCCTTGTGTTTGAAATTATGAAATGGGCTTTGTTAAGTAACTTGACTGTTGATTCTTGTTATACTTTAAATTGTTATATTCTGGTTAATGAGGATTCAATGAGTAACTTATTGGAATGGATTGTTAAGATATATGGCCATATGTGGAACTTGAGCAATAAATGCCTTCTTATGAATTATTGGACTCATGGTATGCCTTGGGCTCCATGAGATGCTTCATGGTTTCCTACACTATAGTTTAAAGGTACTATAGGGGGTGTGCACATCTTTTAGGGCCTGAAGTGCGTTTGGGAAAGGTTGGATCACCTCAATGATCGGGATTCGTCCCTTGAACTGATTTGTGTGGAATGGAGAAGTTGATGACTAAGGAAATTATGTGAATTGATTAACATGTACTTGTGCAGGTTTAGATGCCTTATGCTTGAACTCTTGGTTGAGCAAAGTTTGTGTATATACCATATAGTACTTTACTAAGTTATTTTCTGATGGTAGCTTTGATTTTACTCAGCTTTGCTGACTTTTTGGCTTTATGCCCTGTGGTCTTTTCTCTATGATTGTATGAATGACCACAGATGCAGGAAATGAAGAAGCTTCTCCTTAGTTGTGGAGACATCCGAGAGTGTGAGCTTTTGGGGCTAGAAGACCATCACTTTAGTCTCTTTTGGTTTCTAGATTAATGTATTAGGTTGTTCTATAACTTATGTAACACAAAGTTAGTTTGGTTGTAAATTAAGCCTAAGCATTCACATGGTTGTGAATGTGGCAGTAATGCCCTATAAGACTTATGCTTCCGCTTTGTTAATCTGAGCAAGTTTATTGTCATATTATGGTTAGTTTAGGGACGTTACACATATGACCTTAACTAGGGTCCTAGAAGGACTCCTAAGACTTATTTATACACTAAGAACATGTGGGAACAATTTCTGAAGAAACCGAATCCATATAGTGGGTTGAAAACGCAAATGAATTCTTAAAGCGCATTTTTCGGAAATGTGACTTTAAGTGTTTAATGGACTCGTATAAATTATAGTCGATCATATTACTATAGTTAAATATTAATGAGGTCTAAGAACCATTAAAATTAACAAAACAAAAAAAATCCAGAAAACGGGCCCGGTTGATGAATAGTGCCAAATGGGGAATTTAAGAGTGTTTCCTACAAAAAGACAAAAATACCCCTCCCTAATTAACTACAAGGGGGCCGGTTTTTGGGTGACTTTGCACCCTCCTCTCTCAGCCAACCTAACTCTATTAGTTAGAAGAGATAAAAGCAATAAAGTAAAGAAAAGGAAAAATTACATCCCCCACCCATGACGTTTGGCGAAATTACACACCCCACCCATGAGGTTTCAAAAATTACTTTGCCCACCCATGTGGTTTCCGCTATTTTACATCCAGCAACTTTCTAATATTTGATCAACTTAAAAGATGGTTAAATGTTATCCAAAATTGATGAAACTTTACATGGACGGTGCTAAGGTGTTATATTTTGATCTAGCGTGAAATCCAAAGTTTTTTAAGCTCATATGTGATCCGTGGGACCAATGAAACATGTAACATGTGAACATATTTTCATTGGGTCCCACATGTCATATATGACCTTAAAAAACTTTAGATTTGGCATTAGCCAAAAATATAACACCTTAGCATCATCCATGTAAAGTTTTATCAATTTTGGACAACATTTAAGCCTCATTTAAGATGATCAAATATTAAAAAAGTTGCCAGATGTAAAATAAAGGAAACCACATTGGTGGGCAAATTAATTTTTGAAACCTCGTGGGTGGGGTGTGTAATTTCGTCAAACGTCATGGGTGGGGGATGTAATTTTCCCTAAAGAAAAAGTACATATTTACTTTTCCCCTCTCTCTCACACACATTTCCCTCCTCTCTCTCTCTCCTCCCTCTCGATTTTGAAGTAGCTTCCATGGCGATTTGGCAGCCTCCTTCCAGCTCTTGCATTCTCCCCCTTGCCCAAGCTACAATAAAACTCCAAACTCAAAATAAATCACATATTCTTGTTGGCCTCATCAAGGGCTTTCTTTTCCATCTTTCAAAACCTTCAAAGATTGAAGTTGACTTCCATGGGTAGAGCTCCATTTGAGGAGAAAAGTAGATTTTCTGGAGCTAGAGTATCTCCTCTCCGATTCAAGGTAAGAAAGAAACTCAAAAACTCATTTCCCCTCCATTTCTTGACTTGGGAGATTTTGCCTTCTCAAATGCCTTATTTCCTTCCTTGTATGAGCATTGATTCAAGCTGCAAAAGCTTAGTGGAAGCTCCCCTTTGATTCATGACCAAAGCCCATTCTAGGGTTCTAAGGTAAATCCCTAATTTTTGTGCTTTAAGCACCTTCTCTTGTTCTTGAGTAATTAATGATTCTAAGTGACTTTACTTAGTCTCATTTCCTCACTGGGTGTTGATTTAGAATTTGGCAAATGCATTCCCCTTGATTGTTTAAATTATGTTATTTAAGGGCCTAAGTGCCAAGTAATTTAGGTTGTTGCATTATAATGTGAATGATGAGATTTGGATGAAATTGTGTGCTGGTAGAATCCACTAAGGATTTGGTTATCTTGTGTTGAATTGTGAATGTTTTGGATTAGATGATGAAGACAATGAAATTTGGATGTGCTAGTATAGTGACGAAGTTATGACGAAATTTCTGTAGAAACAAAGTGTTTTAGGTGAGGTTATAAGTGAGGAATGACCTAGGGTTAACTAGGTGTTTTGAGAGATAAATTTGATTAACTAGTCACCTTGGAGCTATAGTTGAAGAAGATTATGGAGATGTGTAAAACCTGGAGTATTAATGAGGTAAGTTGTCATGAGAATGGCTAGAAATGCACTAGTGTGCATAATACTGAAAATGGTGAGTAGAAGTGTAAAAAGGAAGAGAAATAAGTGGTAAAGGGGTTAGTATGACCAAGATGTGTAGCTATTGATGTGGTGTAAGCAAATTGTGATTGAAACAATTGGGTTAGTAAAGGTTGTGAGTAAAATATGCATCTTAGAAACTTATAAACTAAATTTGCAAAGTACAAAAAATGATAGTGAAAACTTATAGAATTGATCAAGATTAAGTGATGAGATTGACCAATGGTTTAGGAAGGTTTAAGGTGAGATTATGGTGTTAGAACATGTTTGAAATGCATGTGGAAAGATTAGAAAGGAAATGTTTAAGAATTGAGTAATATAGCAATTGACAACTGTCAAATTTGACAGATTATAGCAAGGTCCGGGACCTACTCCTTGTACGTAGTCCCGAACCACACGTAAAAAATGACTGAGAGTAAATTTTGTAGCTTGGTCCGGGACTTAGGTCCCATACATAGTCCCGACCACACACTAAAACATCCCGAGAGAATGCTGCAACATTGGTCCAGGACCTTAGCCAGGTACCAAGTCCCAGACCACATGTAAAGAGCACCCGAGAGTTTCTGAAACAACTTGGTCCGGGACCTAGGGTCCGGACCATGTCCCGGACCACCCCTGAAATCAAACTGTGAGTGTATAAATGGAAATAAAAGAAAGGGAATTGATTGGTAATGGTATTAGATGATGATTAGGACTTGTTTGGGAAAGTGAGAAGACCGATGGAGATTCGGATGCTTGTGAGAAAGAGGAACTAGGAGAATAGTTCCGGTTGCAAGTTGAACCTTCCCTCCATGCTAGACCCGATATAGGGTCGAAACCAGGGAAGTAAGAATAGCACCGTTAAAGCCCGGTGGTGAGATCTATATGTCTATCTCTGCCCGGAGGCCTAAGAGGCTTAACCATAGTTGTAACACCCCTACTCCTAATCTCGAATAATATCAGTCATAGCGTAATTAAAGACGTGATTCGTAGCAGAAATTTTAACTAAACTTACAAACTCGGGTGTTACTACCATCACTCACCCATGTGAGTGAAGAAGCGTCTACTTACACAACACTAATAACCGCTGTGATTGAAATACCCCAAACCTTAATATATTAATGAACTATCTAATTAGGATATACTAAGGCTAGAACGTGCCTTAGAAACATTAGAAGAAGTGTTAAACAACAATTTACACTAAAACATGCTTTAGGAACAATTAGAGCAAAACGTGTTTTAAAGAGTATAAATAAATTAGGGAACTACCAATAAATTCCCAAGAGATTTCAAATATGAAATACCTCTAAGATTAGTAATACATATTAAGCGAAATTAGCGTTTAAACCGGAAACGCACCTTAGAGCACAAAAATGTGCTTTAAAGGAAAATGTGCTTTAAAGAAAAATGTGTCTTAAGCATGTATACATGGAACTAAAAGGCTAATGAGCCTAAATACCAATAAGGAATAAGGGAACAACAATTAAATGGTCATAGGAGCCATAGTGTATACACACAAATTAAGTATACAAAGTCCACAGTAAACAGGTACTAAACTGACGAAAGTCAAGGAGAAACCACTAAACGACTTGGTTTAAATTGGAATGAGCAACATGCTATTTCATGAAAAAAGTTTCTAAAGGTTGTAAATGTACTAAGAACACATTTAAACTAGCCAAAACAAATTGCAAAATCAATGTGAACCCGGAAGCACATACAATGTGTTTTAAGGCATTTTTGGCCTTGTAACATACCTATCACATGGTATAAGTCATTAGGAACGAGTTTAATGTATCCAATATTACATAAACACATTAGAGAAACAAAAAAATTCAGGTCAAACAAGCCATAAGGTTGCCGACCTCAATGGTGAGTCACCATGGACAAAAATGCTTTATTTTTACTATTTCAACAACCAAGATTTCCTTGGATTGCCATATCATCTTGTCCCCTTGGTAAATCATTAATCAGACTCTTACCTGTCAAAGGAGAGCTCCCAAGGTCGTAGCTCATCCTCTCTTTGAAGAAACAACACAAAACAACTCAATGTTCTTAGTTTTGAACCTTAAAGAACACCTTGCCTTGTAGAAATCATAACTTTCTTGTCCTAGCTCCAAATCACAAGCTTGATAGCTCGTTGGAATCCTCTCTTCAAGAGCTTTACAACCATAGCTCATGAGCCCCCAGATTCTCAGGAAAAACCATGAAGAAGTGCTTTTGATTCTCGAGGAAAAACATTGCCTTCTTGGAAACTCTTCCTTTTTTGATTTTCATCAAGGCCAAGTGCCTAGGGTTGCTAACCCTTCTTATTCTTAATATTATTCTATGATTTTGGAGCCAATTTCTCTAGAAAATTGCTGTCAAAATTTCTAAGGAAATCAAGCTTAAATATTAAGCTAAAGGTTAATATACAAGGTAAATCCTACAACTACCTATTTCAAGGTTCTAATTGTTGATCTATATATGATCTAAAATGTTATTTATTTTGTTTAGGATTACCAAATTTATTGGTGTGTAAGATTCAATTTTTAACACATTAAATGTTAATAATTTGTAAATCTAAAATTAGAATTATACTCCTTATGATATAAGCTACAATATAAGCTATCATAATATACAAGAAAAATTCATAAACTAAGGTTTATAATATGGCCGAAAATTAAGGGCTTATTAATGAGTTAGAAAAATTATCTAACCTATTAAATTAAAGGAATTAGAGTAATTAAGAGTAATATGTAAAATTTAGGAAGTTTTGGTACCTAAAGGTGAATACCGAAAATTAATGGGGTCAATATGGATTTTTGAGAGTTTAGATGATGAGAAAATAATTGTAGAATTAAGTTTACAATTTATAAAGAGTTTATAAGTGTTATAAGGAATTTAAGGTTTTTGGTATATTTAAGGTTAATAAAGGATGGTATATATACTATAACATTAGATAATTAAATCTGGTGGTTTAGAGATGTTTAAAATGATTTTTGATGTTCAAAAATCTGTAGGAAAATTAGTTACGAAAATTAGAAATTTATTAGAGTTAAATTGGTTAATAAATGAGTAAGGATAAAAGAAAAGACCACAAGGGTAAAATGGTAATTTCCCTGGTCAAACATGGTCAAACGTGGTCAAACTTGGTCAATGACAGTTTATTAAATGTTTAGAGGAGCTAGAATAAGATTTGTAGCAAAAGGTTAGATATTAAAAGGATAAAGGAATAAGAAGTTAAGTTAAATTAACTTTAGGGGTAACATTGTAAATAATGGAAAGTTAGGGGGTTTGACCATAAAAGACTGGTCAAACTTGGGTATGTTTTGGTAATTGACCAAAAGTATAAAAGAATTTAAATAAGAAAGACTTTGGAAGAAATTAGAAATAAAAATAACAAGTTTAGAACTTATTAAGAGTAAAATGGAGATTAAGAGAAAACTATGGGTAAGTAATATAAATAACACATTTTTATGTGTTTAAGAAGGTTAAGGAAATTAAATAAAGAATTTAGAAACAAGTTGTAAAAGAAACAGAGTTAAGACGGGTTTAAATGAGACCCGTATATAAATTAAGGTATACGAGGGGTATACCCGTAATTTAATAAGTATAGGAGAAAATCAATACTTAAGGTATTTTAATAAAAATACAAGTTATATTGGAAAAAGAAATAAATACGTATGATACGGAGTATCATACAGGCGTATACGATAAAATTTTAGTGTACATGAATAGTACTTGTATACGTGAATAGTATACATATACATGAATAGTAAATATGTATACATGAATAGTAAATACGTATACATGAATAGTAAATACGTATACATGAATAGTAAATACGTATATATGAATAGTAAATACGTATTGTGAGCCTCGATTTTAAACCCTATCCTATGTTGATTAAATTGATTAGGATCTAACCGGGTTTTAGGTCCACTTATAACCTAAGATTAATAACTATGTCATATAACAATAATTATTAAAACCTAAGCTAGCTCACTGGAACCTATTATGAGTCGCCACCTAATTTTAACCTAGGATAAATTAGGAAAGGAAAATTCTGGTTCGGGGGCTTGGTATTCGACTTATTTAGGGTTCAATTACTTTCATTACCCTAAGAGTCGTTTTTCCTCTACTTAGTTTATTTACGGCTTATTACGAGTCGTTTTAACCTAAGTGCGCAAGCTTCTGTTTTTTTTGTGTTTTTAGCGTTTTTTGACAGAAAATTAAAGTGAAATTGAAAGCTACCTAAACTAGGGTTTCGGAGGCAGAATTAGGTCAAATTTTGCTTACGTCCGTAGCCACGGACCAAAAGTCCGAGACCACGGACCCCAGTTAACCTAAATATGCAGAAAAGTCGAAATTGAAGGAAAACAAAAATTTGCAAAGTCCGGGGCCACGGACAGGCTGTCCGTGGGCCCGGACATCGTTAGAAAAACCTAAGTTTTGAATTTTTAAAATCCCGCCGCCGTCCGTGGGTGTCCGTGGTCTCGGACAACGCGTCCGAGGTCCCGGACCATAGGTCCGAGGTCACGGACCACCCACGGACAGGGGTTTTCAGAAGGTTCCCGAGGGTGTTTTGAGCTCAAATTTTATGGGTGTGTAGCCTGAAAGATTTACAAGTCGTTAGTGATTGAAGGTTTTCAATTTGAACTCGAATTAAGCACGAAACTTTGTAAACAAGTTATTGGACAGAAGCTTAAACAAACGTCAATACAGAAGCGTAAACAGGTTGGTTTGAACCCAAACTTTGACAGAGAGTTAACAAGGTCGTGGGGAATCAGAAAAGTGGGATTGTAACCTGTTTTACCTTCGAATTCAAGATGATTCTTCACGTTGGGATTCTTCGGAGGCTCCGATGATGCCGGTTCCGGATTGAGTTCGACCCGGGCTTCTGGTTGTTGATTGTTGATGATGTTCTTCACGATTTGGAGGTGGTTTGGTTGATGTTTGATGATTGTTGATGTGTTAGGAGTTGAAAAGTGTGTTTAGGTGGTGATTTCGAGAGATTTTTGATGTGATTTTGGTGCTTGGATGTGTAAAAACGTGAGGAGAATGAGACGGCTAGGTTTTCTGGTTGCTTAGGGTTCTTGAGGTTCTGATTTGATCATGGGATAAGGTTCCTTATATAGGCTTCCTTAAAGATAGAAAAATCCGGTAAAAACCGAGATTTACCGACGTTTTAGCTCAAGGGCTTCCAAAAGGAATTTGATTATAAAATTTTACACATGGGTAAAGGATGATATTTCTGATTTTTCTAAAGTGGAATCGAATTTTTTGGATATTGGGATATTTTTAAATTCAATTTCCCGTCAGATTCAATCAGAAATTGCTAGAAAATTATTGGAAATTCGAAAAATCAAAATTCCAACGCCATTATGCTTCAAATGTCATCCTTTATCATGGGTTAAAATTTCAAAGCATTTTGAATTGATTTGACCCTTATTTGGAGGAGAGAGAAAGCCTATAGGGGGCTTAGGAGCCTTGAAAAATTACGAAAATGCCCCTGGAGATGACTAAGCTGTCCCTAGTACTCTGAAACGTGCCGATCGAACTGGGAACCCTTGCTACTAGCCTATTAGTAGAGACTTTCCTCCGGGGGGGTTGAAATTTTGGGTATAACAGATTGCCCCCCGTCAACTAGGCTTTGTAATGAAGATGAAAAGACTAGTTGATGCTTGAGTGATACCCCAAAATTCTGGATCCTAAAAGACCTCGTATGCCATTTGAAATCTAGCAAGTTGTGTCGAGCTATTCTAAGGCGCTGACTACCTAAGGTGATGAAAATGATGTCAAGTTATTCTAAGGCGTTGACTACCTAAAATGATGAAAATGGAGTAATGCCAAGCGATTCTAAGGCGTCGACTACCTGAAAGATGAAGTAATGTCAAGCGATTCTAAGGCGTTGACAACCTAAAAGATGAAGTAATGTCAAGCGATTCTAAGGCGTTGACTACCTATAAAGGAATGAAGTACGCTGAGCATTCTAAGGTGTCGGGGAACCTGAAAGTGAATGGAATACACCGAGCATTATAAGGTGTCGGGAACCGGGAATACGCCGAGCATTATAAGGTGTCGGGAACCTGAAAGTGAATGAAATACGCCGAGCATTATAAGGTGTCGGGAACCTGGAATACGCCGAGCATTATAAGGTGTCGGGAACCTGAAAGTGAATGAAATACGCCGAGCATTATAAGGTGTCGGGAACCTGAGACTGAATGGGGTACGCCGAGCATTATAAGGTGTCGGGAACCTGAAATTGAATGGATTACGCCGAGCATTATAAGGTGTCGGGAACCTGAAATTGAATGGATTACGCCGAGCATTATAAGGTGTCGGGAACCATAAGTTGAACGGAATACGCCGAGCATTATAAGGTGTCGGGAACCTGGAATACGCCGAGCATTATAAGGTGTCGGGAACCTGGAATACGCCGAGCATTATAAGGTGTCGGGAACCTGAGATTGAATGGGATACACCGAGCATTATAAGGTGTCGGGAACCTGGAAAAGAGACGTAATGAGATCGATGTGATGTGTGCCTAAATTGACGGATGTAGGGTAGGACCTATGGGTGCCCAAGTGGAATGGTAGGAAACTGGGTTTATGACGAGCCTGAGGTTGAGTTCATCTATTCTGGTGGATCTGAACCTTCGGCTGAGAATCTGTATCTCTGATCGGGTGAGAATCTGTATCTCTGAGGAATCTGTATCTTCGGGGCGAGAATCTGTATCTCTGAAGAATCTGTATCTTCAGGGCGAGAATCTGTATCTCTGAAGAATCTGTATCTTCGGGGCGAGAATCTATATCTCTGAAGAATCTGTATCTTCGGGGCGAGAATCTGTATCTCTGAAGAATCTGTATCTTCGGGGCGAGAATCTGTATCTCTGAATTGTGACGAGGAGTCTCATACGAATAGATGCAATGGTCATGATGAAAGTTGATTATGAAAGTGCCAAACGTGGCAATGAGGATGTGCATGTCAAAATACGATCAAGGTGTATGTAGGAAATTTGTCCAAAACAAGAAACCGTTGGAAAATGTGCCAAACATGGCAATGTTAAGGATCAAAAATTGTCCAAAGCAAGACATTTCTAGAAAGTGTGCCAAATGTGGCCATGATGAGGTTTATGAAACCGAAGTGTTTAGAGGAAAGTTGTTCAAGACAAGAAATTTGTTGAAAGAGGTGCCAAACGTGGCAGTGTTTGAAGAAAATTCTGTTTACTGAAAAGGAAAGTGAAATTATCATTTCCTGACCATAGATTTCAGACTTGTAATTTATCTCCTAGGAGATGAACATGCCATCGGTGGGGGTATGGTGTATGATGTAAAGGTAAGGACTTATGTGGGCCTGTGTAGCGGTTTGGGCTTTGTGTGGTGTATGGTGTGAAAGTAAGGGCTTATGTGGGCCTGTGGTGTTTGATGTGCAAGTAAGGGCTTTTGTGGGCCTGTGTGTGATGGTGTGGAGGTAAGGGCTTATGTGGGCCTGAGGTGTTTGACGTGGAGGTAAGGGCTTATATGTGCCTGCGGTGGAATGGTGGTGGTGATGTTTGAGCTCTGGGTTCCAATTGGTGTTGTCATAGCAATTGTTGGAACCAACAATTGCCCCCAGTATTTTCCCTTAAGACAATCTGAGCTAGAGTTCATGGCAATCGATCGGAACGATCGATTGCCCCCAGTATTTTCTTTTATTAAACGTGCAAACGAGTCTCGTCCTCACAGGGTCAAGGCTTATGTTTTTATGTGGTGCTTCCTAACCTACACTCGGCGTGTTTGGCGTTTGCACTCGTTCCTCACCTACGGTCACAACTTCTAGACCATTGAATTCGATATTTGATGAATTTACGCATTCGATCTGTTACTTTCACGTAATTGGACACACAACTATCAAGTCGGAAGTCTTTAAAGCTTATAATGTGGCTATGGGGTGTGATGAATGACAACAGGACGACGGAGGAATGTTTAGGATATGTGGAGCTATAAGGGTGACCAAAGCTGCAACTTGCACCTTCTCCCGGACTTGCTTTTTTTGTCTTGAAGTCGTTTGGCTACTTCGTGATGACTTCGCTTGTGAGCTTGGAATTTTGGACCTTTGAATTGTTCCTTGCACCTCCTCTCTTTCTTCTGATTTTGGATTACTTCGAGGCTTTCCAGGTTTGCCTTTCTTTGAATCTCTTTTCCTTCGGGGTTCTTGTGTTTCCCGGTTTTGAACTTTGAGAGCTGTTTTTGATGTTAGCTCATTTGGATCCTGTGCCACTTTGGGGCCATTTGCGGATCACTCCGTCACGCTGGTAGCAGTTCTGCTTCTTTGGACTTGTGAAGTTGCTGTTCGGAAGTCGGGCTCCTTGCATCCTTTGGTCACCGGGTCGGGTATTCATCATTGGCTGGCCTATTCTGTGGAGTTTGAAGTGTTGTAAAAGAGGTCATATATCAAAAGCTCAGCGGGGGTGCCTAGGGTGTGATGTCAGGGTTCACAAGCTTTTGGATGTGTGGTGATGTACCTAGGTGCTTCGTCATCCCTAATAGTTGTGTATCCTTTCTTTGTTACTTTTCGCAGGTCTAAGTGTAAATCTACAAATTATCTCCTTCGGTCGGAGTTACGCCGTTTACCTCACCTTTGAATGTGGTCTCACCGGAGTCGTGTAAAAATGACACGCTCGTTCGCTCATGGTTTTTCCGCTCAAGACATTCTCGTGAGATTTTCACTCCGAAACTCGTTCGCACATTTAAACAAAAGATAAATGATGACGAACTTAAACTTAGATTGCCCCTAGTATTGATTTTGGGGTTTGTGACAACAATTCAATAGATGTGGACCTTGAACCTCTTTGGGGGTTATTTGGATGTTTTGGGATAAGCTGTGGGGTTTGGTAAGGCATGCTCAAAACTTCAGAAACAAAATACAAGTCTTTGTATTCCATTGTCGGGAGATAATTAATTCATGAACCATTTTCAACAAAACCTTCTCTCTTTTTTGTGTTATCATTTAGACTTGAAAAAGTCATCCATTTGCGAACATGAGGGGGAAGATGATTTAACAAGATCGATGCTTCTTATTAGTGGTTTGAAAACGATCATTCTTTGAAAAACATGAGAGGTGCATTTGAAAGATGAGTGTTATGGCAGGTTATGCAGTAGAATGCATAGGAACCCTAAAATTTCTGTTGTTGAATCGAAATCCTGCTGAACCGTCTGAAGTCGGCATGCTGAAGACTCGAGCTCTTGACCGCTGGGATGTCGCTAAGATGACTGTGATCGTCTTCTTCTTGGACTCTTAGTAGGCTCCTAGGAATGCCTATGAATGACGCATGAGACACTTGGGCCTGGATGTGAGGTGCATGGGTTGAAACGGTTTCATGAATGTGGATTAGGCACTCGGGCCTGGATGATTTTTATGGATGTGGATAGGCACTCGGGCCGGAATGAGGATGCGGCACTGGGGCCAGAACATGTTGCGAGACTGTGGCACTTGGGCCGGAATGTTTAGAATATGTGGCACTTGGGCCAGAAAGTATTTGAAAGCGTGGCGCTTGGGCCAAAAAGTGTTTGAGGATGTGGCGCTTGGGCCAGAATGTGCTTGGGAAGGTGGCACTTGGGTCGGAATGATTTGGGAATGTGGCTCTTGGGCCAAAATGATTTGGGGTTGAAGTAAGACATATGGGCCAGAGGGACTTCTTCACTAGAATGGATGTACGGGCCTGAATGCGCTTAATCTGGTAGCGAAGCAAACAGGCCGAAGGAAGCCTCATGGACTATGGATGGGCCACTGGGCTGAGGGAGAAATCTTGAAGCCTAAGATTCGTTTGACGTTCTTGTTGGGGCCCTAAGGCCAGAAGCTGGAATGAAATACAAACTATCTTGAATTCAAATGTTTTATGCTATGGGCCGAAATTCTGGAATGAAAGTGAAATCCGTGGGCCAAAACTATGAATTGGCCTGTGGGCCCAGATGAAATGAGTTGTGAGTGTGGTACTACCCGGAATGTTTTGAGAATTTGGTACCTGATCGCTAGAATGTGTTTGGGCTAGAAATAGGGCGCATGGGCCGAAATGATTTTTAAACCATGTCCTAGATGTGAATTGGAATTTGGGCGGCGAGTAATTCTGATTGGGCCTAAAAGATGGTACCTATATCTAGGATTTTGGGCCAAAGCCCAAGTGGAAAGTCTTCCTAGACTAGAATAAACCTTGAAATGGAAAGGCCCGACGGATTTTCATGAACTGCTTTAGGTGGATTTGTTTTTCCTGGGCCAAGAACTAAATTGATAATTCGAATTGGGCCGAAAGAGAGAAATCACCTAAGTCTAAACTTTTGGGCCGAAGCCCACACAACAATTCATTCATTCAAACCAAACAGGGCCTTTGGGGCCGCCAACAATAAAACCGTAAGTTCGGGATGGGCTGAGTTGATATAGGAAAAGTTCCTATCAGTTCCTAGGCCGGGTAGTGGGCCGATCATACAAGCAGACAAAGCCCACGCAAGTTCAACATGTCCTCACTTGACGCTTATCCAATTCGGGTATGGATCGATCCGGAGAGATGCTTGGGGCATGGGCCCAGGTCACCACAAAGGAATAGGGCTTGCGCGCTATTCTCTTTGGGCTTCCCCACTCTTTTCACATCACCTAAAGGTGTGCGTCTACGGTCGGGTCTTTGACTGACCAAACAATGGGCTAGGTAAGGGCACTGTCAGGAAAACGCTTGGGGCTAAGGCCCAGGTATTAAGGGGATGTGGTTAGACGACATCCTCCTCTTTTCCCCCGCTTATTCACATCACCTAAAAGGTGTGAGTCCCTGACAGGGGACCCCAGATGGGTCCCGGGGTGAAATCGGTTTGTGTGGACCCTCGCTCTCATATGATGCAGAGGTGCAGGGAATTTAAATTGCGCACAAAGGTAAACAAACAATGTAATAAAAGCCATAAACATTTTCGAGTTAAGCCCTCTTTCTTAAAATTAAACAAGTTAATATTAAGAAGTTTGTCCCCAGCAGAGTCGCCAGTCTGTGAGCCTCGATTTTAAACCCTATCCTATGTTGATTAAATTGATTAGGATCTAACCGGGTTTTAGGTCCACTTATAACCTAAGATTAATAACTATGTCATATAACAATAATTATTAAAACCTAAGCTAGCTCACTGGAACCTATTATGAGTCGCCACCTAATTTTAACCTAGGATAAATTAGGAAAGGAAAAGTTCTGGTTCGGGGGCTTGGTATTCGACTTATTTAGGGTTCAATTACTTTCATTACCCTCAAGAGTCGTTTTTCCTCTACTTAGTTTATTTACGGCTTATTACGAGTCGTTTTAACCTAAGTGCGCAAGCTTCTGTTTTTTTTGTGTTTTTTAGCGTTTTTTGACAGAAAATTAAAGTGAAATTGAAAGCTACCTAAACTAGGGTTTCGGAGGCAGAATTAGGTCAAATTTTGCTTACGTCCGTAGCCACGGACCAAAAGTCCGAGACCACGGACCCCAGTTAACCTAAATATGCAGAAAAGTCGAAATTGAAGGAAAACAAAAATTTGCAAAGTCCGGGGCCACGGACAGGCTGTCCGTGGGCCCGGACATCGTTAGAAAAACCTAAGTTTTGAATTTTTAAAATCCCGCCGCCGTCCGTGGGTGTCCGTGGTCTCGGACAACGCGTCCGAGGTCCCGGACCATAGGTCCGAGGTCACGGACCACCCACGGACAGGGGTTTTCAGAAGGTTCCCGAGGGTGTTTTGAGCTCAAATTTTATGGGTGTGTAGCCTGAAAGATTTACAAGTCGTTAGTGATTGAAGGTTTTCAATTTGAACTCGAATTAAGCACGAAACTTTGTAAACAAGTTATTGGACAGAAGCTTAAACAAACGTCAATACAGAAGCGTAAACAGGTTGGTTTGAACCCAAACTTTGACAGAGAGTTAACAAGGTCGTGGGGAATCAGAAAAGTGGGATTGTAACCTGTTTTACCTTCGAATTCAAGATGATTCTTCACGTTGGGATTCTTCGGAGGCTCCGATGATGCCGGTTCCGGATTGAGTTCGACCCGGGCTTCTGGTTGTTGATTGTTGATGATGTTCTTCACGATTTGGAGGTGGTTTGGTTGATGTTTGATGATTGTTGATGTGTTAGGAGTTGAAAAGTGTGTTTAGGTGGTGATTTCGAGAGATTTTTGATGTGATTTTGGTGCTTGGATGTGTAAAAACGTGAGGAGAATGAGACGGCTAGGTTTTCTGGTTGCTTAGGGTTCTTGAGGTTCTGATTTGATCATGGGATAAGGTTCCTTATATAGGCTTCCTTAAAGATAGAAAAATCCGGTAAAAACCGAGATTTACCGACGTTTTAGCTCAAGGGCTTCCAAAAGGAATTTGATTATAAAATTTTACACATGGGTAAAGGATGATATTTCTGATTTTTCTAAAGTGGAATCGAATTTTTTGGATATTGGGATATTTTTAAATTCAATTTCCCGTCAGATTCAATCAGAAATTGCTAGAAAATTATTGGAAATTCGAAAAATCAAAATTCCAACGCCATTATGCTTCAAATGTCATCCTTTATCATGGGTTAAAATTTCAAAGCATTTTGAATTGATTTGACCCTTATTTGGAGGAGAGAGAAAGCCTATAGGGGGCTTAGGAGCCTTGAAAAATTACGAAAATGCCCCTGGAGATGACTAAGCTGTCCCTAGTACTCTGAAACGTGCCGATCGAACTGGGAACCCTTGCTACTAGCCTATTAGTAGAGACTTTCCTCCGGGGGGGTTGAAATTTTGGGTATAACACGTATATATGAATAGTGAATACGTATACATGAATAGTAAATACGGATACATGAATAATGAATACATATATATGAATAATGAATACGTATACATGAATAGTAACTACATATATAGGAAAAGTCAAATACGAGACGTATACGTGAATAGTAAAATACGTATACATGAATAGTGAAATACGGTGAATAGTAAAATACGAGGCTGTATAAATGAATAGTGAAATACGGATGAATAGTGAAAAATACGAAAATCTAATACAAGGTCCGTATGAGTCTAAACTTGCTAACTGTGCAACTAAATAACTACTAACGACGTTAGTGAGTTAATGAATTAGAATTGAGCTCGAAAACGCTCCTTAATGAACGAACCTGTTTAACGGTATATTATTATACCCGGGTTAACCTAGGGAGAGGTTTAAGTTGAAAAGAGAACCAAATCAGTTCTAAGACAAAGGATACTAATACTAGTTCTGGTTACAGATCTAGATAAGTCAGTGGCGTTCGGCGGATTAGGCGAATGAGGAATTAAGAGCTAGCCAGTCTCCGGTGTACGGTATGGGATTCTTGTAGCTTGTTTGCTAACGGGGTCTACCTCGGTTTGTGTGCTATGTGTTGTTGTGATACGACTAAACAGGATTAAGCATGAAACCGATTTATTGTATTGTTATTGTGTGTCCATTGCACACTAACACGAAGTGATTCAGAGCTTGTTCATTAACTGTGTTTAGTAAACAATTGTATAAGGTTATAAATACTCCCTGTTATTAGTTGGTTAATACCGAGAGAGGTTTAACTAACAAATTGTCAATGAGACTTCAACTAACTGGAACTTAGGAGAAGAGGAATCCGGGACTGACTCCGGTCATGCATGTTCAGGTTAGGAGGTCGGCATCTGTATCAGATATGTCTTCCGCCTAGGGTCGACAAACTGACCCGACCATCTCGAGTGAACAGTTCGAGATGGGAGGAAAATTCAGGAGGCGCAGGAGGGCCAAGCCTACACCCCTCATAACTTAAGAATTATTGTTTATTAAACCAATGGAGCTAATAACTCATTGGCTAGGGTTACTTTGACCCGACAAAAATAAACAATTCAGTTAGAGAACAACCAGTTCTATTAAGAGAATGGTTGACACTTATAAGGTATGGTCAAACACGAGAACTAATCAATTCTCAGGCCTCAGGATTTAGGAATCTAACTTACTCATTAATGTGCGTCCATTACGACGTTTGATTTATTTGAGCTGTGAATGTTTCACATAATGTGTTGTTTGTTATCATACTTCTTATTATTACTTGTATGAATAAACAATTGCATGTATACGACAAAGTAGTCGTGTGTAACCCTGTTAGCTTGTGGGCTGCATGTTTTATGTACCAACCATGTGCTGAGCCCCTTGGGGCCTGTGATTTAAACTTTGCAGGTAGGTACCGGACGAAGACTCAACCTGAGAGTAGGAGCGGGTAGAGTACTTCGGGTTGCTTTTACATTTGTCACACGAGTTGTGCATGTACACTCGTTTAGTAAATTGATGAGATGTTAGTATGATGTATTAGGATATGAGATACTCGGTATAAATTGTGGTTTATGAATTGTAATGTTTTAGATGCTCGAGTAATTATCCGGTTAGTCAGACCGTGACTTGTTAAGAGAATAGGCCTAGTTAGTCATGTGGGTGACTAACGGCGGTAACACCAATTTAGTAGAACTTTTCCACTGCGTTGTTAATGTACGAGATGGACTTAGGGAGACAATCATTGTATTTGGAGATGGGGTGTTACAAAAGTGGTATCAGAGCGTAGTTATGCTCCGATGACTGGAAATTACTGAGCTTAGGAATTACCGAGTTAGGAACTTTAGACTTTTGGATAAGGGTTGAGTATATTAGTGCGAGGGGTGCGTTAGTTAGGATTCCCGATGTATGTCGGATATCTATAATACCTGACCTGCCCTCTGCGCCCCTGGTTTTAAGATACCGGAAATGAACGCCAGAGAGAAGACAAGCTTTCTCTTACTCGGGAAAACTCGATCTGGCAATTACTTAGTATTATGCATACAGAAACACCTCGTTATGCAATAGTCTTTCAAGACTTAAGGTCCAATTGGAGCGCAACGTTGAATCAAGCGCTACCCATGGAATCCTACCAATGAGAGAATAATAATTACCAGCAACATGGGTCGACATGCTACGCAGTCGATATAACCCTGCCATACCAGTAAGGAGGAAAGTACTACAAGTGCAATGAGAGGAAAGAGAAGTGACAGAAACACCGGACAACAGTCCAAGGGAGCAGTAACAATGGGATAATACCGCGCAAGAGCATAGGGACTACCTAAGAGTCAATCATACAGCAGGTAACTCTGAACCTATACAAAAAGGGGGGTGCAAAGACCTGGCCGCAAAAGCTCAGACGACTACGAATGCATATGCAAGTCATACTCCAAGATAGACTACGACGACGTAGTGCCTAAGGAGTCAATACTCGATAACCACGACGAAGGTGTGGAAACGAGAGTGAGAACCAAGGCGAAAGCAAAAGAAAAAGGGTTCCCTCAGAAAGAGGAATACCCTGATAAGTAATTATACAATCAAAAGCAGTCAGGAAGCTGCCCAGATAATCAATTAACCAAAGCCAAAAAGGGCAAAGAAGGAGTCCATGGACTACCACCTACAAGGAGTTTAGGGAATGTACCATTACCGACGACGTACACAGTACCGGTAGCCCATCTTACATGGCGCACTTGCCTTGGCAAGTGCCACCGCAATGAAGCTTTACAGGAAGCCGTGAAGACCAAATGGTAAAAACCATGGATATAAAACATATTAACGCCGGATTACAAATCCTTAAGACGAAGAGCGAAACATTGGAAGGACCTGACGGCCTGACCATGACAACTAAATCAATACACCGGTCAGCAGGGAGCTGGACTTGGTCAGGAAACTAAACAGCGTGGGCACCAACAACAGACAACCGACACTATAGGTAAGAACATCAACCCCAAAACCAAGCCTAACCTTGAATGGAGGAGCCGAAGAGATTACTCAACAATGTGAGAGGACCGAATGTAAGTAATAACCTACAAGGAAGGTATTACGACATACAATGAAGGTGGAGGACATAACAACTTTCAATAAAAACGGGATGAATTCCCAGAATAATACTATTACAAGCACTCTTCATTGAAGATATTGATAAACCCAGAAACAGAATCAGGGAAGACAAATTTAAGCAATGATCTACCTAGGATCAAAGACGTGCAATCACGAAAGAGAGAACCTCAAAAGGACTACACCATAGAGTTGGTATAGTTGAGCAGAAAAAGACCCATAAACGATGCTTAGTATTGCTTGCCTAACTCATTAACACCCAAGTATGATTAGTCATTAACGGGTGGCATAGTCAACAAAAGTTGAACAAAGTATTGACATGGCAGCACATGATATCCAGGGTAAATATCTGACTTAGACACCTGAGGCAGAGGCCTAATGAGAACTAATCCTTAATTGCTAAAAGACGCAAGTCTATGAGAGCAAAAGTATTGTCACAGACACTGATAAACATCGGATTACCTAAGCGAACTTCCACAGCAGGAAGCGAGATACAACAACTTATTGTGAAACCCAATAGTACATCCAATGATGTGACCCAACATTGACAGAGTTCAGACAACAAGAGAATCACGTGGATAACCTATAGATGATTAATAATGCAATAGTGAACCGAACATCGGCTATCACTTGAGACTAATCAAGCATAAAGGGCCTTCGAGCCAAGGATGTTAAATACATCAGAGCCCGAGGCACTGGAAGCGTAGAAGGCTTATCTAGGCCATGAATGAACTACAACTCGTACATACGAGTGGTTACGAAAACCTATACTAAATTGAGGAAGAATTGCCAGGAAAGGGCACGAATGAGAATGTTGAGATAGTGCTATTGACAGGGCGGAGAACGAACCATCCCTTTTAGGGTGGGAATACCTCTCCCAGTTGTGAGGCCATGAGTGGGAATAAACCCCTCAAAAGGGGCTTTCACTTCTTAGAGATTGAATGCCCTCTATTGGAGAATGGGAACCGTAGACCTTGAAATTGCCTTTGAACATTCCAGTTACACATAAATAATATGGAAGGCTATAGAGACAGACCTCATATCCAACATCCAGGATTTAAGAATCAGCAATCGCCAGAGATAAACATTGTGAGTGCGCAGTATGGCACGTCAAGTGACCAACGCTCAAAAGAGCTTGTGATTCAACGGATGACTTCTTCAGTAACCGGTTAAACTACATGGTAAATAACATCAGAAAGGATGAAAGAATGTGAGAGAAATTAGCCTACTCACGAACTTGAGATTGAAGCAGAACACCTTCATATTAAGGGATAACCATTTAACAACACGATACGGCAACCGCCAAACATCAAAATTAGAGAACTTCTAGTCTGTTTACACCAAGAATGGGATTGAAAAAAAAACAAGACGTTGAAGTCAACAATTGAAGAATTGTGCCATCAATGGGCAATATAAGACAGGTAAAGTTACTTCGATAGTGGAGGCCATGAGGATAACACCTATCAGGTAGATTAAGTTACAGTGCGCAGCAAGGCAACCATATATAAAGCCATCACATATTGACACGAAAGCAATCAGATTTAGGGATTCAAAAACCGATATAAGTAAGGTGATGAAATGGGAGATAGACTGTGCAGTAACGCCAATAGCCTAGACCATGTGATGAAAGATTTCACAAGAGCACACTGTCCATTCTGTAAGGGACTGGAAGTGCATTACTAGTGGATCGACATGAGAAATGAGATAAGAAGCTCTAAGGAAAGAAACCTCAAATTATTAAAGGATCGAGTCCGTACTAAATACATAAGGTATAATGTAGTTATGAACCCAGTAGATGGATATTCCTTGATTAAGTTCAAGAAGAACGACATGTGCGTTAATATGGAATGAGGAGAGGACATTGACAATAGAATACTTCACAAATTAGCTATACCCAAGCGTGTGACGAACACTACTAGTATACTAAAACGAGATGTGGGACGACCGCACTCCAAAGGAGCTTGTGGACCTGATGGACTTATTTATAAGTTAGTCTGGTAAGTGGCAATGTATCAGTAAGGTACCCCGTATATGTAAACGAGTAGTGTAAGGAACACGAGAAGTAGTCGACTCCGTACGACAGTCAGAGATGCAAACTCACACCAGAACAACAAATTTACCGTGAACAATGGATGAGGAAGAATTCAGCTAAACCAATGAGATTAAAAGAGTCAAAGAACTCATTCTAGGAGGAAACAATTAAGAATTATGAAGTGCGAGAAGCACTAATTAGTAAGTATGAGCAGTTCATATGTTTCAAGATTTTTGAGGAAACTGTGAAGAGCAATAAGAACTGAACAGTAACTCCAGAGTATACAAAAATCTCAAACTGAGGGTCAGTTAGTGGGAAACAATTCAGACGCTGGAACACGCAATAACAGCATGAACATCAGATCTCCAGAGAACTGGATAGACAAGCTATAACTCATAGAGACCGTGTATAGATAGAGATACCACACGTCCATTAAGAGACCTTTATTCCTAAATTATAAGGATACAAAGGAGTTGTAAAACATATTGAGGAGGATAGAAGGGCAAACTAAGCCTCAAGATTATCAAAGTCGCGCAGCAGAAGCTAGTGGACCGTATCTTAAAAGGTTTGATATACCTAACAAAAGAGAAGAAGGAAGGATGTGTCTCACATCTTCTAGTCGAATAAAATATATGACTTATCTACCAAATACTTTGGAGCCTTAGAGACTACACTAGAATTGTAAGATTGGTATGAACACCAATAAGAATCCTTGATACAGAGACTAAGCCATTACCATGGTGAAGATCCTATGACCTAATCATAATGTGAGATAGACTACATGGAACCTAGAATGCTCCATGACACATAAACATCTTGAACCTATGTTCAAGGATGATATAATGTTGATTACGTGGGCGTAATCCATTTTAAGGGGGGGTAGAGCGTACAATCGCTTAGCCTATATTTCACGTATTGAGTACGTAACATACAGTGTGCATAGCACAATACAATTAGTTGTGATGTTCGATACGTATGTTATATAAACACATGTATTCATTCTTATGTGGTAGTGGTTATTACGCACAATTAAATGTGAATACCAGATGTATTAGAGAACGACCTCATTAACTTTGGTGCGAGAATTCAGGAACAGAGGAGTAGAAACTCCAGGGGATTAAAATCCCTATGATATGTATTGATATAAGACCAAATATGGTAATGTTATGAGGTATGCATTGATATGAGACCAAATATGGTAATGTTATGAGGTAGGAATCGGTATGAGACCGATGTAGAACCTGGTAGGAATTAAATTCTCTAAGTAATTGCTGAGAGATGGATTAAGAATGACTGATGGACTGAGTTCCATAATTTGGAGATGTATTAATTTGTTGTGATTATGACTAGAAGGACTAAAAGATATAAAATGCTACATGAATAATATTTGATTGTTTGAAGTTGACGTGGGAGGTAAACTTGATCTTGGCTAGCAGATCAAGGAAACTGAACACAAATTGGGGTGAAAGGATAGTTCAACACTGATGCTGATCACATCAGGGTCGGATGATTCCTGAAACTCCCTACAAGTGGTCACAAATAACCACGTTAAGAGTAGATGCAGTAGCATAAAGTGGAATTGGAGTTGACATGTATTTTCTTTATTACTCGCTCATGAACTCGAGGACATGAAAACCTTTGTCTCCGGACGGTTACATGAGGAGTATACACAAGGAATATACAAAGAGTATTTTGGTTACTAAAACATGCAAAGACATGTTGTGTGACAAGTGTGGTAAATATATATATACATATGGCAGACCTTATGAGTCAGAATGCCTATATAGATATTGAGTGATCTATATGATCTTTTAGTGTGAAGTTACCTGTGTGTTCTAAGAGATATAGATACATAGGAACTTTGGGGACAAAGTTCTTTTAAGGGGGTAGATTGAAATACCCCAAACCTTAATATATTAATGAACTATCTAATACTAAGGCTAGAACGTGCCTTAGAAACATTAGAAGAAGTGTTAAACAACAATTTCACCACACAAAACATGCTTTAGGAACAATTAGAGCAAAAGGTGTTTTAAAGAGTATAAATAAATTAGGGAACTACCAATAAATTCCCAAGAGATTTCAAATATGAAATACCTCTAAGATTAGTAATACACATTAAGCGGAATTAGCGTTTAAACCGGAAACGCACCTTAGAGCACAAAAATGTGCTTTAAAGGAAAATGTGCTTTAAAGAAAAATGTGCCTTAAGCATGTATACATGGAACTAAAAGGCTAATGAGCCTAAATACCAATAAGGAATAAGGGAACAACAATTAAATGGTCATAGGAGCCATAGCGTATACACACAAATTAAGTATACAAAGTCCACAGTAAACAGGTACTAAACTGACGAAAGTCAAGGAGAAACCACTAAACGACTTGGTTAAATTGGAATGAGCAATATGCTATTTCATGAACAAAGTTTCTAAAGGTTGTAAATGTACTAAGAACACATTTAAACTAGCCAAAATAAAATGCAAAATCAATGTGAACCCGGAAGCACATAAAATGTGTTTTAAGGCATTTTTGGCCTTGTAACATACCTATCACATGGTATAAGTCATTAGGAACGAGTTTATGTATCAAATATTACATAAACACATTAGAGAAACAAAAAATATTCAGGTCAAAACAGCCATAAGGCTGCCGACCTCAATGGTGAGTCACCATGGACAAAAATGCTTTATTTTTACTATTTCAACAACCAAGACTTCCTTGGATTGCCATATCATCTTGTCCCCTTGGTAAATCATTAATCAGACTCTTACCTGTCAAAGAGAGCTCCCAAGGTCGTAGCTCATCCTCTCTTCAAAGAAACAACACAAAACAACTCAATGTTCTTAGTTTTGAACCTTAAAGAACACCTTGCCTTGTAGAAATCATAACTTTCTCGTCCTAGCTCCAAATCACAATCTTGATAGCTTGTTGGAATCCTCTCTTCAAGATCTTTACAACCATAGCTCATGAGCCCCCAGATTCTCAGGAAAAACCATGAAGAAGTGCTTTCGATTCTCGAGGTAAAACATTGCCTTCTTGGAAACTCTTCCTTCTTTGATTTTCATCAAGGCCAAGTGCCTAGGGTTAATAACCCTTCTTATATTTAATCTTATTCTATGATTTTGGAGCCAATTTCTCTAGCAAATTGCTGTCAAAATTTCTAAGGAAATCAATGTTTAATATTAAGCTAAAGTTAATATACAAGGTAAATCCTACAACTACCTATTTCAAGTTTCTAATTGTTGATCTATATATGATCTAACATGTTATTTATTTTGTTTAGGATTACCAAAATTATTGGTGTGTTAGATTCAATTTTTAACACATTAAATGTTAATAATTTGTAAATCTAAAATTAGATTTATACTCCTTATGATATAAGCTACAATATAAGCTATCATAATATACAAGAATAATTCATAAACTAAGGTTTATAATATGGCCGAAAATTAAGGGCTTGTTAATGAGTTAGAAAAATTATCTAACTTAGTTAAATTAAAGGAATTAGAGTAATTAAGAGTAATATGTAAAATTTAGGAAGTTTTGGTACCTAAAGGTGAATACCGAAAATTAATGGGGTCAGTATGGAATTTTTGAGAGTTTAGATGATGAGAAAATAATTGTAGAATTAAGTTTACAATTTATAAAGAGTTTATAAGTGTTATAAGGAATTTATAAGGTTTTTGGTATATTTAAGGTTAATAAAGGATGGTATATATATATACTATAACATTAGATAATTAAATCTGGTGGTTTAGAGATGTTTAAAATGATTTTTGATGTTCAAAAATCTGTAGGAAAATTAGTTAGGAAATTTAGAAATTTATTAGAGTTAAATTGGTTAATAAATGAGTAAGGATAAAAGAAAAGACCACAAGGGTAAAATGGTAATTTCCCTGGTCAAACGTGGTCAAACTTGGTCAATGACAGTTTATTAAATGTTTAGACGAGCTAGAATAAGATTTGTAGCAAAAGGTTAGATATTAAAAGGATAAAGGAATAAGAAGTTAAGTTAAATTAACTTTAGGGGTAACATTGTAAATAATGGAAAGTTAGGGGGTTTGACCATAAAAGACTGGTCAAACAAGGGTATGTTTTGGTAATTGACCAAAAGTATAAAATAATTTAAATAAGAAAGACTTTGGAAGAAATTAGAAATAAAAATAACAAGTTTAGAACTTATTAAGAGTAAAATGGAGATTAAGAGAAAACTATGGGTAAGTAATATAACACCACATTTTTATGTGTTTAAGAAGGTTAAGGAAATTAAATAAAGAATTTAGAAACAAGTTGTAAAAGAAACAGAGTTAAGACGGGTTTAAATGAGACCCGTATATAAATTAAGGTATACGAGGGGTATACCCGTAATTTAATAAGTATAGGAGAAAATCAATACTTAAGGTATTTTACTGAAAATACAAGTTATATTGGAAAAAGAAATAAATTCATATGATACGGAGTATCATACGGGCTTATACGATAAAATTTTAGTGTACATGAATAGTACTTGTATACGTGAATAGTATACGTATACATGAATAGTAAATATGTATACATGAATAGTAAATACGTATACATGAATATGAAATACCCCAAACCTAAGTATGCTAAGTAAACATCAAATTATGATGTAGTAAGGCTAGAATATGCCTTAGAAAGATGGTAGACAATTTAAACCAAGGAAAAACAAGGAAATGCCTTAAGGGCAATTAGGGCAAAAATGTGCTCTAAGCTTGGAGAGACTTGGGTGAGTACCCAAATATCATGATAAGACCTTAGTAATATTCTAATGGTCATTTTAAATCAATTAGCAAAGAAAACCAAGCTTGAAAACAAGTTAAAACACAAAATGTGCTTTAAGAAGTCTTAAAGCACATTTTGAGAAATTGTCTTAGAATTGAGTTTTGAGTGGCTAAATGTCCATCATTACTCTTTAATCAACATGTGTACTAATTAGTATCACATTAGGAGGTCTAAATCAATGGGAAACCAAAAATTTCCCGAATATGTGCACTAATTAGTGAATAGTACTCAAATAGTGCTAGTTTTGACTTAAGTCAACTTTAATTAGCCAAATGGCCAAACAAGGCCTTATGTATCTTGTATACCAAGGGGGGGACGGTTTTTAATGGTGACTCACCATTAGTAGCCAGCACATTAAAGGAAATGAGAGGAAAAGTAGTAAGTTCACTATTCACCTTTTATAAGATAAATATCTTCTTTAGCTTACCTCTCTCCTCTCTTCTTCTTCTCTTCATTTCCCTTCTTCTTCCACGGTTTTCTTCTTATTCTCTCTGTTCTAAACCGTTCCCAAGCAGCCCCATTGTTGCCTCACCTTGCCTTGTCCATAACTTGCTCATTTTAGCTCCAAATCAAAAACTAAGCATAGATTTCTCTTAGTTAGACCAAGCCTTGCTTCCTATCTTTTCAAAATTTGAAAAGCCTCATTTTGGAGCCATGGGAAATCGCCATTGAAGGGGGAAAAATAAGTTTGAAGAGCTCATTAGCTTCTCCATTCTCTTAAGGTAAAGAATATGTAAGAAAAACCAAGTTTCCACCATTCTTCTCCATTACCGAAAATTTATACTCAAGGGGCTTCATTTTTATGCCTTGTTCTAGCTTGTTTTATATTCTCCAAGGGCTAGAGGAGGTCCTTCTTGATTCATATCCAAGCCTACCTTAGGACTTCAAGGTAAAATATTCATTATAGACCTAAAACACATTTTAACCTAGGTTTTCATTCCTTGAGGTTAGTGTATTGTTTAGTACTCATATGAGTCATTGTACATTGATTAGAAATTGGCAAGGGGAATTTAAGTGGTGGCCGAGATTCATGCAAGAAGAAGGTCTAAGGAGGAAGTTAAGATAAGCTTGAGAAAACAAGGTAAAATGCTTACCTAATGGTGGTTTAAGTTTTAAGGGATGAGTTTAGGTGGATACCAATGTGGCTTAGAGCTTACATTGTGTATTGGGTTATATAACCTAAGAAAAAGAACTTAAATAAGCTTATGAACTTGTGACTAAGGAGCCAATGAGAATGAGTTAGTAATATAAGTTTAAGGTGGATTTTAAGAGCATTATAATTACTATGAGATTGATGGGTGTATTTGCAGGTTGAAAGCTTTATATGTGGGAATTCAGTGTTTAAGTTTAAGTCATTTAAGGGCCTAAGAGCCATGTCATTTAAGAGCCTTAGTGCTATGCAATTTAAGATTATTGCAATATATTGAGTTGTTGTGAATGAGTTGGTTTGGGTGATGAGATATGATGAGAAGAACTTGATGTGTGTGAGATGGTTGAATGAGGAAAAATAATGCATTTTGGCATGATAAGATACTAGGGAAGCTATGGCGAAATTTGAGTAGAAAACAAAGTGTTTAAGTGGTAGTGGTGAGTTAATATGCCCTAGGGTTCACTAGGGATCATTAAATGGAATTGAGTGGAAATGAGTTAACTAAGGAGTTCTTGAGGATTAGAATGACCTAGGATGGTTTATGAGCAATTAGAGTTTAGATGAGTGTACTAAACACACACAAAATCATGATATGAGGAATGTAAGACTTGTGCATAAGTTTTAAGGAAAGGTGTATAATGCCTTAAGGAGATTTAGGTATGAACTAGAGAGTAAGACAATGAGAGTTTTGAGAACCTTGTGTAAGTGTGATGATGTTAGTGGTGGACTAGTAAGGTTTAGTTGAATGGTAATGTGTGGACTTGGGTGATGGAAGTGAAAAAGGTAGGAGGATGTTGTAAGTCATCAAGGAAAATGACTAGGAATGTAAAAGAGCGTATGATCGTGAGAATGGTGAGTAAGTGAGTAAAAGGAGGTGGAAATGTCCAAGGAGGGTGTAGTATAGTTAAGGTAAAGAAGAACAAGGTTAAGGTGCTAAGAGGATGACAAGAAATGTTTAGGTATGCCCAAGAGTTTAGGAATGATGAGTAACAAATGGAAAAGAGAGGAATTTGTGCATGGTTATGTAAGATGACTTGAGGAAGTTTTGGTAATGAACTGAAGATGGAAAATAATGTTTATGAAGTGCCCAAACTGTTAAGGAGGGAACACTTGGGTTGGTTGAAGTTTTGGTAAAGATACAAGTTGGTAATGTAAGGAATTATATGATAAGTGTAGGAGTGTTTGTAAGAATTGAGCAAATGTTTGAGAAGATCTTTGGAAGTTGTTTTAATGAGTTTGGTGGAGGTTATAAGGTGTGTTTGATGTGCCCAAATGATGTTAGAACACATTAGGAGGCTTGAGGAAAAATTTGGAGAAAGTTTGACAATGTATGGGAAGTTTCTGCAGCCGACCTACCCAGGGGACCGACCCCAGTCTGGGTCGGTCGGGCTGAAACTGTGAAGTTGGATGTTCTCTGCAGCCGACCTACCCAGGGGGTGGGTCGGTCGGTGGGTCGGTCGGACCATAAAAAAAAAAAGAAAAAAAAAAAGAAAAAAAAGAAACCCTAAGAGAGTTTAGTGGTATTAATGGTACCCCATTAAGGGGGCAATGATGATTAGAGGTATAAAGACCTAAGGGATTAAGTTAAGAATAAACTTAAAAGTTTAAGATTAAGTTTGTAAGATTAAGTTGTAAGACTTAAGAGGTGTTAGGTTGGAGTCATTAAGGGTTAAGTAAGTTAAGTAAGATAAGTAAGTTGAATTGAGTTAAGTGATTAACAACCTAAAACTGAATGAATGTTTTAGGACTTGGAAATTGGACTCCGGAAGAGATTAAGCAACTGAACGGCCAACGGTGAACGGTACAGTTCTCTTGTGACCTGCTTGCTAACGAGGTGTCCCTCGGCTTGTGTGCTATTTGTTTTGTGTGCTCACTAAACAAGATAAAGCATGCAACCGGAATATATTATATTTATTGTTTTGTTGTGTGATGTTTGAAAACTAACACAACATACCGTGAGAACTTACTAACCAATGTTTAGTAAGGAATTGAGTGAGACTAAGGAACGCTCCCTAATAAGGGACGATATGAACCGAAAGAGGTTAACCAACAAACATGGTCTTGAGATTACTACTAACTGGAACTTGAGTGAGGAAACCCGGACCGATCTCCGGTCATGCATGCTAAGGAAAAAGGGGACGGTATCTGAATCAGATCCGCCCTCGCTTAAGGACTTGTCTTCGGACTTGTAGCCTAGGGCCGGTTGCCGGCTCAGCTGCGCTGGACTCCCGTCCAGAGTAGGTGGCATTAAGATGGTGCAATGGGATCACCTAAATCCCAGTTTCGAATTAAGCTACAACCATTCCCCTCCAGGAACGGTTTGTATACTGAGATTAAGTTAAGATTAAGATTAAGGTAAGGTTAAGATAAGTTGCAACCATTCCTCTTTAAGGATGGTTTGTATTATTAAGATTAAGATTAAGGTAAGGTTAAGATAAGTTGCAACCATTCCTCTTTAAAGGATGGTTTGTATTATTAAGATTAAGGTAAGGTAAGATAAGTTGCAACCATTCCTTTTAAAGGATGGTTTGTAATTTAAGATTAAGATAAGCTACATCCACTCCTTATTAAAGGATGGTTGTTTCTAAGATTAAGATAAGACTAAGATTGAGGTGAGATAAGGATGGACTAAGATTAAGAGGGAACATTACTTAAGGAGTTAAATAATAACTCTCTAATTAAGGGAACGCATTTAAGTCGTTCATTGTGTGTGAACTTTGATTGTTCATATATGGATTGTTGTTTACAGCATTTACTATTATGTTGTGCACTTAATCAACCTCCATGCTATCGACAATTAGTCGTCGTAGCCACGTTAGCTTGGGGGCCATGAGGGGATCGTACCAGCATTCGTGCTGACCCCCTTTGGGGGCTGTTTTTACTACACAGGTGTACATCAGGAGGCGGCCGTCGCAAGAGTAAGAAGGGTACAAGTGTTACGGGTTAAGTGTGGCCTACGAGTTGTGCATGTACACTCGTATGGCAATTTGAGTTAGTAAGATGTATAGGATGTGAGGGGATTGTAAGAAGGATATGTAAATGGTTAAGATTGATGTACTAATGTTCGGTATATTCTGTAGTCAGACCGTGGCAAGGTCCTGGATTGTAAAGAATTCCGCTGTGACATGTTTATATATACTGTTAAGTTGCGAGACCACATTGGATTGAGTTGGGGTGTTACAAAAAGTGGTATCAGAGCGTAGTTACGCTCTGAAGACAAGAAATACCGAACTTAGGGGAATGTTGAGGTTGAGATTGAGTTATGGGTTAAGGGTTGAGAGATAGAGTGAGAGCTGTGCGTTAGTCAGGACTTCCCGGTGTTTACCGGACATCCATAGTACCTAGGCCCGCCCTCCACATCCCTAACCCTAAATATGTGGAACAAACGCCAGAGAGAAGAAAGCCTTCTCTTACTCGGGGAAACCCGATCTGGCAGTTAGCTAACAATAAGCAGTATGAGAAACATCTTGTTGCACAATAGTTACGGAGAACTTGGAGGTTTTAATGGAGCGTAACAGAGAAGCAGGCGCTACCTATGGAATTCTATCAATAAGGGAACGGTAATTACCGGCAACATGGGTCGACATGCTACGCAGTCGAAATAACCCGCAATACCAATGATAAGGAAAGCACTACGGGTGCAATAGAAAGGAAAAGGGAAGCGACATGAGTACCGGACAGTGGTCCGAAGGAGCATAACAGTAGGATAATACAGAGCATGAGGATTGAGATTACTGAAGGTCCAGTTAAGAAACGGAACTCATATAAATTGTTTACCGAAATAGGACTACGATGTAGTGCCTAAAGGAGAATCATTACTGAGTAACCACAACAAAATGTGTGGAGACAGGAGCGAGGATTAAGACATAAGAAAATATTAAGGGAATCCCTCAGAAAGAGGAACGCCCTAATAGATGACAGTACTGTCAAACAACAAGGAAACTGCCGGATGGACGGTTACCCAAAATAAGAGATTATCAAAGGAGTCCCGAGGACTACCAATTACATGGAAATCAGAAGGAAGTGTCACTACCGATGTACCTTGTACCAATAACCCATCCTGCATGGCGCACTTGCCATAGCAAGTGCTACCACAGTTAAGCTACACGGAAAGCCATCATGGCAAGATAGGAGAACGCTACAGTTGAAACGCATATTAATACCGGATTGTAAATCCATAAGGAACAGAAAAATAAGACCTTGGAAAGGCCCGACGGCCTGACCATGATGAGATGAGATGACACACCAGTCTGCTGGGAGCAGAACTTGGACAAAGTATTAAACCGTATAAATATTAGCAACGGTATAAACCACTACAACAACAACCGACAGTACGATAAGAACACAATCCCGAACTCCAAGGGGAAAACCTAAGAGGTCGCTCGGAAATGCGAGCAAAAACACTATATAAGCAATGATATACAAGGGATGTATTATAAGATACTATGAGACTGTTGAAGCATCGACTTACAACGAAAACGGGATAAGACTCCCAGAGTGACCATTAAGGATACCAATAACAACATTCTTCAATGAAGATGTTAGAAACCCAGAAAACAAGGATAAAAAGAAATAAACGTAAGCTATAACCTACCAAGGATTAAAGTCGTACAACCCTGGAAAAGGAAAGCTCAGAGGACTACCCCCACAGAGCGGGCATAGTCGAGCCGAACAACTGATGAATGACAGTTAACACTGTTTGTTTAACTCATTAACACCCAAGTACGATTGATCATCAAGGGTGGCGTAATCAACAGAAGTTGAACGAAGCGTTGAGATGGAAGTATAAGAGACGACAGGATGATATCCAACTTGGACACCTTAAGGCAAACGCCTAATACGAACCTAACCTTGACTATTAAAAGACATAAGTCTAGTAAAATGACAGTATTGTCAAAGACAATAAGTAACCTGATCACCTGAACAACTTCCCTAGCAGGAAGCAGGATGCAGCAACTTATCATGAAACCCGATACTACATTTAGTATGTAACCTAACGGTGAATAGTGTTCAAAGGATCAGAACCTATCAGGATGACCTACAGATGAGTAGGAGTATAAGTAATGAACTGAGGCATTAAGCGCTAAGAGCCTACGAGCCAAGGATGTTAACCACATCAAAGCCCGAGGCGCGGTAAGTTATAAGAGAGCTTGTTTAAGCCACGAAGGGACTACAATTTGTAGATATGACGGTTACCAAACCTATAACTTAGATTGGGAAGAACATTACCAAGAAAGGGTACCAATGAGAATATTGAGATAATGCTAAGGACAGGAGCGGAGAACGAACCATGCCTTTTAGGGTGGGGATACCTCTCCCTGTTGTGAGGCCATGAGTGGGAATGAACCCCTCAAAAAGGGCTTTCACCTATTAGAGATAAAATACACTTTATTTAGAAAATGGAAACTATGAACCTTGAGATTACCTTGAACATACCAGATACACTTGAGTAATAAGGAAGGTTGCACAGATAGACCCATATCCAACACCCATGATGTAAGAATTAGTAATGGGCAGAGATAAACATTGTGACTGCACATTATGGCACGTCAATTAATCAATGCTCAGAAGAGCTTGTGAATCAGTGGATGACTTCTTCAGTAACCAGTTAAAAACTACATGGTAGATAACATCACTAAGGATGAAAGAAAGCGAAAGAAATTAGCCTACTTACGAATCTGAGATTGGAGCAGAACATCTTTACATCAAGAGTCAACTATTTTACAACACCGTACGGCAACCGCCATACACCGGAACGGAATGAGAGAACTCCCAGTGTGTTTACACCAAGAAGGGATTGAGTATAAGGTAAGACATTAGAATAAGTGAGTAAGAGGTTGCACCATTAATGGGCAACATGGTAAAGGCCAACTACACACGGTAGTAGTGGTCGTGAGTACAATAGTTAGATAAGTGGATTAAGTCATGGTGCGCGGTCAGGCGGCCATTATGTATGAGCCGTCAAATATTGACACTGAGGCAATTAGATTTATGAGTTAAGACTAGCATAAGTAAGAAAATAAGGTGGTATACGGACTGTGCATTGATGCCAGTAGTCTGGACATGGTTTGGTAAGATTACACAGGAAGCACACAACCCATTCCTCTAAGGAACTGGAAGTGCTTTCCTAATAAAATGAATATGAGAAAAGAAGATAAGAGGCTCTATGGAAGAGACCTAAGCTACTAAGAAATAGAATCATACGGAATACAGAAAGGAGCTGGAGCATACCATACCCAAGAACGCGCAGTAAATGGATTTTCCTTGATTAACTTCAAGAAGAACAATAAATGTTATTATGGAACAATGAAAGAGGAGATCGACAACAGAATACTTCATAATTAGCAATAGCTAAACGTGTGACGGACACTATGAGTTTACTAAAACGAGACGTGGGACGACTGCACCCCACAGGGGCTTGCAGGCCTACATGCTCATTTATGAGTTAGTTGGGTAAGTAGTAATGCACCAGTAAGGTACCCCATGCATGTAGACGAGTAGTGTAAGGACACGGGAGGTAGTCGACTCCGTACCACAGACAACGACGCAAGATCACACAGGAGCAGCCATTACCGCAAACAGTCGAAGAGAAGAATTCAGTTGAACCCAGCACGCAAGGGAATCAGAGAACAAATAATTAAGACTATGAAGTGCGAAAAGCACGGATTGTTAAGTATAGACATGGGACATGTCTTAAAGATGAATAAGATTAGACTGTAAAGCGCGATATGCACTAAACAGTAGTTTCAAATTAAGGATCATCCTCAGACCAAAGGTCAGTTGGAAGAACAACTTAGACATTCGAGAAAAACACTAAGAGTATGAACATAAGATCTTCAAGGAGAATGGATAGACGAGTTACAACTCATTAAGGCCGTGTATATTAAAGATAACACGTGTCCATTGAGAGACCAATATACCTAAAAAGACTGTAAGGAGGCAGGAGGATATACAATCCATAAAAAGATAAGTGAAGCAGTTAAGCCTAAGAACATCAGAGTGGTGCAGCGGAAGCTAGCAGATCACTACCTTTGAGATTAGACCAAACTAAGTTAAGAATATGGTATAAGTACCGTTAAGAATCCTCGATACAGAGACTAAGTCATTTTTGATCGAATTATAAGTAAGATAGATGACATGGAAGCTAGAATGCTTGGTAAGAATTAGACATCTTGAACTTATGTTCAAGGATGATATAATGTTGATTACGTGGGCGTAATCCATTTTAGGGGGGTAGAGCGAAAACCGCTTAGCGTATGTTTGTGTACTGAGTACATAAACTACGGTGTGCATAGCACAAAATAATTTGAGAATATGTTTTACATAAACATTTTGAGATAAATCATGGTGATTGCACACAGAAGATGTGAATACCATATATATTAAGTACCTATCTTGTTAACTCCGGTGTGAGTACAAGTTAAGAGAATTAAGGAGAGGTTTAAGGAGACTTAAGAAATAAGGAATATATGAGGTATGAGTCGATATGAGACTATGTGTGAGATAAGAATAAGATAACACTATGAGATATCATTTGATATGAGTATGAGGAAGAAGATAGTAATGCTATGATATAAGATGGTGAGAATTGGTATGGGACAGTTATAGAACTTAGTAGGAATTAAGTCTTGAGGTAATTACTAAGAGATGAATCGGGAATGTTTGATGGACTGAGTCCACACTTGGGAGATGTATTGATTATGATTAGAAGAACTAAAAGATAGAAAATTGGACATGAGTGAATTATTTGGATGTTTGAAAATGACGTGGGAGGTGGAACTTGATTTTCTAGGGATCAAGGGAAACCGAACACAAATTGGGGTGGAAGGATAGTTCTACACTGATGCTGATCACATCAGGGTTGGATGATTCCTGAAACTCCCTACCAGTGGTCACAATTAAATCACAATAAGGATAGAGGCTTTAGGATAAAATGAAATTGGAGTTGATTGTATTTTTAATTAGAGGAATTATTCCTCACATGACCTCGTAAAAAGGATTACCTTTTTACTGAGTCTCGCCCATGAAGTCGAGGACGCACGAGCCTTTGTCTTCGGACCGGTGACATGGGGAGAGCAGGGTGTTTGTATTCTGGCCCATGGTGACGAGGACGAATGAGCCATTGTCTACGGACCGGTGACATGGGAGAATACGTTGGAAATTATGTGAATGTTTCAATCACCAAAAGGAAAAAAGAATTTTGAGTGCTATACATGCTTAAGCATGTTGTGTGATATTTAAGTATAAGAATATGGCGGATCTAATGACCCATGAGATTAAGTATACATAAGTATGATCTATATGATCTGAGGAATGAGGTGATACATGTATTCTAATGAGATAAGATGCATGGGAACTTTGGGGACAAAGTCCTTTTAAGGGGGGTAGATTGAAATACCCCAAACCTAAGTATGCTAAGTAAACATCAAATTATGATGTAGTAAGGCTAAATATGCCTTAGAAAGATTGGTAGACAATTTAAACCAAGGAAAACACAAGAAATGCCTTAAGGGCAATTAGGGCAAAAATGTGCTCTAAGCTTGGAGAGACTTGGGTGAGTACCCAAATATCATGATAAGACCTTAGTAATATTCTAATGGTCATTTTAAATCAATTAGCAAAGAAAACCAAGCTTGAAAACAAGTTAAAACACAAAATGTGCTTTAAGAAGTCTTAAAGCACATTTTTGAGAAATTGTCTTAGAATTGAGTTTTGAGTGGCTAAATGTCCATCATTACTCTTTAATCAACATGTGTACTAATTAGTATCACATTAGGAGGTCTAAATCAATGGGAAACCAAAAATTTCCCGAATATGTGCACTAATTAGTGAATAGTACTCAAATAGTGCTAGTTTTGACTTAAGTCAACTTTAATTAGCCAAATGGCCAAACAAGGCCTTATGTATCTTGTATACCAAGGGGGGACGGTTTTTAATGGTGACTCACCATTAGTAGCCAGCACATTAAAGGAAATGAGAGGAAAAGTAGTAAGTTCACTATTCACCCTTTTATAAGATAAATATCTTCTTTAGCTTACCTCTCTCCTCTCTTCTTCATTTCCCTTCTTCTTCCACGGTTTTCTTCTTATTCTCTCTGTTCTAAACCGTTCCCAAGCAGCCCCATTGTTGCCTCACCTTGCCTTGTCCATAACTTGCTCATTTTAGCTCCAAATCAAAAACTAAGCATAGATTTCTCTTAGTTAGACCAAGGCCTTGCTTCCTATCTTTTCAAAATTTGAAAAGCCTCATTTTGGAGCCATGGGAAATCGCCATTGAAGGGGAAAATAAGTTTGAAGAGCTCATTAGCTTCTCCATTCTCTTAAGGTAAAGAATATGTAAGAAAAACCAGTTTCCACCATTCTTCTCCATTACCGAAAATTTATACTCATGGGGCTTCATTTTTATGCCTTGTTCTAGCTTGTTTTCTATTCTCCAAGGGCTAGAGGAGGTCCTTCTTGATTCATATCCAAGCCTACCTTAAGACTTCAAGGTAAAATATTCATTATAAGACCTTAAAACACATTTTTAACCTAGGTTTTCATTCCTTGAGGTTAGTGTATTGTTTAGTACTCATATGAGTCATTGTACATTGATTAGAACATTGGCAAGGGGAATTTAAGTGGTGGCCGAGATTCATGCAAGAAGAAGGTCTAAGGAGGAAGTTAAGATAAGCTTGAGAAAACAAGGTAAAATGCTTACCTAATGGTGGTTTAAGTTTTAAGGGATGAGTTTAGGTGGATACCAATGTGGCTTAGAGCTTACATTGTGTATTGGGTTATATAACCTAAGAAAAAGAACTTAAATAAGCTTATGAACTTGTGACTAAGGAGCCAATGAAATGAGTTAGTAATATAAGTTTAAGGTGGATTTTAAGAGCATTATAATTACTATGAGATTGATGGGTGTATTTGCAGGTTGAAAGCTTTTATATGTGGGAAATTCAGTGTTTAAGTTTAAGTCATTTAAGGGCCTAAGAGCCATGTCATTTAAGAGCCTTAGTGCTATGCAATTTAAGATTATTGCAATATATTGAGTTGTTGTGAATGAGTTGGTTTGGGTGATGAGATATGATGAGAAGAACTTGATGTGTGAGATGGTTGAATGAGGAAAAATAATGCATTTTGGCATGATAAGATACTAGGAAGCTATGGCGAAATTTGAGTAGAAAACAAAGTGTTTAAGTGGTAGTGGTGAGTTAATATGCCCTAGGGTTCACTAGGGATCATTAAATGGAATTTGAGTGGAAATGAGTTAACTAAGGAGTTCTTGAGGATTAGAATGACCTAGGATGGTTTATGAGCAATTAGATTTAGATGAGTGTACTAAACACCCAAATCATGATATGAGGAATGTAAGACTTGTGCATAAGTTTTAAGGAAAGGTGTATAATGCCTTAAGGAGATTTAGGTATGAACTAGAGAGTAAGACAATGAGAGTTTTGAGAACCTTGTGTAAGTGTGATGATGTTAGTGGTGGACTAGTAAGGTTTAGTTGAATGGTAATGTGTGGACTTGGGTGATGGAAGTGAAAAAGGTAGGAGGATGTTGTAAGTCATCAAGGAAAATGACTAGGAATGTAAAAGAGCGTATGATCGTGAGAATGGTGAGTAAGTGAGTAAAAGGAGGTGGAAATGTCCAAGGAGGGTGTAGTATAGTTAAGGTAAAGAAGAACAAGGTTAAGGTGCTAAGAGGATGACAAGAAATGTTTAGGTATGCCCAAGAGTTTAGGAATGATGAGTAACAAATGGAAAAGAGAGGAATTTGTGCATGGTTATGTAAGATGACTTGAGGAAGTTTTGGTAAATGAACTGAAGATGGAAAATAATGTTTATGAAGTGCCCAAACTGTTAAGGAGGGAACACTTGGGTTGGTTGAAGTTTTGGTAAAGATACAAGTTGGTAATGTAAGGAATTATATGATAAGTGTTAGGAGTGTTTGTAAGAATTGAGCAAATGTTTGAGAAGATCTTTGGAAGTTGTTTTAATGAGTTTGGTGGAGGTTATAAGGTGTGTTTGATGTGCCAAATGATGTTAGAACACATTAGGAGGCTTGAGGAAAAATTTGGAGAAAGTTTGACAATGTATGGGAAGTTTCTGCAGCCGACCTACCCAGGGGACCGACCCCAGTCTGGGTCGGTCGGGCTGAAACTGTGAAGTTGGATGTTCTCTGCAGCCGACCTACCCAGGGGGTGGGTCGGTCGGTGGGTCGGTCGGACCATAAAAAAAAAAAAGAAACCCTAAGAGAGTTTAGTGGTATTAATGGTACCCCATTAAGGGGGCAATGATGATTAGAGGTATAAAGACCTAAGGGATTAAGTTAAGAATAAACTTAAAAGTTTAAGATTAAGTTTGTAAGATTAAGTTGTAAGACTTAAGAGGTGTTAGGTTGGATCATTAAGGGTTAAGTTAAGTAAGATAAGTAAGTTGAATTGAGTTAAGTGATTAACAACCTAAAACTGAATGAATGTTTTAGGACTTGGAATTGGACTCCGGAAGAGATTAAGCAACTGAACGGCCAACGGTGAACGGTACAGTTCTCTTGTGACCTGCTTGCTAACGAGGTGTCCCTCGGCTTGTGTGCTATTTGTTTTGTGTGCTCACTAAACAAGATAAAGCATGCAACCGGAATATATTATATTTATTGTTTTGTTGTGTGATGTTTGAAAACTAACACAACATACCGTGAGAACTTACTAACCAATGTTTAGTAAGGAATTGAGTGAGACTAAGGAACGCTCCCTAATAAGGGACGATATGAACCGAAAGAGGTTAACCAACAAACATGGTCTTGAGATTACTACTAACTGGAACTTGAGTGAGGAAACCGGGACCGATCTCCGGTCATGCATGCTAAGGAAAAGGGGACGGTATCTGAATCAGATCCGCCCTCCGCTTAAGGACTTGTCTTCGGACTTGTAGCCTAGGGCCGGTTGCCGGCTCAGCTGCGCTGGAGTCCCGTCCAGAGTAGGTGGCATTAAGATGGTGCGGTGGGATCACCTAAATCCCAGGTTCGAATTAGCTACAACCATTCCCCTCCAGGAACGGTTTGTATACTGAGATTAAGTTAAGATTAAGATTAAGGTAAGGTTAAGATAAGTTGCAACCATTCTCTTTAAAGGATGGTTTGTATTATTAAGATTAAGATTAAGGTAGGTTAGATAAGTTGCAACCATTCCTCTTTAAAGGATGTTTGTATTATTAAGATTAAGGTAAGGTTAAGATAAGTTGCAACCATTCCTTTTTAAAGGATGGTTTGTATATTAAGATTAAGATAATACATCCACTCCTTATTAAAGGATGGTTGTTTCTAAGATTAAGATAAGACTAAGATTGAGGAGATAAGGATGGACTAAGATTAAGAGGGAACATTACTTAAGGAGTTAAATAATTAACTCTCTAATTAAGGGAACGCATTTAAGTCGTTCATTGTGTGTGAACTTTGATTGTTCATATATGGATTGTTGTTTACAGCATTTACTATTATGTTGTGCATCTTCAACCTCCATGCTATCGACAATTAGTCGTCGTAGCCACGTTAGCTTGGGGGCCATGAGGGGATCGTACCAGCATTCGTGCTGACCCCCTTTGGGGGCTGTTTTTACTACACAGGTGTACATCAGAGGCGGCCGTCGCAAGAGTAAGAAGGGGTACAAGTGTTACGGGTTAAGTGTGGCCTACGAGTTGTGCATGTACACTCGTATGGCAATTTGAGTTAGTAAGATGTATAGGATGTGAAGGGATTGTAAGAGGATATGTAAATGGTTAAGATTGATGTACTAATGTTTGGTATATTCTGTAGTCAGACCGTGGCAAGGTCCTGGATTGTAAAGAATTCCGCTGTGACATGTTATATATACTGTTAAGTTGCGAGACCACATCTGGATTGAGTTGGGGTGTTACATGCTTATTCAAGCTCTCTTTTTATTCCAAGGTAAAACAATTATCCTAATGTGTTAAGACAATATATATAACCTAGGGTTTACAATGAGTTTAAGCATGAAGCTTGAATACATACGCTTATACTCATTACCTTGCTTGTACATTGATTAGAAGTTTGACAAGCAATCAAAGCCTTGCCGGTTTTCTATCAAAGAAGGAGCAAGGGGTGACAATGAAAAACTTGTGAAGGAAAAGAGGTAAACAAACTATCTAAATGTAGTTTAAATGCCTTAGGAAAATGAGCTTGATTTGCTTAATAAAATATCTAAGGAGCCAATGGGAAAAGAGCTAGTTAATTGTTCTTAAGGAGAATATTAAAGGGCATATGTGATGTTGAGTGTATTTGCAGGTCAAATGCAATATATATGTGGGAAATTCAGTGTTTAAGGTTTATGTTATTTAAGGGCCTAAGAGCCATGTTACTTAAGGGCCTAAGTGCCAAGCAATTTAAGTTTATGCACTATATTGTGATGTAGTGTAAATTTGGTGAAGTTTTGTGTGTGAGAATATTCTTGATGGATTTAGGTGTTCTTGAATGTTTTATGGTGAAAAACAATGTGTTTTGGTATGACATTGTGCTAGGAGAACCTATGGCAAAATTTGGGTAATGTATAAGGAGATTTAAGTGTTAAATGAGCTTTGGTGGACTAGGAAATGTGAGGAATGAATGAATGTTTACTAGGGAAGAAAACATGTAATAAGGTGTTATATAGTGCTACGAGGATTTAGGCACTATCTTGAAGTCCTAGAAATCCAATGGGTGTTTTTAGGATATAATAAAGTCTTGGAGAAGTTTGTTTTAGGTTAGGTAATGTGGATGTACAAGGAATGAATGATGTTTAGGTAAGGATATGAGGAAGGAATTTTAAGAGGATGTGAACAAGGAAATTTAGTTAGTAAGAAAAGATGCTTGGGAGATGATGTTAAGGTGTAGAGGAAACATCTTGGTATAGTGGTCATCATAGGTATAAAACACCACTTAGAAACCTAAGGAAAAACACTACAAGTGTTAGTATTTATAAGAATTGTGTGATGCTTGAGGAAGATCTTTAATGGGTGATTTAAGGAGTTTAATGAAGTCTTAAGGTGTGTTTGAAGTTCCCAAATGAGGTTAGAACATACTAGGATTCATGAGGTGAAGTTTGGAGTCAAATGGGAATTTAGAAACAAAGGTCTGGAGCCGACTGACCTTAGGGACCGGACCTGCAAGGTCGGTCGAGCTCAGTTTACACTACCGGAAAGAGTTTCTGGAATGGACCGACCTTGGGGACCGGACTTGCAAGGTCGGTCGGGCTTATATTTTTGGTACAGATTAAGTTTCTGGAATGGTCCGACCTTGGTACCGGACTTGCAAGGTCGGTCGTGTCTAAATTTTTGAACGGGAATTGTTTATGGAATGGACTGACCTTGTGGACCGAACTTGCAAGGTCGGTCGGAGTAGAATTTTTGACGGTAATATGTTCTGGAATGGACCGACCTTGTGTAAGGTCGGTCGGTAAGGTCGGTCGGACCAAAAACATTGTTTAAGGTTATAGGATGATGGGGATTATTAAGTAATGATGTTATAAGATTGTTAAGGACATGTTAAGTGAGTTATAATGACAATTTAGTGGGGGAAAAGTTGTATTAAAATGAAAAAGTAAAACAAGTTAAAATGTGAAGTTATTTAACTACATAATAGGGATAAGTTATGAGCACTAGACTTTAAAAAATCGTGTCACCTCGATGTTAATAAAAGTAAATGTAATGTTATCAGTTGCTCAAAGATGTTACGAGGAACATGTGATGGCACGTTAGAGTGAAACCCCGGTGACAAGTATGGTTTTCTTGCAACCTGTGTCCTACCGGATTACACCGGCTTGTATGCCAATGTGTTTTTCTGTATGTATGCCACGTTATAAGATAAATCATGAAACGAGTTTACAGTCATTATTGTTGTTGTGTGTTTGGGTACCGATACCGGTAACTCGAATGCGCACGGAAGGCTAGTTAACCATTATTAGGTAAACGTAAGAGAACGGTATCCGGTAATAACGTTTCCAACCTAAGGAACGTTCTAACCACGGCTATGCGTGAGTTAGTCATGTGATGTTTGTGTGTGAATGTATGAACCTCCCTTGTGTGTGTCTAACTAGACCTAACCATCTATTTGTGAATTAATGTACTAAGTCCAATAAAGGGACTCCTAACAAGTGCTAACCGGGAGTGAGGAGTCCGGTCCGTTCAGGCCACGCGTGTGAGTATGGGGGTCGTTGTCATATCAGGGTCGATCCTCTCTATATGTTATGGTTGTTTTCCAATTTGGTTTCCAATCTTCCCTTTAGCTTAACCAAAGCAATTTTACTGACTCACGTCGGGCCACAGGGGCATACTATGTTTGTTCGGTGTGCTTGGGTTACTATATCTGACGCACCTTGGTGTTAAGTTCTCCATTCATTTAACGTGACGGTAACGAGTTATGTAACGAGCTTATCATGAGTCTGGCAACATTCTCTGGGCTCTACAAGTGAACTGACTATGTTTGGGCCGGTTCGTAAAGGGAACCGTTTCCGTTATGTTATGTATTATTGTTGTGCTACAATTCTTATTGCAATGTGATGTGATATGTTGTTAAGATGTGGAGTATGTGGATCATGGATGTGAATTCCAGTTTATTGTAAGAGGCGTTAAAGGATAACCCGATTGGTGGGTAAGTGTCGTCTATTAAGGAAATAACTCCATTAAAGGACAAAACACTCTAGGGGCTAAAGATCACAATGAGTGATTTACCAAGTGTAGATGTGTTGGCTGTTTTATTGAGCCTTTGTTGTGCAGTTTAATGTGTTGTGCGTTTGTAGTTTACATGCATGATTCAAATATAATCAACCGCATGCTAAGACGACAATTAGTTGTGCGTGGCCCGGTAGTATGTGGGCTGCGAGATTACCATACCAGCAAAGGTGCTGAGCCCCTGGGGGGCCACCCTTTCTCTTCTTTTCCTATTTCAGGTACAAGGAGCTGGAAGCCGTTCGAGAGTAGGACGGGGTAGTCGTTTGTACATGGGTAATCATTTAAGTTGTATGTGTACAGTAGGTGTAGTAAGACCGAAATTGTTATCGGCATTAGCTTGTGAATACTCGGTACAGTTGGAATGCATGTATTTTTATCAGTAGTTGTTAATAGAAAGGGACAGTAATGTGTAGTCGCTCTGGAATCTAGTCCATCAGACCGATACAATGTATATGTAATAGCCTTGTTAGCCACGTGGGTGGTTAACAGCGTGTAACACCAACGAGTTAAGTAATGTGATGACGTGTGTTTTCCGCTGCAGTTTGATGTTAAGTATGTTAATGTTGGATGGGGTGTTACTTTTTTTCCTATTTTCTTTTTCATTCTAACTAGCTATTACTAGAGAGGCGTTGCTTTATCTAATAAAAACTGGCCCCTATTATACATGTGAGCTGGAGCGTTTTTTGTCTTTTACCGAAAACGCTCGTTAATTTACCCGGTTTTAGCACTATTCACTAACCAGGCCCGTTTTCCAGATTTTTCTCGTTTCTTTAATTTTAATGGTTATTAATCTTCCATTAATGATTAATTATTGTTATTTAATGAACTATAATTTTTTCGGGTTCGTTTGATTACTCAAAGTCACGTTTTTGGGTTTTCTCAAAAAGCATGCGCTAAAGCTTTATTTGCGTTTTTAATTCATTTTATGGGTCCGTTTTCTTCGGGAATTATTCCTGTACATTAATTAGGGATTATTAAGCCTTGTAAATTCATCTTAGACCCTTGTCAAGGTCGTATTCCTCTTATGGTCACATAACGCTCATTTTAGAGTTTTTCACTTTTTAAGCGTTTTCTCTTTTCTTTTGGATTTATTTTCTTTACCAAAATTATTTAGGCACTAAGAGGCCCTCAAATATCGTATTAGAGTAATTTAATCACCCTAATTAAGTTCGGGGTATTTCAATCTACCCCCTTAAAGAACTTAGCCCTCAAAGTTGGTGAATCTAAGATTGTTAGCCACCTAAGTACTCAATGCTAGGGTTATAGTCTCTCTATAACCTGTCAGACTCCAAAAGCCTAACTTGATGTATACCACACATCCAAACAACATGTCACAGCATGCATAGCAATTAAAAATATCCGTTTCCAAACTCTCCATGGGGTCCATCCGCAGATAAAGAAGGCACAACAGTCCTCTCCCATATTGAGTGATCCCTTAGATACCGGTCACGTTTGAACACTTACGCTTTCTGGTTCATGGCCGTCATGACTTCGGGCACTTACGCTCTCTGGCCCTACGGTCCTTCGGTTCTGATCAAATTCATTTGCACATCAAGAGATCCTCAGGCTCCAAAGTGGGTACTCTTCCCTGACCGGACTACTCATATCCGGCGGCCCTTGGAAAAATACAAAACACACACTACAAACGTACTACCGGTCACTTAGTACCGTTGCTCATCCGTTGTAATGGTTTCAAAACTATTCATCACTCCCACTGGCTCACAACTAGCCTTACTCCCCGGGTTCGACCCTATACCGGTGCCTAACCATGAGAAGGTCCAACTAGCACCCGTGGAAGCTATTTCAAAACCGATCCCATTCTCAAGTTTGAAGAAAACCATTTGTGTCAAAATCAGTTTGGAAATTCATTTTGAAAGCTCAATACAACTCCAAATTCCAGTTTATGTTAGTTACACCTATTACTAGCGTTATTTCTTGTGACCACTTATAGGGATCTTCAAGAGTCATTCAACCCCAATGTGATCAGCATTGGTGTTGAACTATCCATCCACCCCAATTTGTGTTCGGTTTCCCTTGATCGCTAGCAAATCAAGTTCCACCTCCCACCTCAATTCACACAATCAAATAGTCAAACATTATTTCATTTTCTATCCTCTTAATCTTGCTAGTCATAATCAACCATCAATACATTTTTCAGTTTCTAAAATTCATTTACTCACTTACTAATCATCTCATCAATTATTACTCCATATGAAATACCCCTAAATAATTGAACGTTATTTAAATATATAATTTACAACATTAAAGTATAAAACGAATATATATGTACATATACACAACGTTACAAGATTATAACGTTGTATATATATAACTAAAACACAACAAATAATATAATGATATAATTAAAAACGTGACATAAAAAATAGTCGTATATATATATATATGTACGTACAACTAATAACGCGACATGTTAATACAAGTCACGTATATACAATAAATAGGCATAATAGGGCTGAAACAAAAAAAAGAGCAAACATGCTCTAACTGGGATTCGAACCCGAGACCTTTCGTACCATTCCCGAAGCCTTAACCAGTTGAGCTGAGCTTGAATTCGGTATATAACTCACACGAATTAAAACTAATATCGAATTCATTAAGGTAACAGAAAAGAAAAGAAGCCAAACATGTCGGTTGCCCCTCATTCTTCTCGATACAGTGAGATCGAGCACAATAAAAAAACAGAGACAATTCTCGTGTTCAAAACTTCAGGCGACAAGATCGTGTTTTTTTCTCATCACCCATACCCCCTTCTTGTAACTCGCACACCATGACTGTTCTCAAGCCTCCTTGAAACCTACAACAGCAGTAGTTTAATCTCTGAGCCATACCCTCCCGTCTTAACCGATAAATTCATCTAACCTTCTTCCTTGAGTTGGTGTCTCTGCATAACGGGACCAACTACCTTCTGTCCCATGCGAGAACTCCTCTCCAATGCGCAAGGACTGAAGCAAACCAACCCAGCTGTTACTTCCCGTAAGGTAGGCTTCAACTGCACTTTCCATTTCTCTCCTGTCCATGCTGGTTCTATCTTCTGTCAACCTGACTAGCTCTTTGATCTCTGCATAAACCTGTCTGAGAATCCAGTCCCTGGAGAGTGCATCAACTCCACAAGCAACAAGACATTACCGCTTCAAGGAAAGGAAAACAAAAAAAAACTTAACAAGGTAAAATCTCAACAGATTCCTCCACGAACTGTTCTATCAGTTTCCAAGTCTCGTAATACTGAACTCATGCACTTCTTTCTTTCCCCCTGTGTTGTTCGTGTACATCCTGCCATTTCTTAAGTGAAGGACCTGAGGACCCTTGAGCAAGAACCTGCCAACCCCTCACGTAAAACACCATTAGCAGGTGGAACTCTTGAACAGTTTCTTTCTTTCTTCCTTTAGTTTCAGTCAGGTCTGTCTCTGATTACCAAGCCTGAACTCTTGGGTAGGTGTAATCAGCAAGTGTTGAGTAACCAAGGTGCTGGAAGTTCACAGTGGGCCAAGGGATCTTCAGGAGGAACCAACCCAGAACAAGGGGAACAACTCAAGGTAGTAAACTATCCCAAGTATTCTGCACAGACATCCTGTTTGGAAAAGAAAACTGAATCCCTTTCTGCGTAATAAAATCCACTTGGATTGTCCACATTGTTATGAACCTGTTTTGAGTTTTAAGACTACGTTATACACATAATCATGGAGTAACTAACCTGAGAGTGTGGGGAAAACAGATCACAACTAAAAAGGAAAGAGAAAAAAGACAGAAAGCAGATGCACAGCTATGTTTGTTTCTGGTGTAGTTATCAACCAAGGAAATCGTGTTTTGTCTATCTACTTTGCAGAGGGAACGTGAAGGTAGTGAGGGCTAAGTTAAAACTAAAAACCCCAGTAAGGCACATAACTACGTAGTCTAGCAATGAAGGTAAACTGAGGAGAAAAAAAAACAAGATTAAGAATTTTCAGAAACCAACAGTAGTTATCTGGTTTTAAAAATGCCTTAGTTTTAGTTCCTAAGATTTTTGTGTTCTGTATAAATGGCTTGTGTAGTGAGTTAACGAATCTAAGACTTTCTAACACACTTAAGTATGGGAAAGAACATCTTGAGGAAATTAAAACTCAACCTGATGCACAACACTAAAAAAAAGAAGAAGGAAGATACAAAAGGCGAGTTTCTATTTCTGAAAAACCTTGATTTCAGTAACACTGGGAGTGTGTCTTAGTTATCTGTAAACCTAGAACCAACTAAACATCTAGACAATGATGAGAACCAACTAATACTTTAGGACTGAAGTTAGAAGGAGAAGAAGAAGAAAACTGGTGTGGACTGTTTTAACAACAGCAGAAAACAGAATAAAATCTGAGTTAGAACCTTATGTTTCTTAGTGTTAAGTGTGTGGGATTGTACTAGGAAAGTACCTAATGAGTCCTGAAGTACCAAGCAACCTAGGTACTAGCTACCTTAGAAAATAAAAACACATGAACTAGGGCAGATGATTCTGTACAAGCTAGCCTAAACCAGAAAAAAAAACTGGTGTAAGAAACTGTTTCTCTGTAACAATAAAATTCAGTTTCTGTGTAGAGGAGTTTCAGAAGAGTGACCTAGGCAATCTTAGACCTGTTATGAGGATAAACCAGGCTAGACAACTAGCTTATTGGGAAATAAATTTGGAGAAAGAGAGAGGATAAATGAGTGATCACAGAAAGACGAACAGAAGAATAATGAAACACCAGTTTTTGATGCAATTTGAGTTTCAGTTTCAGTCTTCTCATCAGATCAGGCTCTGGCTATTCCTGTATCTGTAACAAGTTGTCTTCATTTTTGTTTGGGTTTAAAAGCTTGATGGAAAGGCTTCTGTAACTGGGTAAGTTATTTAGGAAGGATTGAGGATCAAAAACGTAAACAAATAGAGAAAGAAATATAGGAGAGAAAGTTCATTTGTGCAGTTTTCTGTTCTACAACTTCAGTTTAGTAAATACAATTACAGTAGCATCAGCAAGTTTGTTTTGGGTTGTTCTTGAGTCTAAAATCTCGATGAATCATTAGCTAAGTGGGTAAGGAGTTAGGAGAAGTGTAACCAGTTAAAAAGGCAGACAGGGAAGAAAGCAAGAGCACATAGATGTTTCTGTTTTGATTTCAGTCCCAGAAACTTTCTGTTTCTGTATAACAAAATTTTAGAGAGCATAAAGGGATGACTTTGGGTGGTTCAAGAGTTTAAAACCAAGCTAAACCACTTAACTAAGTATGTAAGCACATCGGTAAGAAAGAAAAACAAACTGTAAATCAACTGTGGATAAAACAGAAGGAAAACAGAAAGGAACACTTACCAGTTTTGGATCCAGTTCTGCCATTTTGATCTTTCTGTATATCTAACCTTTCATGAGTTTAAACATTATGGTGATGAATCTGTTTTGTGGTCAAAACCGTAATAAAATACTTACTTAGATAGCTAAGTAACCTAGGGAAAACTCAAACCAGAACCGTGAACAAATTACAAGTGCAAGAGAAATTATCAGATCATGCTGTTACAGTTTTACTGTTTTAGTTTCTATAAATTGAGGTGCAGAGATGATAACAGCATTGTTCTGAGTTTCCTTAAGCTCAAACCTTTTTCCAATACAATCATCGAGTGGTGTAATAGTTTTGAGAAGTTTGGAAACCAAACAGCAACCTAAATAAAAACTTAAAGATGGAATCAGTAAACGATGTTTCAGTTTTCAGGAGCTTAGTTGTCTATGTATATGAGTAGGACAGATCGTTTAAAAGTGTTGGAGAGAGTTAAAAGTGAACTCAAAATACTCCTAGAAGAGGGGACTAGATTGATACATTCATTTGGAATTCTGGAAACCAACTTAATTACCAAACAGAAACAAAAAAATACTGCACCGACATGATCTTCAGATTTCTGATATCATGTTTTCTTCTGTACAATTGAATTACAGTGAGAGGTTAAGTGTGATACAGTCTTAGGTTTTCTAATCTATGATGGATGTGGTGGAATGGTAAATTTTGAAAGAGAATGAGATTTAAAAAGAATGAAATCTGATATGTACATATACTACCGGTAACTAGAGTAAGTTGTTGTCAAACCTTGGGTTACATTTTACCACAAGGTTTTGATGTTATAAAGTTAGAGACTTACAACATATTATAAGTTATGTGATAATATTGTGAGTAATGAGAATATATAATAAAGGAGCTCAAATGTGGCATATGTGTATATTATTTTCGAAACATTCATAAGTTGCCAAAACCACGTGTTATTAAGTCTAGTGACACATAAAATATCGTACTATATAACATCATGGAACAAATATTACACAAAATAATATTATATGGCCAAGAATATAGTTATTCAAACTGTTATGCTAAACGCATACATATATATATAAACACGTATCAAGAAATAAAGTTATACACTATAGTTTACAACAACATAACATACTAAGGTTAATATAAGACTTTAGTATGATAAATGAACCCCGAGGAAAGTATCATAAGTGTACAACGTAAGGTTTCATGTTCTATTGTAAACTGAGTATGAACTCACACAACGAGTAAGGGGTTTATAAAATAACGGTACTTTAACTAGTAACAAATGTTAAGTTTGAGGGCATAGTACTGAGATTCCAAACGTTATTCGGAAATACTGAATTGTACTGTCATGAGGATTGACGCTTAGCGTTCCTTGTATTTCTAGATCGCACTTCCGACGTACGCGCTCGAAAGCTCTAGTGGTCTGCACTGCACGAATCTAAACACGGTGTACGGTATGCAAAGGAGTTTGATCCGAGTTGTCCTGAGGAATTCCTCGGGCTCGGATTTGTTTGATAACATGTATGATTATCTGTGATGAATATGTGTTTTACTGTATTACTTATTTATGCACGAACTAATACTTTGTCGACTATAGATCGACTTATATAAAACTACATATACGAGTTGTGTGACTGTGATTACCGTTGCTTGACCTAATACACTAAGTATTACAAGTATGTAGTTATAACCTAAGTAAGACACTTAGGAACGGGACACGACATTGTCGGTCCCTAGAGCTTCAACTCAAACATAAATACTACCTAGAATCATTCTAGGCATGCATAAGACCCATAGAGCAGCCAACAAGTAAGTGATGTACTCCATGTTTAAAACTGTAACTGGATCACTAACTAACGAAGCTAACAGTGGAGTGTGAATGAAAGTGACGTGAACCTTAATCCAGACAGTCATTGGCTGCTGGTCGCTCGTAGAGATCTCTTGGGTTATCTTGTGTCTGGTTTTCCCTAGTTAATCCTGAACGAGCCTAGATAGATCATCAGGTGGAGTGTGCTACCGTTGGCACCAGGCCCTTGGCCACCTAAATGGACACCTTTACAAAGGCAAAGTGAATTAGTCCCAGAGTCTTCGGATGATTAGGGCAGTGAGCACCTTGTGTGTACGTGGGACTACTGTCCAAGTGAGTATATATCTCGGGTTGTCCTAACTGACTCCCGACAGTGCTAACCTAACCAACAATATGTGAAGGCCCGGTGGGCCGAGTGTTGTAATACGTGACGATGTGAAATTAAGAACAGCGCGTGACTTACCGATGCTATTGTATTGTACAATGTGCTGCTGTTCTGTGTATATCTGTGATGATTGTTACATGCTTAAATTATGCCTTACAGTTTCCTGTTATACTCTGTAAACCAATGTTGCATGTAACGAACCTAATAAAAAGACGGCTAATACGACCTAATTGACCATTAGGGTCCAGACTCGGCATACTTAGCGTTTATCGCTGAGCCTTTATGGCTTTATGCAGGTTGATGATCACGGACGAAGCCAGTGCGGGGCTGGGTAGGTAGGATGTTGTGGATTTTGGATTTACCGTTCATACCTCGTTATGTATTAAGTTATTTCACTGGAAATGGGTTGTAAAATTTGGAGTATGTTAGACGCTCACAGTAGTTGTGTTTTTGGGACCTAGATAGACATGTAGGCGGTATCTCGTTGTCACCGCGGATTGTATTATTATGTTTTCATTTTGTTAAGTTGTTGTATTGCTACATCACTCGTATGGGCGAGTGATGGCAAGTAACACCCATGTGAGTTCTATTACTGTCATTTCTTCCGCTGTGAGACGCCTTTATTACCTGTTCACGAGAGTGATTATTACGTCATGATTGAGAGGGGTGTTACAAAAGTGGTATCAGAGCGGAGTACCGCTCTGATGACGAGATACTAGAAATTAAGCAGTGAGCCTAGGATTTGGGAAACCCGGGGTACGTCTGTGAGGTACGAGACGACTTATTTAGTGAACTTAAGTAGAGATTGTGCACTTTGCGTATACAAATTTAGCCTCGAAGGCAATTTAATATCTTCTGTGTGTGTCGACAATATATCTACCAAATTATAATACGACGGTCTGTGCAGCAGATGGCTGGTAGACCTAGGGGCCGCGGAGCCGGCAGAGGGGCCGGTGGTGACACCGGTATTCCGGGCATCAATGAAGTAGTTACTGCTATACTTACCCAGATTGGAGGCACTATACCCCACCCACCGCAGCCCCGTGAAACAAATTGGCTTAAGGCGGTATCTGAGACACGACCACCGACCTACTCAGGGGAGCCGGACCCCATTGCCTTGGAGCGCTTCATCGTGGAGCATGAGAAAGCCTTCGAGGCCTTGCAAGTGCCAGAAGATCATAAAGTTACGATTGCTGCATTCAATCTGAAGAACGCAGCCAGTACCTGGTGGAGACTTGTAAAGGACCAGCACTTGGCGACACCCGACTTCTCATGGGCTATGTTCGTGGAGATCCTGCGAGGGAAGTACTATCCCGCTCACCTCAAGCAGAAGAAGCGTCGGGAGTTTTTGAGACGCTGACCCAGGGGAGTCTGTCCGTAGACGAGTACTATGCTCGTTTATCGGTCTTCTTGACTTCATCCTCGGAGTCGACTACTCTGAGACCGTTAAGGTCGAGAAATTTCGGGGGGGTCTTTTGTTCCGTATCTAGGCAGCCATGGGCGCCACACTCTATACCACCATACAGGTAAAATCTAAACACAGTCAATTTTTATTAATGTTCCACATGTCCAATTACGTGAATGTGTGAAGAATCACCAGTTTAAATTCAGGAATGTTATGATGCGCCTCGAGGACGGAGCTGATGCTCCAGACTCGGGATGAGACTCTGGGCCAGAAGAAAAGGAAGAAGTGAGAAGGAGTCTGAGGACGGGGGAGTGAACCGAGGCGAGGGCTCAAAGAAGGGAAAGTAAGGAAATATTTTCATTATTGATTTAATCATTAATTGATTATCATGTGTGCTGACCCCAAAATCTGTTTTGACAGAGGCTTCTTCAAAAAGAAGGGAAAGCAGGGGCAGCAGAGTCAGCAGGGTTTCAAGGGGAAAGATCCGTACCACGACTGACCGGCCCACCCATCGATGCCCAGCCACTAGATCGGCACCTCCCAGGGGTGAGAATACCCTCCTCATAATTTTATTGTTAAACTATTGTTAATCCTAATATTGTCATGACTCGTGTTAACCTAATTACGGTTGCAACAGGCACCGGTAGCCCCAGCGCCATTCTACTGTAAGCGCTGTGGGAAGGACCACCCCGGGGTGGACTGCAGCGGCAACAAGGTGGAATGCCGATACTGCAGGAAGATGGGGCACCGTGACTATGAATGTTACTCCAACCCAGACGGCCGGAATTACCAGGGGACGAAGACTGCTCAAAAGCCCACTGTTGGAGGATCAGGGGCGCCACGAGGTGGCCAAGGGGGCCAAACGTCCACCGACATGCGTTTTCAGAAGGGAAAAGGAGTCGACCATGGACGTGCCACCCTTAATTCAGCAGGAACCTCAGGCGCTGAGGCGGGTACCCAGCGCACTACAGGTAATTAAATTTCCCGACTGTTATTGTATGAACCATGATATGTGTTAAACGCTTGAAAACATGATCCATGTATGTGTGTTACGACCTTAAGTAATAACTTATCTTAGGGAAACTTCCACATCTTAGGTAGTTTCGACATTTGCTACCCCCTATCTACGAGACTGAGATCGCCAAGACCCGCAGCCGAAAGACAGGACCATCCGAGAGAGAATAGCCAAGTCATCCGACCGGGCATGATTCTGCTTAGAGAATTCTTAACCTTAGAGGAGCAAACCGACATCATAGAAGAGTGTAGAGCCTTGGGTACAGAACTAGGTGGGTTTTACATTCCGGGTTTTACGAGCGGTTCGAAGATGAGGCTACACATGATGTGCCTAGGTAGGGATTGGGATCCACAGACTAGGACATACCAGGAAGTGAGGAAAATAGATGGGGCGAGAGTACCTAGGATACCCGAGAGATTCAAGACCTTAGCACGGAAGGCGGTGGAGACCGCGCAGCAGCTTGAAGATGAACCAGTACCCGGCATTGATGCCGACCTTTGCATTGTAAACTTCTACGAACAAAATGGGCGACTGGGATTACACCAGGACCGGGATGAGACACCCGAGTCCATTGCAAAGGGTATTCCTGTAGTGTCGTTCTCCATTGGTGATGAAGCAGAATTCTTATATGGCGACCAAAAGAGAATGGATCTAGCTAAGAAGCTAGTCCTCAGATCTGGAGATGTTTTGGTTTTCGGTGGAGATTCGAGATTAATGTATCATGGAATCAAGCGGATTAAGTTAAACACCGCACCACCAGCTTTAGTAAACACTACCCACATCAAACCGGGACGTCTAAACTTGACCTTAAGAGAGTATTGATGTAATGTTTTAAGCCACTAGCTTTGTATGCAAGTATAATGTAATGATTTGTGAAATAAATAAAAGTGAAGTTTCAAAATTTTCGTACAATTGTTATCAGTCTTATCCTCATGCGACTCGTTAATCCAGGCCTCGAATCTGAGAAAGAAGCAAACCTCAACATTCTGAATACGGCACAAGCTAAAGAGATTGGCAACGTCATCACTGATAAGGATAGAAACCAGCCGAACTAATAAATGTAACCTTTATAGCCACGTACTAATGGAAACCAAATGCTACAGGTACCTTCCCTGTAAATGGCACCGATGCATCAGTCTTATTTGACTCAGGGGCATCCCACTCCTTCGTTTCCTCTTCTTTTGCAAAGAAGTTGGGAATGACCCCGGAGCACCTCTCCGACTTCACCGTCACGTTACCATCCAGGGACAGAGTGCGATGCACGGGACGCTACCGCGACTTGCGAATTATTATCCGGGACGAGATTTTCCCTGTCGACTTGACCGAATTCAGAGGGTTGGGTTTCGATGTCATCATCTGTATAGATTGGCTGCAGAGACACAAGGGCCGGATACATTGTGCCGAGCACCGACTGTTACTCAAATGCCCGGGGGGCAAGGCTATTTCCTACCACAATGTACCGAAGGAACCCACCATCAAAATTGTATCTACTTTGAACCTAATGAAAGAAGTGAGGAAGGGCAACACCGCATATATATGTTACGTCCACGATACGAGACAAGAGGAGCAGATGGATTTGGATATACCAGTGGTATCCGAATTCCCTGATCTGTTTCCTGAGGAATTACCAGGCATGCCACCACCACGAGAGGTGGAGTGCGCCATTGATCTTATGCCGGGCACGGGGCCTATTGCCAAGGCACCCTACCGAATGGCGCCTGCAGAGATGAAAGAATTAAAGGTTCAGTTAGAAGACCTACTGGACAAGGGCTATATCAGACCGAGCGTCTCTCCATGGGGAGCGCCAGTATTGTTTGTCACGAAGAAAGATGGGAGTATGAGACTCTGCATCGATTACAGGGAGTTAAATGTCATTTCAGTCAAAAACAAATACCCTCTTCCATGCATCGACGACTTGTTTGATCAGCTCAGATGTGCAGCAGTTTTCTCGAAGATCGACTTGAGATCAGGCTCCTATCAGATACGCATTACAAAGAGAGACATAGAGAAGACAGCGTTTAGAACACGTTACGGTCACTACGAATTTACCCTGATGCCATTTGGATTGTCAAATGCACCTGCAGTATTTATGGATCTCATGAACCGTCTGTTCAGAGAGCAGCTTGACTCATCAGTAGTGGTATTCATTGATGACATCTTAATCTACTCCAAAACTAAGAAAGACCATGAAGCACACCTTAGGCGAGTTCTACAGATTATGAGAGAAAACCAGCTATATGCCAAGCTCTCGAAGTGTGAGTTTTGGCTAGATAGCGTGGCATTCTTGGGGCACATCATTTCAGCTAGCAGCATATTAGTCGACCCTGCGAAGATAGAGGCAGTCAAGGGCTGGCCGAGACCGAAAACAGTGACCGATATCCGCATTTTCCTAGGGTTAGCTGGATACTATAGGCGTTTCGTGAAAGACTTCTCCAAAGTAGCCAAGCCTATGACTAATTTGATGAAAAAGGACGCACGGTTTGTGTGGACTGTAGATGGCGAGCGTTCCTTTCAAACACTGAAGGACCTTCTGACGTCGGCTCCTGTACTCACCATTCCTGAAGGGACCGACGGGTTCGAAGTGTACTGTGATGCCTCAGGTACAGGGCTAGGGTGTGTACTCATGCAGCATGGGAAGGTCGTAGCCTACGCCTCCCGACAGCTGAAGAAACATGAGGATAACTACCCGACACATGATTTAGAGCTGGGAGCAGTGGTTTTTGCTTTAAAAATATGGAGACATTACTTATATGGTGTGACAGTGACGATATACTCAGATCACAAAAGCCTTCAATATTTATTCACCCAGAAATATTTGAACATGAGACAGAGGCGATGGGTCGAGTTCTTGAAAGACTACGACATCGACCTCAAGTACAAGGAGGGGAAAGCAAACATAGTAGCTGATGCCCTGAGCCGGAGAGCTCACTCCTTACATGCCATGTCAGCAAACAGTAGCCTAGTCGAAGAAGTACGCTGTGCTCAGGAGAGCGACCAGTACATATAGACCATCCGGCAGCAGTTAGTTGACGGCATATTCAAGAGGCAGAAATACGATTTCACACTCAGTGATGATGGACTGATCAGATTGAATGGCAGATTGTGCATTCCAGAGTCCAGCCCAGAGTTGAAAGAGAAGATACTTAGTGAAGCTCATTATTCTTCCTTGTCCATCCACCCGGGATCATCGAAGATGTACAAAGATCTGAAGACTCACTTTTGGTGGAGTGGTATGAAAAAGGATGTAACAGAGTTTGTTACCCACTGCTTGACTTGTCAGAAAGTCAAGTTCGAGCACAGGAGACCAGAAGGTTTGGTGCAGCCTATGCCCATTCCGTACTGGAAGTTCGAGGACCTATCCATGGATTTTGTTGTCGGCCTCCCACCGACTAAGGGAGGTGCGAACACTATTTGGGTGATTGTCGACAGATTGACGAAAGTGGCTAAGTTTATTCCAATCAAGGACACATGGAAAGTTCCCAAATTAGCGGATCTTTTCCAGCGAGAAATCATAAGACACCATGGCGTGCCAAAAACAATTGTGTCAGATAGAGACCCTCAATTCCTATCACGGTTTTGGGGGCAAGTTCAGGAGGCTTTAGGTACCAAGCTGAAGCTAAGTACCGCCTTTCACCCGCAAACGGATGGTCAGAGCGAGAGGACCATCCAGACTTTGGAGGACATGCTACGAGCATGCGCCCTAAATTTTCAGGAGAGTTGGGTTGATCGATTGCAACTAATTGAATTTGCCTACAATAACAGCTACCACACGTCAATTCAGATGCCACCATTCCAAGCATTATATGGTAGACCATGTAGGACACCTCTCCGTTGGGATGAGCCTAGCTAGAACACATTCCTTGGACCCGAGTACTTAGAGCAGGTGAAAGAGGATGTCCTACAGATACGTAGAAATATGAAAGCTGCTCAAGATAGACAGAAATCATATGCAGACGTCCGACGGAGAGATCTCGAGTTCGTAGTCGACGACCGAGTCTTTCTCAGAGTGTCACCCATGAAGGGCATCTTTCGTTTTGGACAGAAGGGCAAACTAAGCCCGAAGTATGTTGGTTCGTATCGCATTAAGGAGCGAGTGGGCCCGTTAGCTTACAGGTTAGACTTACCTACTGAGCTCGGGAGAGTGCATGATGTATTCCACGTATCTCAGCTGAAGAAATACATCCCTCACCCCTCGCATGTGTTACAGCCAGAGCATCTGGAACTAGACCCGAATCTCAGTTACGAAGAACTCTACTACGTATTTTAGATACGAAGACACGGGAGACCAGGAACAAGACCGTTCGCATGGTCAAGATTCTTTGGTCAAACCACGAGGTCGAAGAGGCCACTTGGGAGTTAGAAGATTCGATGAGAGCCAAGTATCCAGCGCTTTTCGAGTAGCGTCTGGGAGTACTTGTGGGGTACGGGGGCGTAACCCCTTTTTAAGGGGGGTAGAGCCTCGAGTTTTGTGTGTCTGTATGTGTATTTGTATTCGGGGCATACGTGTTTTATGTGTATTTGTATGCGGGGCATACGTGTTTTGTCTTGTTGGTGGATTGTTTGCGCATTGCGCACATGTGTATGTTGTGAATATGTATGTCTATGTGTATTTGTATGCGGGGCATACGTGTTTTATGTGTATTTGTATGCGGGGCATACGTGTTTTGTCTTGTTGGTGGATTGTTTGCGCATTGCGCACATGTGTATGTTGTGAATATGTATGTAAGTATCCTACGAGATACTCGGATGTATGAATGGTTTGATGATTGATATATATATATATATATATATATATATATATATATATTGTGTATTCCCTTATGAATTCAGTTCATATTGTATCGCTTAGATACCGTCACATCAAATAGATGTGTACCATGGTTGTATGGGTAGTTGTTATAATTCACTCGAGAAAGATGACTTCAGGACGAAGTCTCTTTAAGGGGGGTAGACTGAAATACCCCTAAATAATTGAACGTTATTTAAATATATAATTTACAACATTAAAGTATAAAACGAATATATATGTACATATACACAACGTTACAAGATTATAACGTTGTATATATATAACTAAAACACGACAAATAATATAATGACATAATTAAAAATGTGACATAACAAATAGTCGTATATATATGTACGTACAACTAATAACGCGACATGTTAATACAAGTCACGTATATACAATAAATAGGCATAATAGGGCTGAAACAAAAAAAAAGAGCAAACATGCTCTAGCCGGGATTCGAACCCGAGACCTTTCGTACCATTCCCGAAGCCTTAACCAATTGAGCTAAGCTCGAATTCGGTATATAACTCACACGAATTAAAACTAATATCGAATTCATTAAGGTAACAGAAAAGAAAAGAAGCCAAACATGTCGGTTGCCCCTCATTCTTCTCGATACAGTGAGATCGAGCACAATAAATAAAAAACAGAGACAATTCTCATGTTCCAAACTTCAGGCGACAAGATCGTGTTTTTTTCTCATCACCCATACCCCCTTCTTGTAACTCGCACACCATGACTGTTCTCAAGCCTCCTTGAAACCTACAACAGCAGTAGTTTAATCTCTGAGCCATACCCTCCTGTCTTAACCGATAAATTCATCCAACCTTCTTCCTTGAGTTGGTGTCTCTGCATAACGGGACCAACTACCTTTTGTCCCATGCGAGAACTCCTCTCCAATGCGCAAGGACTGAAGCAAACCAACCCAGATGTTACTTCCCGTAAGGTAGGCTTTAACTTCACTTTCCATTTCTCTTCTGTCCATGCTGGTTCTATCTTCTGTCAACCTGACTAGCTCTTTGATCTCTGCATAAACCTGTCTGAGAATCCAGTCCCTAGAGAGTGCATCAACTCCACAAGCAACAAGACATTACCGCTTCAAGGAAAGGAAAACAAAAAAAAAACTTAACAAGGTAAAATCTCAACAGATTGCTCCACGAACTGTTCTATCAGTTTCCAAGTCTCGTAATACTGAACTCATGCACTTCTTTCTTTCCCCATGTGATGTTCGTGTACATCCTGCCATTTCTTAAGTGAAGGACTTGAGGACCCTTGAGCAAGAACCTGCCAACCCCTCACGTGAAACACCATTAGCAGGTGGAATTCTTGAACAGTTTCTTTCTTTCTTCCTTTAGTTTCAGTCAGGTCTGTCTCTGATTACCAAGCCTGAACTCTTGCGTAGGTGTAATCAGCAAGTGTTGAGTAATCAAGGTGCTGGAAGTTCACAGTGGGCCAAGGGATCTTCAGGAGGAACCAACCCTAGAACAAGGAGAACTACTCAAGGTAGTAAACTATCCCAAGTATTCTGCACAGACATCCTGTTTGGAAAAGAAAACTGAATCCCTTTCTGCGTAATAAAATCCACTAGGATTGTCCACATTGTTATGAACCTGTTTTGAGTTTTAAGACTGCGTTAAACACATAATCATGGAGTAACTAACCTGAGAGTGTGGGGAAAACAGATCACAACTAAAAAGGAAAGAGAAAAAAAACAGAAAGTAGATGCAACAGCTATGTTTGTTTCCGGTGTAGTTATCAACCGAGGAAACCGAGTTTTGTGTATCTACTTTGTAGAGGGAACGTGAAGGTAGTGAGGGCTAAGTTAAAACTAAAATCCCCAGTAAGGCACATAACTACGTAGTCTAGCAATGAAGGTAAACTGAGGAGAAAAAAAACAGGATTAAGAATTTTCAAAAACCAACAGTAGTTATCAAGTTTTAAAATGCCTCAGTTTTAGTTCCTAAGATTTTTGTGTTGTTGATAAATGGCTTGTGTAGTGAGTTAACGAATCAAAGACTTTCTAACACACTTAAGTATGGGAAAGAACATCTTGAGGAAATTAAAACTCAACCTGATGCACAACACTGAAAAAAGAAGAAGGAAGATACAAAAGGCGAGTTTCTATTTCTGAAAAACCTTGATTTCAGTAACACTGGGAGTGTGTCTTAGTTATATGTAAACCTAGAACCAACTAAACATCTAGACAATGATGAGAACCAACTAATACTTTAGGAGTGAAGTCAGAAGGAGAAGAAGAAGAAAACTGGTGTGGACTATTTTAACAACAGTAGAAAACAGAATAAAATCTGAGTTAGAACCTTATGTTTCTTAGTGTTAAGTCCGTGTGGGATTGTACTAGGAAAGTACCTAATGAGTCCTGAATTACCAACACTACAACATAAGAGTTCAATTGGGGCAATAAAAGTTGCACCAATAGATCAAAATATTGCTCTAATAGGGTTATTGGAGCAAGATTAATCTTGCCCCAAGGTTGCACCAGTAGATTCGCTACAATACCCAGTATGGTGCAATGTTTAATTTCGCCCTATTTGACATGCACTATTGGTGCAACCAAGATATGCACCAATTGATCGAGTACAAATAGGGCAAGTAAAGTTGCACTAAAACACTCAACTCAATTAGTGCATGTTGTACTAGTCGCACCATTTGAGCAACATCAAATAGTGCATGTAGTGTCTGTCGCCCCATTTAGTCTGATTGTAGTACACGTTCTACTCAACACAAATAGTGCACCCAAGAATAGTTGCACCATTTGTTGACCAACTAATAGTGCAACTTTTGTGTTTTGCACCATTTGATATCTGAACTAATAGGGCATAATATATAGGTTGCACCATTTGATCAACACTAATAGTGCAACTAGTTTTATTGCCCCGTTTGTTTTTCCTAACAATCACCCACCACACAAATAGGGCAAACATATACATTGCACTAATATATATAGGACAACAAGAGCAAAGTATTGTTTCACCCTATTTGATGTACTTCAAAAAGTGCAACTTTCCTTTGATTGCTCTATTTGATACCACATTTGGTGCAAAAATAAATGCCCTATTTGATCTTTCATATTTTTTTAAAAAAAAAAAGAAAAAATCTTGCATTATTTATACTGTCAAATATATTATTATTTTGTAATTAGAATTATTAACAAACACGAAATTAGAACCAAAATCCTGTAGTATATATTATTTTTCACAAGTGTATAAACCATCAGGGTTTGTGTCTTCCATACAACCATTCCAAAATTTCAGAAAAGAACCAAAACCTTAATGGGAAGTAATCAGTGTAATCAGCCATAACATACATTACATACTTCCTCTCACTCCCTCCATGTGCAGCTAGCTTCTTCTCCTACTTCCTTTATATCAGATACAACAAGCTTCTTCTCATCCCTTCTATCATTGTCATCACCATCATCTAGCATTTCTTCACTGTGAGCACTCCCCACAAAATGGTGAATCAACAGAATTTACCAACTCCTTCAAAGATCTACAAGACACTTTATAAGCTTCACCTGAAAAAGGCATAACAATCATCACCAATCTACTTTGGCCAAGACAGTGAAACAAATGTGTGGCTATTTCAGTAACAAAAGTTAAATACTATCTGCTTTGATCAACTATCACAAACCCTAAGACAAGAAGTTTTAAGCACCATGACAGTGAATCTAATTATGACACACAACTATCAGCTGACACCCCTAAACCGAGCATTCTACATAGTTGCAAGTAGACACTGGTTGCTAATTAGTATAGTAAATCCAAACGCAACTATAACATAGAAATAAACCAGAAGAAAGTCAAACCATTAACCTTAAGATCACTCCAAAAATATCCATCTGTCATGTTCGCAACTGCTCCAAGATCAACATTAGGACTCAATTCTTCTTTTATCAATATCACACTCAATATCTTCTCTCTGTTTGTTGCATCATGCAAAGTAAAAAAGCCAAACATATCCAAACTAGTTATGAAACGAAACTTACAACCTGTAAACATAGAATAATAGTCAACTACCATTTCATAACATGAGTTACTTACTTGAGAAATACTAAGCCGCGTAGACTCATAAAACAATATACAGTAATGGAAAAAAAGAGGATCAGTACCTTTCACATTGTTCTTCTTCTATCCCATAAATACGAACACTTCTCACCAGCTCAAATGCTTCTTGTGCAATCTACTTTGAAAAACAAAGAGCATAAGATACATCCTTATGTGTACCTTAAAGACATAGTTAACAAAAAGGCTCAGCATCTTACTTCATTAGCATGAGCCTCTAACTCTCAAGTGATCTTTGCCACTTCCTTTTGATACCTATCATATAGAGTAGCTTTTTTTAAACTCCAAGATGCAGAAAACAAAACATTCAGTATGGAATATTCACTATGTACACATGCATATGTTTGTTCAGTTTGTAGATAGGATACCTAATAGTCAACTATGAACTCTATATTATTCATGTTTTAGGAGCAGTGATATATTGAAACCGATAAAATTATTAAACCACTCATGGGAAAGGGAGGAACAAGTGAGAAAAACGAAAGGAAAAGGAGAGAGACTTAACCAAATAAATCAAAATCAGTCCTTCTACAAGAAATTTACTGCCACAGTTTTATTCAGTATACAGATAAAGAAGATTCGCAACAATTAAACTGTAAGATTTAAACCATAATCTTCTACTTAATATAATCAACATAAATTGTTATTTCAATAAATAAACAGATAAGAGATCAAAGCAAATTATAGCCGCATGAGTCCAAAACTGAGTCTATGATAACAAGGATCATGTAAAAGTCTACCAGCTTATGGATAAATAAACACATATCAGCTCACTAGTGCAAGTTTTTGAAAATAATTAGGAAGTTTTTGAAGCATACAGATAAAGATATTCGAGATAGAGAAGCTCACAGGCCATAAATCAGAAAGATTATGCCATGAAGCATGTTCCCAGTGATGACAGAGCAAGAGACCAGGACAAGGTCATCAGGTTTATCAAAGCTCCCATTCCCTGGAATATAAAACTAAACAGTGATTGAAATACCTCCAAAATGGAGAAAAGGGAAATGGAACAAATTGAAAGAAAAACGAGCATATGAGCAAGAGGGATTGATTTTTCCAGAATATAAAAAACATCATTGTTATTAACTGATGGCACCTCAGTCTCAATGTTACCCCTTCGTTCATCTCACAATCCTGATCCCTATTAATAAAGTTCAAGAAATTAATATCAGATTTGAAAAACTCATGTGCCTAGGGGGGCCAGCGGGCCCTCTATTGCTTGCCAGGACGCAAACTAATCAAAAGTACAACTAACAAGTACAGATTTTGAGGAGGAAGAAGCAAATTCAGACTGCAATTCTCTTCTTGTATATGTCCATGTGCAACTAGCTTTCTAAAACGGCTACAACATATTTTTGCATGACGAAATTATTTTAATCAAGGAGGTTTTTTGGTATGGAAGTGTGAGCCAACCTTGCCCTGAACATTGTTCTTCAATTAGATTATTAAATTCAAAGATGGATTTTTCAGAGAGTAAAGTCAAAGATTGTCGAAGGATTTCACCGAGACCATGAGCTTAACAAAATTGAAATGATAGAATCAGAAAGCCAGAGACAGACGAATTATACAGCTCATAGAAGAAAAATCAAGTGAAAGAATCAGCTTGCTGGTGAAGAGAAAAAGTGTATTCGATATATATATGGAATTCAATTTTTTACAAGGTTAAAATAATAATAAATTATAGCCACTATATATAACAACCAAAAGAACAAGGAAACCATATGTTAAATGAAATTACAAACAACAGATCATCCACCGTTGATCATCTGTGTTATTGAAGGAAAACGGTACAAATTATATCTTATAAAATTGTTGTTTCAGAGAAATTACTTTGTTTATGGTTCAGTTTTTGCACATTATATGTAGTGCAGCACTGGTTGAGATTTGTGTATGTGGCTTCAACCAAGTCACTGCATTTCCTACTACAAGAACTTAAGGACCAACAACACATAAGCAATTTAAATAAATAATAAAAAATACTAGTAGAATTTACTTACAGTGGGCTGCTTTGAGCGCCTATAGACTCTTTCAAGGGTATCCACACGGACTCTGCTGCTGGTATTCTCTTCCTCGGCAAGTTTCTCAATTGCACAATGCTGCTGATAATTGCATTCTGTAAATGCAAAAAAGTGTAAGTACTGATTCATAGTTCCATCCAATCATGTCATACCCAATGTTGATGCAATTAAATGAAAAGATGAGGATAACAGATTGAGAAGGGCGGCTAGTATATTACTATGAAGAAAAGGATATTTACATATAACCAGAGGAGTTGTTCAACCATGGTCGGGGTGCACAATTCATAGCAGCACTTGCCTAACGGTGGTCTTCAACAATACCTTCGGTACTTTAGAAGAAGAAAATGCGGAAGTTGTTGATTAAAAAAAAACAGAAGATGTTGATTCGCACTACTACCAGAAATGCAGAAGACATCGGTTTTAGAAAAGAATGTGTGAGCCTCGATTTTAAACCCTATCCTATGTTGATTAAAGCTGATTAGGATCTAAACGGGTTTTAGGTCCACTTATAGCCTAAGATTAATAACTATGTCATATAACAATAATTATTAAAACCTAAGCTAGCTCACTGGAACCTATTATGAGTCGCCACCTAATTTTAACCTAGATCAAATTAGGAAAGGAGAGTTCGGGTTCGGGGGCTTGATATTCGACTTAATTAGGGTTCAATTACTTTCATTACCCTTCCTAGGTCGTTTTTCCTCTACTCAGTTTATTCACGGCTTATTACGAGTCGTTTTAACCTAAGTGCGCGAGCTTCTGCTTTTTTGTGTTTTTAGCATTTTTTAACAGAAAATAAAAGTGAAAAGTGAAATTACCTAAACTAGGGTTTCGGGGGCAGAAATAGGTCGAATTTTGATTCTGTCCGTGGCCACGGACCTAATGTCCGAACCCTCGGACCCCAGTTAACCTAATTACGCAGAAAAGTCGAAGTTAAAGGAAAACAAAAATTTTCAAAGTCCGGGGCCACGGACAGGCTGTCCGTGGGCCCGGACATTATTAGAAAAACCTAAGTTTTTAAAATTTAAAATCCCGCCGCCGTCCGTGGGTGTCCGTGGTCTCGGACAACGCGTCCGAGGTCCCGGACCATGGGTCCGAGGTCACGGACCACCCACGGACAGGGGTTTTCAGAAGGTTCCCGAGGGTGTTTTGAGCTCAAATTTTATGGGTGTGAAGCCTGAAAGATTTACAAGACGTTAGTGATTGAAAGTTTTCAATTTGAATTCGAATTAAGCACGAAACTTAGCAAACAAGTTATCTGACAGAGACTCAAATAAACAGCAATAAGAAGCCTACGAAGGTTAGTTTGAGTTCAAATTTCGAGGCAAGACAGATAATACCGTGGAGAATTAGGGAAACTGAGTTCCTACCTGTTTTACCTCGGATTCACAACGTTTCTTCACACCGGGATTCGTTGAGCGCTCCGTTGATGGCAAACCCGAAAGGACTTCGAACCAAGCTTCTGGTTGTTGGTTGTTCTTGCTGTTCTTCACGTGTTGGTGGTGTTTTTGTGAGGTTTTAATGGTTATTGGTGCTTTGGGAATTGGAAAACGTGTTTAGATGATGATTTCGGGGGATTTTCAGTATGATTTGGGTGGCCGGGTGTTGGAAAACGTGAGAGAGAGAGAGGAAGCCGTGTTTTCTGACTCTCTAGGGTTCTTGAGCATATGAAGTTCTGATTTTATCCAAAAACCTATCCCCTTATATAGACTTTCTTAAAGATAAAGAGAATCTAGTAAAAGTAAGATTTTTCGATATTTTAACTAAGTAACTTCCCAAAGGAATTTTGCTATGAAATTTTAACCACATGTCAAGAATGGATATTATGAATTTTCTGAGGTGGAAACGAATTTTTTAAATGCTGGAGCATTTTTAAATTGAATTTCTCGTCAGATTCAATCAGAAATTGCTAGAAAATTAGTGGAAATTCGAAAAATCAAAATTCCAACGCCATTATGCTTAAAATGTCAACCTCTATCATGGGTTAAAATATCAAAGCATTTCGAGCTGATTTGGGCACCCTTTGGAGGAGAGAGAAAGCCTATAGGAGAACTCAGAAGCCTTAAAAATTACGAAAACGCCCCTGACAATGACGAAACTGCTCCTCAGGCCCTGGAACACGCCGATCGGGCCGGAGTCTCTTACTGTTTGATGGAGATGGCTCTCACAACCTCGTAGACCTCAGCCAGGGGGTCAAAATTTTGGGTATAACAGATTGCCCCCCGTCAACTGGACTTTGTAACGAACGTGAAAGTCTGGTTGATGCTTGAGTGGTGCCCCAAAATTTTGGACCCCACAGAATCCTCCACGTTGTATGAAACCGGGTTAACGATGCCCAGCTATTCGGAGGCGCTGACTACCTAAGCTACAAAACATTGTCGAGCTATTCTAAGGCGCTGACTGCCTAAACTACAAAGCGTTGTCGAGCTATTCTAAGGCGCTGACTACCCAAAATACAAAGCATTGTCGAGCTATTCTAAGGCGCTGACTACCTAAAATGATGAAAATGATGTCGAGCTATTCTAAGGCGCTGACTACCTGAAATGATGATATGCTGTCGAGCTATTCTAAGGCGCTGACCACCTAAAGTGATGAAAATGATGTCGAGCTATTCTAAGGCGCTGACTACCTGAAATGATGATGTGCTGTCGAGCTATTCTAAGGCGCTGACCACCTAAAGTGATGAAAATGATGTCGAGCTATTCTAAGGCGCTGACTACCTGAAATGATGATGTGCTGTCGAGCTATTCTAAGGCGCTGACCACCTAAAGTGATGAAAATGATGTCGAGCTATTCTAAGGCGCTGACTACCTGAAATGATGATGTGCTGTCGAGCTATTCTAAGGCGCTGACCACCTAAAGTGATGAAAATGATGTCAACTATTCTAATGCGTTGACTGCCTAGGGTGTGAAAACTGGATGCAAATGCAAGAATGCTGAAATGCTATTGCAATATGCTGGATGATATGCTGCCGATGATGTTGTGATGCCGATGATGCTGATGATGCTCGGATGCTTCAGGGGGACCGAAACCCATGTCGATGCTCCTGGCTGGACCCAATGTGGACTTATTGCCATCGCCCCCCAAGCCGGTGTGCAGGGATAACTCCTGGTAAAAACCCTGGGGACTTATTGCCTTTGCCCACCATTCGTTGATCCCAAAAATAAGTTGACATCGCAAAAGGAGGATTTATTGCCATCACCTCGCCAACTTTCTGTCGCCAGGTCTTGTGACGCGCCTGGATAATGCAACTAGGTCTTATGACGAGCCTAATGATGAGATGAATGCAATGGTTTGATGAGAGTGGGTACTAAAAGGTAATGCTAGGTCTTACTACGAGCCTAAGGGAATGCAACTAGGTCTTATGACGAGCCTAAGGGAAAGCAACTAGGTCTTATGACGAGCCTAAAGATGGATCTAGGTCTTATGACGAGCCTAAGGTGCAACTAGGTCTTATGACGAGCCTAAAGGGAGGTTCTAGGTCTTATGACGAGCCTAAAGGATGGTTCTAGGTCTTATGACGAGCCTAAGGGGAGGTTCTAGGTCTTATGACGAGCCTAAAGATGGATCTAGGTCTTATGACGAGCCTAAAGAGGTTCTAGTCTTATGACGAGCCTAAGGTAGTTAAGTGAAAGTGAGTAAAATGTATAATGGGTCTAAACGGATGTAGAAGGATTAGGGTTTATGCCAAACCTGGAAATGGTGGGACTCAAGACGGGCCTGTGGACGTTTGAGTGTGAAGGTAGGGCTCAGGACGGGCCTGAGGGAATTTGATGTGGAGGTAGGGCTTAGGACGGGCCTGTAGAAATTTGATGTGGAGGTAGGGCTTAGGACGGGCCTGAGGGAATTTGATGTGGAGGTAGGGCTTAGGACGGGCCTGTAGAAATTTGATGTGGAGGTAGGGCTTAGGACGGGCCTGAGTGATATGAGGAGGGTTTGATCCTTCGGATTTTGGATTTTTGGGACTCAATCAGTGTCATTGTTGCAATTGTTGGGACCAACAATTGCCCCCAGTATTTTTCCTTAAGGCAATCCGAGTTTTTCAGAATTTTATGGCAATCGATCGGAACGATCGATTGCCCCCAGTATTTTCTTTGATTAATCGCACAAAACAAGTCTCGTACTTACAAGGTCAGGGTTTATCTTTATGTGGTGCTTTCTATCCTACACTCAAAGTGTTTGGTGCTTGCGCTCATGCTCTCCTTCTGGTCAAAAACATCTCAACCGTTGAATTTGACATTTGTTAGATTTACGCGTTCAACCTGTTACTTTCACGTGATTGGATACACAACCACTAGGTCGGAAGTCTTTTGAGCTTATAACGTGGCCATGGGGTGTGATGAATGACAATAGGATAATGGCGGAATGTTTAGGATATGTGGAGCTTTAAGGGTGACCAAAGCTGCAACTTGCACCATCTCTCGGACTTATCTTCTTTGCCTTGGAGTCATTTGGCTACTTCATGATGACTTCGCTTGTGAACTTGGGGCTTGGAACTTTTGGATTGTTCCTTGCATCTTCTTTCTTTTTTCCGATTTCGGATTTCTTCGAGGCTTTTCAGGTTCGCCTTTCTTTGGATTTCCTTTCCTTCGGGGTTCTTGTGTTTCCCGGTTTTGAACTTCGAGAGCTGTTTTTAATGTTAGCTCATTTGGATCCTGTGTCACTTTGGGACCATTTGCGGATCGCTTTGTCATGCTGGTAGCGGTTTTGCTTCTTTGGACTTGTGAAGTTGTTGTTCGGAAGTCGGGGCTCCTTGCTTCCTTTGGTCACCGGGTCAGTTATTCATCATTGGCGGGCTCGTTTGTGGAGTTCGTAGTGTTGTAAAGAGGATATACACGAAAAGCTCAGCGGGGGTGCCTAGGGTTTAATGTTTGGGTTCACAGGCTTTTGGCTGTGTGGTGCTGTACCTAGATGCTTCGTCATCCCTAATAGTTGTGTATCCGTTCTTTGTTACTTTTCACAGGTTTAAGCGTAAATTTACAAATTATCTCCTTCGGTCGGAGTCATGCCGTTTGCCTCACTTTTGAATGTGACCTCTCTGGAGCCGTGTAAAAGTGACACGCTCTTTCGCTCTTGGTTTTACCGCTCAAGGCACTCTCGCGAAATGTTCACTCAGAGACTTGTTTGCGCATTTAAACAAAAGAAATAAACATTATCGCTCCTTAACTCAGATTGCCCCCAGTATCGTTGCGGGGTTTCCTTTTTTGATAAGCCTTAGAATGCCCAAGTTTTTTGTGGAAAGTGGTTGTGTGGAATAACAATGGTGAGTGGTGATGGGGTGATCTAGTGGAGCAAATTTTTGGTTTTATGTATTCGGTGAAATGTTGAGAAAGTGGAGTGGTGAGACACATGGGGTGTATATGATGCAGGTGGTATTTGTACGAGGAGTTGTAATGAGTATGGACGGAGCGATGAGGTTGCCTTTTTTTGTTTTGATTGGAAAATACTTTGCATGGAAATTATGAAAATGGAACCATGTATTATTCAATGTAAAAATAACGTTGGAAACTACAAACTCGGGAGAGCTACCAAGAATAGTAAAGGGGACTAACTACTATGAAAGCCAAAAGGTGACTAATAAAAGAAATCTACCTAATTGAAAAGCAAAACAGTACTTAAAGACTACAAACTCTAATAAGACTCGGGCATGGATGCCCTGCCTACACCCCCATGTCCTTGAAATTGATGCCCTTGATCGATGAGATCTTGGATCGCGTGTCTCAAAGCCTTGCAAGCATTGGTATCATGGCCGGGTAATTGGTGGTACCAACAGAACTGACTTAGATTCCTTCCTTTTTGAGGGTCCCCAGGTCGGGGAGTGAGAGGCTGTAGCATGTTTCGTTCCTGGAGCATTGCAAATGTCTGGCTTAATGGTTGGCCAATGTCTGAAAACTCTCTCCGACGGTAGCTCTGTCGGGGTGGTTCAACTGCTCCAATGATCCAACCTGGTTCTCTTTGACCGGCATTCGCCTCATGCTGCCTAGACCTTTTCCGGGTGCAACTTTGGATGCAAGCTGTTGTCTCATTGTCCGGTTCTATCTTCTCAATTGTCGTTCTGAGTTCTGCGGCAATCTCCTCGACATTCCCTTGCAATCCTTGGGCTCCACAGGAGCCGATTTTAATGCGGTCGTGAAGAGAGCCAAGAAGCCTACCCACTAGTCCATCCTGAGCTTGACGTCTGGCCTCCAGGGAAAGGGCCTTTGCCTTCATTTCCTCGATTGCTGCGATGTAGTTCGACTCCATGGCATCCCTGACAGCACCATGTCTCCGTTCCATAGCAGCCATCATGGCCTCTAGTTCAGCTCGACCATTCTCTCTTGTATTAGCGGCCCCAAGAAAGCCCGCATCCCGAGAGTTGATCCTGTTTCTCAACTCTTCTACGGCTTCCTCCATGGCTTTTAGCCTAAGCTCTATCTCTGCCATTCTATCCTCCGTTGTAACTGGCCTTCCTTTTCCCTCCATGCTTGTGATGACAGCTTACCTGTTTTCAAAATACTATCTGTCAGGAAATAAAAGAGGAACGGACTGAAGTTCTGGGCCAAGAAGGAGTACTTGGTAAGATGGCGTTCTAATTTAGAGCTTGTTTGAGTCAAGTAATTCTGATTAGGCCTAAAAGATGACACCTAAACCTAGAAAATTGGGCCAAAGCCCGAGTTAAAAGCTTTCCTACACCAGAATGGGCCTTGAAACGAAGAGGCCTGATGGAATTTCGTGGAATGCTTTAGGTGGATTTATTTTCATGGGCCTAGAACTAAATCGATAATTCAAGTTGGGCCGAAAGAGAAATCACCTAAGTCTAGGCTTTTGGGCCAAAGCCCAAACGACTCTCAAATTAAACTAAACGGGGCCTCTGGGCCGCAAACACATGGTGCTGCCGATTCGGGTTGGGCTAGGTTGACGTAGGAGAAGTTCCTATCAATCTCTAGGCTGGGAAGTGGGCCGATCATACAAGCAGACAAGGCCCACACAAATTCAACATGTCCTCACTTGACGGTTAAATCAATTTGGGTATGGATCGATCCGGAGAGGTGCTTGGGGCTTGGGCCCAGGTCACCACAAAGGAATAGGGCTTGCACGCTATTCTCTTTGGGCTTCCCCACTTTTTTCACATCACTATTAAGTGTGCGTCTACGGCCGGGTCTTTGAATGACCAAACATTGGGCTTGGTAAGGACACTGCCAGGAAAACGCTTGGGGCTAAAGCCCAGGTATTAAGGGGATGTGGTTAGACGACACCCTCCTCTTTTCCCCCGCTTATTCACATCACCTAAAAGGTGTGAGTCCCTGACAGGGGACCCTCAAACGGGTCCCGGGGAAATCGGTTTATGTGGACCCTCGCTCTCATATGATGCAAAAGTACAGAAATTTAATTGCGCACAAAAGTAAACAAACAATGTAATAAAGCCATAAATAAGCATTTTCAAGTTAAGCCCTCTTTCTTAAAATTAAACAAGTTAAAATTAAGAATTTATCCCCAGCAGAGTCGCCAGTCTGTGAGCCTCGATTTTAAACCCTATCCTATGTTGATTAAAGCTGATTAGGATCTAAACGGGTTTTAGGTCCACTTATAGCCTAAGATTAATAACTATGTCATATAACAATAATTATTAAAACCTAAGCTAGCTCACTGGAACCTATTATGAGTCGCCACCTAATTTTAACCTAGATCAAATTAGGAAAGGAGAGTTCGGGTTCGGGGGCTTGATATTCGACTTAATTAGGGTTCAATTACTTTCATTACCCTTCCTAGGTCGTTTTTCCTCTACTCAGTTTATTCACGGCTTATTACGAGTCGTTTTAACCTAAGTGCGCGAGCTTCTGTTTTTTTGTGTTTTTAGCATTTTTTACAGAAAATAAAAGTGAAAAGTGAAATTACCTAAACTAGGGTTTCGGGGGCAGAAATAGGTCGAATTTTGATTCTGTCCGTGGCCACGGACCTAATGTCCGAACCCTCGGACCCCAGTTAACCTAATTACGCAGAAAAGTCGAAGTTAAAGGAAAACAAAAAATTTCAAAGTCCGGGGCCACGGACAGGCTGTCCGTGGGCCCGGACATTATTAGAAAAACCTAAGTTTTTAAAATTTAAAATCCCGCCGCCGTCCGTGGGTGTCCGTGGTCTCGGACAACGCGTCCGAGGTCCCGGACCATGGTCCGAGGTCACGGACCACCCACGGACAGGGGTTTTCAGAAGGTTCCCGAGGGTGTTTTGAGCTCAAATTTTATGGGTGTGAAGCCTGAAAGATTTACAAGACGTTAGTGATTGAAAGTTTTCAATTTGAATTCGAATTAAGCACGAAACTTAGCAAACAAGTTATCTGACAGAGACTCAAATAAACAGCAATACAGAAGCCTACGAAGGTTAGTTTGAGTTCAAATTTCGAGGCAAGACAGATAATACCGTGGAGAATTAGGGAAACTGAGTTCCTACCTGTTTTACCTTCGGATTCACAACGTTTCTTCACACCGGGATTCGTTGAGCGCTCCGTTGATGGCAACCCGAAGGACTTCGAACCAAGCTTCTGGTTGTTGGTTGTTCTTGCTGTTCTTCACGTTTTAGGTGTTTTTGTGAGGTTTTATGATGGTTATTGGTGCTTTGGGAATTGGAAAACGTGTTTAGATGATGATTTCGGGGGATTTTCAGTATGATTTGGGTGGCCGGGTGTTGGAAAACGTGAGAGAGAGAGAGGAAGCCGTGTTTTCTGACTCTCTAGGGTTCTTGAGCATATGAAGTTCTCATTTTATCCAAAAACCTATCCCCTTATATAGACTTTCTTAAAGATAAAGAGAATCTAGTAAAAGTAAGATTTTTCGATATTTTAACTAAGTAACTTCCCAAAGGAATTTTGCTATGAAATTTTAACCACATGTCAAGAATGGATATTATGAATTTTCTGAGGTGGAAACGAATTTTTTAAATGCTGGAGCATTTTTAAATTGAATTTCTCGTCAGATTCAGTCAGAAATTGCTAGAAAATTATTGGAAATTCGAAAAATCAAAATTCCAACGCCATTATGCTTAAAATGTCATCCTCTATCATGGGTTAAAATATCAAAGCATTTCAAGCTGATTTGGGCACCCTTTGGAGGAGAGAGAAAGCCTATAGGAGAACTCAGAAGCCTTAAAAATTACGAAAACGCCCCTGACAATGACGAAACTGCTCCTCAGGCCCTGGAACACGCCGATCGGGCCGGAGTCTCTTACTGTTTGATGGAGATGGCTCTCACAACCTCGTAGACCTCAGCCAGGGGGTCAAAATTTTGGGTATACAGTAACCGTGACAATTTTTCTGACCACAAGAGTTTGAAAGTACTTGTTCACTCAGAAAGAGTTGAACATGAGGCAGAGAAGGTGGGTCAGGTTTCTAAACGATTACGACATCAACCTGCAGTACAAAGAGGGTAAGGCAATGTGGTAGCTGACGCACTGAGTCGTCGAGCACACTCCTCTATTCGCTAGTCTCAGTCTTCTCATTCTAGCTTGGTTGAAGAGGTGGAGTGCTCAGATGTCGGACCAGTACATGTTAGAAATCATGCAGAAGCTTATTGATGGCACATTCGCGGGTCAGAAGTATGATTTTTCGACTCCATGATGATGACCTGATTAGGCTTAATGGCCGACTGTGTATTACGAGGAGTAGCACCGAGCTGAAGAAGCGCATACTGAGTGATCCCACTGTTCACTACTTCCATTCACCCTGGAACTTCAAAGATGTATAGGGCATGAAATGATATTTTTGGTGGACTGGTATGAAAATGATGTGAATGACTATGTTTAAAGGTGTCCACTTGTCAAAAAGTCAAGTTCGAGCACCGACTGAATAACCCCAAACTTATAAACATGGTTAAATATCTAATCACATTATAAGGCCATAACATGCCTTAGAAAGTCAACTGAGAACAACAGTGGTCAACACAAAACAAGATGTTGCACCCTTTGACTGTTAAGGGTAATAAATACCCAAATGAACTTCTTAGGACCTAAAAATTTGTCCTAAGTCTATTACATAATATTAACATATTATAACCGTTGGACACACTCCAACACAAAGAAAAAGCATTTACATGTTTCAAGTCAAAAGGGCAAAATGTGCTCTAATAATACCTTAAGGTCTAATGACCTCTAATGATATAAATTGAGTTACATGATCAAATATCATGTAAGGAACACAACAGACCGTTGTCAATAAAACAGAGCTCAGAAACACCAGGCAACACAAAATATGCGCTAAAACTCCTTAAAGCACGTTTTTGTGAAATTGTCTTTAAATTGGTTTTAAATGGGCTAAAAGGTTATAATTACCTTAAATATAATAAACTATCATATTATATGATATTAGGAATTTAATTCCAGAAATTTACGAATTTTTACAAATTTAATATTAAAAATATTAATAAACCCTAAAAGTGGGGCCCGTTTGTGGGTCAACATTGACTAAGTTGGTCAATGTTGACCATTACCACGAAATGGACTACATAAATCAGATAATTAAGTCTCTTAACGACCAAGAGACAGGTCTCATGTGACATTAAATATAGTCCTTTACTTTTGGCATAAAATACAAAAAGACATACTTTACCTTATAAACAAAAAGGTGGGCTCCACTTACCTTACCCATTGAGCCCGCGTTTTTGGAGCCTCTTCCCCCTTGTATTTCGTGGCTCCAAGCTGGTACAAGACAAGAATGAGATCACCTCACAATTACAATAAAACTAAAGTAACATTATTTATCTCCATTTTCATTCAAAATTGGCTCCAATCATGCCCTACCTTTGCCAATCAAGGACGGCTGCCCTTGTCATTGTCCTCCTCCTTGTCTCCACCGAAATTACTCATCAATTATAATTGCAATCAAAACTTGATGAGTCAACCAATTCAATAATGACATAAAATATTCAAAAAAAAGTGCTTTAGGCTATATTAGGTCTTTCCCCTTCATTTCTTTCTCTTCAGCCGAGGTTGCTCTGTCCTTGAGCTCCCTTTGGCTCCTCTCCACCGTAGTAAGAGTTCCAAGCACCATTGAATGAGGTTTCAAGCTCTAGGTAAGCTCTTAAGCATAAAATGCCCATTTTCTTCATCTTTCCTTCCTTTTTCGATTGATCTAACACTCCAACTGAAATACCCCACATAATTATCACCTTAATTATTAAGGGATTAACATAAATAAAAGAATAATTATCCACATAATGGATAATACTCACCATAAATAATATGATATAAATATATAGTCCAAATGGACATTAAAACATAAATTAAATCTCTAATAAAAGAGAAAACATCATTGAGGAGAAATTAACTCCTAAATTTTATATTACACCTAACATATTAATATATGTGTTAAATACCATCAATATCACTATATAAATTACATAAATACATTATACGTGCTCTAAACAAATCACAAGTACAATATATACATGTCCACATATATATATACATCTTAAAAACAAATATATAATAATAATATTATAAGACACTGATTAACACATAATTATAATTACATATGTACAATTCATATTACAACATTAAGAGAGGAGAGAAATTCAAATCTCCCTCTCTTTTCTCCTTGCCAGTTGCGCTTAGTGGTTAAAAAGGAAATTGAAAAAAAAAAAAACAACAAACAACTCGCTTAAATAGGTAAGCAAGTAAACAAGTACAGTTCAATACTCATTTCTTTCCATTCTGCCCCCATATACACTAGCGACAGTCACAGTACCCATTTCCTTCCTCCCTTACTTCACGTTTTCTTGACTGTAACATCAGTGACAACAGTATCCTCTCTTCTCAGAAGTTCCAGCCTCTGTTAGCTGCTGCAGTGACAAAGGAGAAAAAGAAGCAGAAAAGGGTGAGAGTTCCCCATCACTTCCGACTGTAACAAGAAAAAGGAGAGATCAAATCAGGCTGTAAAACAACTAAAGGAAATAAGCTAGAGTTCTAGTCCTACCTAACTAGTACTTGGTGGAACCATCCTCCTCTACTAATACCTTACCCAACTCCATTGTCTTTCCTCTGCCCATGCCAGTCTCTCGACATTCCTTCCTTCATTCTGCCAACCGCAACAACACAGCAGTGCACCATCCTTTTCTTTTCTGCTCTTGATAACTAAAACATCAACAAGCAAACACTACCACCGATTCTTTTTAACATCTCACACCACCTTTCTCACTAAGAAAGAACACCATTTTTCCCCTACAACTAAACCGAGAAACCTCTGTGCAATGGGCCACTAATAATCTGCAAGGAAACAAGGAAAACAAAAATCAGCATCGGTAAGGTAGGAATATACACTACAGTATATCCTTTCTTTCCTCCATTTTTTTTTTAAGTCCGATCACACACATTCTATCTTCTTTTTCTTCAAGTGCACGGAGCTGTATGACAGCCTTGCTTGAGTCGAAAAGTCCCTCATTAAGAAGCTGCAACCAGAGAGCATAATCAGTTCTACAACAAGGCAATGGAGATCCCATCGTTCTTAATACCAGCACCTGCTTCCTTTGCATGCGCATGAACGTGAGCCTTACTGTCCTTTCCTTCTTCTCGTCCTGCCCTTCTCCTGCGCATGTGAAGCTGCTTGACAACCCTCCAAAGACCCACCAGGAAGCTGTGAAACAGATAACACACAAAAAAAAAAAGAGAGCAACCTAAGGTAAGACATATGCACCAAAATCACTCAGCTTCTTTCCTTATATTATTTCGAACACCAACAGCTTTAACACCTACCTCTTGCTGTTTTCTTGCATTCGAAATGAAGCTGTTAACAGCCATACTGAGCCAAAGAAATTCCCCATCAAGGAGCTGTAAACAAAGAGAAAAATAAGCTCAAAAACAAGGTAGGAAACTGTGTTCTAGTGGCTGTTTAGAAACAGAAAAAAAAATCTGTCCATATATTTCTGCAGAAAACTGATGCTTCCTCACTTGTATAGATGACCGAACAGAGCTAGAAAGATCCCTTCTTGAACTGCTCCAAAACCCACGGTAATGACCCCCACTAATGTTCCAGAAGCTCATGCTTAAACTCCCTAAAATAGTCACCTAGGACAGCTATTAATCAAACTATTGTTCTCTGTGTACATGGAACAACAGGGAGACTCAATCCCCTTCCTAAAGCACCGGTAATCAGAAACCTTCAAGGGTGAACCAAGCTTGTGAGGTAATTATATTACTAACAATCTAAGAGCTTATTCAAGTTCTAAGTGCAGTTTTTTTCTCAAAAAAAAAAAGAAAGAAAGCTAATACATGTACGTAACATGCACAGCCAAGGAGTCATGTGAGTGGCTGAGGAGTTGACAAGAAAAATAATACTGTTGTGGCCATACAAGGTAAGCTCTAAACCTTGTCATCCAGGAACGTAAATCTATTCCCTTGCAACATGTAGAAGTGCCGTATATATATATAGCTTAAACTATAAATAAATGCAGGGAATTAGTAGTGGGGTGCTGGGTTAAATAAGCATGATACTAATTACTAGCTTGATTCAAACTACCTCTTTAAATGAAAGAAAACAACCGTAAGGGGTTAATTTGCAATTCTGTACAAAACCAAAAGTTTGAGTGAATAATGTATGTTGTTAAACCATGCTAATGTGTGGAAATAATGAGTGTATGCGTGACCAGTAGTTGAAACGATTATGGATTAATTAGGCCTAGTTAATAAGTTATTAAGGGAAGAAAAAAAATACTTTAAATATATTATGCATAAAATCGGTAAAACCGACGAAGTACGTGGCGAACATACTATTTTGAACCTTGATGTGTGTAGGAAATTAAGGATTTTGTTTAGTTGAGTATTGATGCACTATTTAAGTGAGTTATGCAAATTAATGACGGAAGAAAAAAATGTGTGTGGAAATGTTCAGAACTAACTGCACAAAAACCGTGATTGAATTTATGTAGTTAAGGCATTTCTATGTCATTTTATAAGTAGCATTATGTTAGGATTAAAGCTATATGGTTAGGCTATTTTCATTATGCTTATTTTGAGCCTTAAACATTGATTATTAATTTTAAAGGGGTTACATAAATTATATAAAAAAAATTCTGATGCAAAACATAATTTTAGTGAATATCACCTAGAAATATTTAGGTGAACATAAAGGAATTTAAGTGTTACTTAAATTAAATATAATGTTACAACATAATTTAAATAAACTTTACAAGTGTATAAATAGATAAAAGATCATGTATGGGTCAAAATGAAATTTAGTAAAGATATGGGGTGTTGAACCAAATTAAAACCGAGAAGGATACCTCTAAGAATTTTAGAAAATATAAAATACAATTTTATAGCATTAAAGTGTTAAATGTAAAAATAGAGAAATAAAAATGGTATTTTTCATAATTATAATAAATATGGTTCAAAGGAAATATTTGGGGTGGTCAACATTGACCACATATGGCATTTGACCAAATTAGGAAACTAAATAATTTATTTGATAATTTGATGAAGTGTTGAATTAGAAATGAAATTTATAAAACTATATGGGTGTTTTTGTAATTTCCGAAAGTTAGTGCCTAGAATGGAATTAACTTGACCACTAGGGGTCTTTTTGTGGTTTGGATAAATTTTGGGCTAATTCTAATGATTTAATTAATTAGCGATTACAATATATAGTATATCAAAGTATAACAATTACAAAAAACTTGAGGGCTAGACTGTAATTACTCAAAACTTGGTGATGATTTGAGGATTAATTAAACTATTGGGGTTATGCGCAATTTGGGGAGAATTTTGGGTTATGATTGTGATTTAAATAATTAATATGTATAATATAAGGTTTTGGTATTAAATTGTAAGTTTATAAAAATAAGGAGGGTAATATGTAATAAAAAGGAAAGTGTGGGGAGAAAGTATAAAATCTGGACAAATTGAGTTGTTGTTCGGAATTTAGTGTATGTGTATAGATGTGTATATTACAATATTGAAAACCTTAGGTGATAAATTAAATAAGGTGTTAAATGTAACAAATATTACATTCGGTTGAAATTGTAATTAATCAATATTAAACGGGAAAGTATGAAGATTCCGAAAACTATAATGGTTGATTTGGAATTAGTAAACAATTGTAATATAAAGTTACAATGTGATAATGTGACATTTTACTAAATTATAAGAAGTATATCGTTAAGAGATTAACGTGGTTTGATTATACCTAGTAATCAATTACGCAAAATGATAAGTTAAGTTGGGAATTGTTAGAGAGTATATTATACAAGGAACCTTATATTGTAAGATGCATAACAATGTATAACCGTATATTGTAAAACTGTGAAATCAAGTTTTAATAAGATACGTATGGATAAATGATACAAGTAAATACGAAAAAGTATAAATGTTATATGTAGGTATACGCATGCATAACCGTACGAGGAATGAATAACGTTGACCATTAAGTAATTACCGTCGCGTAACGTGCAACAAAATGACGACGAGTATTACATATACGTACGTACGAATCTATAATCGTACATGAATATAGATATGTATACATATAAATATATATACGCACATGTGAGTATTAATGTATACTTGTAAACATAAGTGTACATAATCATACAAGAACGAATAACCGCGCTGGATATCATAATAACCGGGAATCCAGCTTCCACGTAGTGAATACATACGGTACTGAATAATATATACTCGTTTGTTAAACCGTACGACGAAAATATTAACCCGAGTTAAATAACCAACCAATTACAGGGATTAACTATGGGCCACGGGTAGTAATTATTATGGCTGATCAGCAAACTTCCGAACGTGGGTACTAATGTTAGATACATATTACAGTAGATCGGACTACGGGATTCGAGCTCCGGGAACGTAGAGTATAGGCGTGCGCTCGGCACGCTAGCGCTACTCGTCGGTGTACGGTATGTGAATGTGTGGTCTGAAAACTCCAAGGGTTTCCTTGGGTTCCGGACGTAACTGTGTGCTTGCATGCCAGATAAATAAATGTTATGCATGTGTTGGTATGTGCTTATGTTTTTTTCAAATCGCCAAAGCGTTTATTAATTGTGCGCGCACGTCGTTCGGACATGTGATACTGATTATCACCCTAACTATGTATGAACTTTCGGGAGAGACTCTGGATACTATCTTGTAGAGTAAACAACTCCTAACACACTAAGTGAGGAACTTAGTTTAGAGACCCGGTATTAACCGTCTCTAGAGCGATGACTCGAACTTTGAACATCACCTAGCAGACTTCTAGGTTGCGTGTAAGACCCGGTAGGGCATCCAATAAAAATGTGTTCTCTCCAATAACGAGATTGAATCTCCAGGAGACTAATTAAAATACGCTAACTTATGAGAGTGTGAAAAATAATTAATGAAACAATGTTTAATAAATCCTGGTCTGCATTCGTTCCAGCAGGTTGCGCATAGTGATCACTAGAGTTCTAACACCCGTTTAGGGTCTACTCTTGTTTATCTAACGAGCCGGATACGATCGTTAGTCGGAGTGTGCTACCGTTGGCACCATACCATGGCTTCGGCCTAATGGACATCTACCACTGTAGATAAGTGAGTCCATCTACCCACTGTAGATGGCACCGGACTACTGTCCAAAAATATTAATGTGTGAGGTGAAACGGGGAATTGTCCTTAACATGACACCCGTATGTTTATGTGAGATTGTGAAAGCGGGGCTTCATGTGATGGAAATAAACAAGTGAGACTAACTGGACTGTAGCTAACTCCTACATTAACATCGATTCGAATTTAATCGTTCAATTATCAATGTCGTAATAGCTTGTCTTGATGTGTAAATGTTTGAATACCTGTTGTGTGTTTTAATTTCGTATTTACAGTTATGTTATAAGCATGTAAACGGTACAGCATGAAACGAACCCCATGTTAATCAAGATGGCTAAAATGATCTAAGTGGCCTAAAGGTCTAGGATCACATTTAGCATACCAGCAGTTGGCTGAGCCTTTATGGCACCCACATTTCAGGACTTAATCGAGCTATGAAGCCGGAGTGCGGGCCTTTGGGGTAGTCAACGATGTCATTTATTTATCACACCTTCATAATTAATTTATATTTAGTACGATGTAAATATGGGGATTACCTTAGATGCTCACTTACCTTGTGTATTAGTTTAAACTTGGGATGATGTAGTATATATCTCGTTCATCACTGCGGTTAATTATTGTTGTTATTTTATTATTATTTCTTTTCTGCTTCTTTACTCGCATGGGCGAGTAATGGCATGTGACACCCAAGTGAGAATTATTAGTGTTTAACTTCCGCTGCAAGACGTCTTTAATTATGCTACGAGAGTGATTATTACGCGTTTAATGTGAGGGGTGTTACAAAAGTGGTATCAGAGCGGTACCGCTCTGATGACGAGATATTAGGACTAAGACAGTGAGCTTAGGATTATAGGAATACGGGGAACGTTTGTGAGGTACGACCGTTTGGTCTTGAACGAACCAGTGTCTTAGCAACGCTAAATGCGTAACAATATTAGCCTTAATGGCATATTTGTGTTATTAACTACTATACGGTAAACTACCGAGTAATGATACGACATAGCGTATTACGGGCGTCGAGAAGAGGCATGTCGGGGGTGACGGAGGTCCTGCAACCCCGAATAACGTTGAGACGGCATTCGTCACACTATCTTGATGGAAGAACATCCCGGGAAACAGCAGTGGTACCCCACCCGCCGCTGCCCACACCTCGAGTATCACCCATAAAGGCAATGTAATGGATGACGCCAAGAAGACAGAAGAATTCCCCTTATTCAGAAGACCGATGCGGTTGCTGTAGTCACTACAACATCAAGACAAACAGAAGCGCTTGTGATACAATGAATCATTAAGGACCGGAGGTCCCGATAGTTACGTACTATCTAGAAGTGTACTTATATGCAGTGAAGAACATACATTAAACCTTACTTTGAAGAAGGATAGGAATCCATAGGATAACCGGGTCGGCTTATAATTAGACACCAAAACCCTGTTCAGTTAACCCGAGGAAAGCACGCACGGGTGCACCTGAAGATCAAAAGATAGAAAAATGAGTTTTAGACGAATATCAAAATGCATAACGTGCGGGACCAAGGACTGCATGGAAGTCTCTCCCAAAAAGGGAATAACTTCAACCGGATGCAACCTAGAAGGCTCAGTAAAACCTGACCTACAATCACAATAACCATATAAGCTTACGAGCTAAACTCCTAAAATTACTACAACACAACGCTCAAGAAGAGGAATGTCGTACCAAGGACAACTAGAGTACTCCATCTGCTGGACTTGAAGCACCACGAGGTAGCCACGTGGAACAGGATACCCCAAATTTTGTGGGAACCTCAGGCGCTGGTACTAGTACTCAGCGCGATCTAGGTAACCACACATCCTTAACTTAATGAACTGACTGCATGAACATGCGTCGGAAACCTTCTCCTACCATGAAGGAGTTTAAAGACAAAAATCAGAAAGAGCCTAACTTAGAGAACCTAGAAATAGAACTACCTTAGAAAGCTTACCATACTTAACAAACCGAAATAACTCCAATACTACCCTTTTCAAGACAAATCATCTAAACCATACTCAAACGACAGAAGCGTCAGTGAAACAAACAATTCCGGAAACCAATGACTCAACCTGTTTGGCGCGCTTTCTATAGCAAGCGCTATAACAAACAATATACTAACAATTCTGTCTACCTCGTGCACTTGCTACAGCAAGTGCTACAACTATAACTTTAACTGCAACCATAATTGCAACTGTAACTGCAGCTATTACTGTAACTATAACTACAACTGTAACTAAAACAGCAAATACAACTGAATTTTACAAACCGTGTAGGCCATGGGTACAACACCATGGCTACCAGTAACCACCAAACATTTGTACAACTTCTGTACAAATTCATAACTACAACTTGTCACCATAGGGTCACAAAACCCTTAAAATGTGAAGACCAAAACCTCGGAAGGACCGAGGAGTCCGACCATTACAACTAAAGGGCATACACCAGCCCATATCAAGCTACACTCATTAAACAAAAATGAATCATTAACATCGGCTTATGAGCGAAACACCATAACATACATATTAAATTATTTCATGGTTTAAAAATGACGTGGGAGGTGGAACTTGATCCGGTACAGATCAAGGAAAGCTGAACACAAATTGGGGTGGAAGGATAGTTCGACACTGATACTGATCACATCAGGGTTGGATAATTCCTGAAACTCTCTACAAGTGACCACAATTAATCACATTAAGAATAGACGAGGAACCAAAGTGTACCAGCTGAAAGCAGTCGAAACACATACAATCTAACAAGTAAAGCACCAAACACGAATGATTGTGAATAACATTTTACCCCCAAATATATTTATATAGAGATAGAATGGTGGTGGAACATAATCTCGTGACAATTAGAACGATGCTACACCAAACCGGTATATGCCAACACATAATAAATATTGGAAAAAAAAGAACATGCTATTCCTCAATAGGACCAACATTGAGCATGTTACCCTACAACACAATTAATACTTAAACTGATCGCCACCATAAATGTGAATCGGTGTTGAACACATTAACACCGAGGCACTACCCTTACCAAGGAGTGCCGTAATCAGCAAGGGATGGACAAATGTCCAGATGTAATTATACATTGTTAATTATTTGATCCCATCAATCATTGGATGAGACCTTCAAGTAAAAGAGTGGCTACCATAAATGACGCTCCACCATACAATAAGTAATAAAAAGGAGTACATATTAAGGACATGTCGTCTATTAACATGACGACCGTCGATTGATAATGATTACATGATCTAAACCATGACAAACAGCCTAAACAGTAATACAAGACAACAAGGCTAAATGTTATTAAATACAAGTTTAAGTAAAAGTACCCAACATACCATGTGAAGAATACAAGTCTAGGAGGGAAAGAGTACCGCCTCCGACAACCTCCCAAAATATATACCGATTAAATAGTGATATTTCAAATGAAAAGTCAAGTAATGGAAACTAGTTAAAACCAGACAACAATAAAGACTTCCTTAAAGAGAAGAAAACACATATCTTCACCATGAAGCCTAGAAATTACACCAAATGGTGTAACTCGAGTGATAAAGTAAAGTTAGAGGAACCATAATACGCACCGTAAATAACGTGAGTGAGAAACAATGGACAAGCGTCGAACCGTGCGCATAGTAACCAACCAACTGTAATTAGAATCAACACATAAGTAACTCCAGCAAAAGACCTACCAACCAAACAATAGAACAATGATAACTTATCAATACGAGGAGTCATAAATTCCTTTCAAACAATGGAGAACTCATGTCAATAACGAAACCAATGATAAATGAGAAAGAACACCTCGTACCACTCAGAAGCAAACCTTACCATTAGAGCGAGATATCACAAACACCTGTTGAATGAAAGACACATAATCATACCATGGGGCTGGGAACCCAGGGAACCGAAAGGAATATCCTTGGGACACCCCCAACACGACTTAAAAGGGGAGATTGACAACAGAATACTTCACAAACGCGTGACGGACAATACAAGTGTACAACGAGATGTGGGACGACCGCACTCTATAGGAGCTTGTGGGCTTGACAGACTTAATTATAAGTTAGTCAAGTAAGTAGCAATGTATCAGTAGGGTTCCGCATACGTGTAGACAAGTAGTGTAAGGAACGCAAGAAGTAGTCAACTCCATACCAAGGACAGTGATGCGATCTAGACGAGTACAAATACCTACCTCAACTAAATTAACGACAAAAGTTCCAATTAAACCAACGAGATTGGAGGAACCAAAAACCTTGAAAATAACATGACTAAGTCGTAACGCCGCAAAGGAACGGTTAACACACAATAACATTAAAGAAAACCTCTCGAAGGAGGAGAGAGTTAATAGTCAACCTAATGACAAGCATGGAAAACCCATTGAATGGGTGATTGAACATAAATAGAACCCTCATAAGGTTCAATAACTGCTCACACCAACACAATACGTAGCACCCAAAAGAACCTACTTAATAATGGAAATCGCCACCCGTAAGAAGGACATAAAGAGAGTTACTCTCCAACAGAGAACATAATACAATATCGAATGATGTAATAATCTCATATGCCCACATTAAAGGCAACAATACGTTTCACCTTGAAAGGGGCTGAATATGAGTACACCAATATACAATAAAGGAAAGGCAAAGCTAGCACACTAGTAGAAGCCCTAAGCTATTAATCAAACGTCATGATAACTTATATCTGTCGAATCGACTAAAGTAAGGTGCGCACGGAAGTGATCATTATAAACAGCCATTAGAACGAATACATTGGCAAACACAGACGAGTAAAACTCGTGTAGAACTAAAATGATGAGAAACAAAAATTGATGGCAGCTTACACAATAGCCTAGACCGTTCAAGGATGCACCCCAAAATAAATACGGCTTTCAACGCTATAATCCATACAGGAACTCGTAAACATACAATTACATTCCTGGTAAACAACACGGAAAATGAAAAGATATATAATATACCAGAGGAAAAATGCCTCAACTACCAAAGAACATACCCATAGGGAATGCCGAAAGATACAAGGCTTCAATATGAAAATGACAATGGGTTTCCCAGCAAAAGCGGGATGAACCATACAAATATTGGCGTGAGACCAATACACGAAAATACAATATACAACAACACGAAGAACATAACAAGTATTACAATTAATGTATTACTCCGGAACAAAAGAACCTGGAGACACGAAATAACAAGAATTACCTTCATCGATTTATAAGAGAATACATCCAAAAATTTACAGAGACTAGTGCAAAGAGCACTGGCAAACGATAGCCAATGTTATACTTCACCTCAACCACAAACAAATGAGTGAAGAGAATAACTATTCAAAATATATTCCGCACTAGTAATCCAGAACATCTGGATATGACTTAGACCTAATCATGCGCATGTACAAATAATGATACCACACCGATTGAAACGCCTTCTTTTCTAAATTAAGAAAAGACCGTGAATGACACTGTCATATTGGAAAGAGGTCAGCAATAACTTGCTGCTAATAAATCATCTATAATACCTTTAAGAACGAAAAGGCCAAACCAAGCCCTATATACGTGGGTTGCACCTCACTATGGAGCGAGAAGCGTGGTGGGCCCAATAGAACGTGTTTGGGAGAGTGCACAAATATTCTACGCCGTAACCAAAAGAATACGAGCCTCACCCTTTGCATATTCTCTTTTAGAACCGAGTGACTAAAGATCGACCTGTATCTCAGATATGAGAAGACTCCACCCCGAAGTTCAATACAGAAACGAGGGAGACCAAGGGCAAGACCATTAAAAGGATCAAAGTTCGTTGGTCGAACCATGAGATCGAGGAGGCGACATGGGAGTTAGAGGACTCCATGCGAGAGAAGTATCCAGCGCTCTTCTCATAGCGGATGTGCGATACTTCGGGGGTCACGGGGCGTAACCCTTTTAAAGGGGGGTAGAGCCCTTGGCATACTTAGTCGTTTGTGTTTCGTTTTGTGTTGTCTTGTTGTGTGTTGTAATGTGTTTGATTACATGTATATGCTTTAAGCACTCAAACGACTATGTATTGTTGTCCTTCGGGACTTGTGATAGTTATACATTGTGATATACATATGTGTTGATTGTGTGGATGAACGGAATTGATAACACTTCGGGGAAGTGTCGAGACCTTAGAATTGATAGGCCGTACTGATGAATACCTTTGAGGATTATTGGGTAGTTACAATACCGATTCGACTTAGACGACTTCGGGACGAAGTCCCTTAAGGGGGGTAGACTGAAATACCCCACATAATTATCACCTTAATTATTAAGGGATTAACATAAATAAAAGAATAATTATCCACATAATGGATAATACTCACCATAAATAATGATATAATATATAGTCCAAATGGACATTAAAACATAAATTAAATCTCTAATAAAAGAGAAAACATCATTGAGGAGAAATTAACTCCTAAATTTTATATTACACCTAACATATTAATATATGTGTTAAATACCATCAATATCACTATATAAATTACATAAATACATTATACGTGCTCTAAACAAATCACAAGTACAATATATACATGTCCACATATATATATACATCTTAAAAACAAATATATAATAATATATATAAGACACTGATTAACACATAATTATAATTACATATGTACAATTCATATTACAACATTAAGAGAGGAGAGAAATTCAAATCTCCCTCTCTTTTCTCCTTGCCAGTTGCGCTTAGTGGTTAAAAAGGAAATTGAAAAAAAAAAAACAACAAACAACTCGCTTAAATAGGTAAGCAAGTAAACAAGTACAGTTCAATACTCATTTCTTTCCATTCTGCCCCCATATACACTAGCGACAGTCACAGTACCCATTTCCTTCCTCCCTTACTTCACGTTTTCTTGACTGTAACATCAGTGACAACAGTATCCTCTCTTCTCAGAAGTTCCAGCCTCTGTTAGCTGCTGCAGTGACAAAGGAGAAAAAGAAGCAGAAAAGGGTGAGAGTTCCCCATCACTTCCGACTGTAACAAGAAAAAGGAGAGATCAAATCAGGCTGTAAAACAACTAAAGGAAATAAGCTAGAGTTCTAGTCCTACCTAACTAGTACTTGGTGGAACCATCCTCCTCTACTAATACCTTACCCAACTCCATTGTCTTTCCTCTGCCCATGCCAGTCTCTCGACATTCCTTCCTTCATTCTGCCAACCGCAACAACACAGCAGTGCACCATCCTTTTCTTTTCTGCTCTTGATAACTAAAACATCAACAAGCAAACACTACCACCGATTCTTTTTAACATCTCACACCACCTTTCTCACTAAGAAAGAACACCATTTTTCCCCTACAACTAAACCGAGAAACCTCTGTGCAATGGGCCACTAATAATCTGCAAGGAAACAAGGAAAACAAAAATCAGCATCGGTAAGGTAGGAATATACACTACAGTATATCCTTTCTTTCCTCCATTTTTTTTTTAAGTCCGATCACACACATTCTATCTTCTTTTTCTTCAAGTGCACGGAGCTGTATGACAGCCTTGCTTGAGTCGAAAAGTCCCTCATTAAGAAGCTGCAACCAGAGAGCATAATCAGTTCTACAACAAGGCAATGGAGATCCCATCGTTCTTAATACCAGCACCTGCTTCCTTTGCATGCGCATGAACGTGAGCCTTACTGTCCTTTCCTTCTTCTCGTCCTGCCCTTCTCCTGCGCATGTGAAGCTGCTTGACAACCCTCCAAAGACCCACCAGGAAGCTGTGAAACAGATAACACACAAAAAAAAAAAGAGAGCAACCTAAGGTAAGACATATGCACCAAAATCACTCAGCTTCTTTCCTTATATTATTTCGAACACCAACAGCTTTAACACCTACCTCTTGCTGTTTTCTTGCATTCGAAATGAAGCTGTTAACAGCCATACTGAGCCAAAGAAATTCCCCATCAAGGAGCTGTAAACAAAGAGAAAAATAAGCTCAAAAACAAGGTAGGAAACTGTGTTCTAGTGGCTGTTTAGAAACAGAAAAAAAAATCTGTCCATATATTTCTGCAGAAAACTGATGCTTCCTCACTTGTATAGATGACCGAACAGAGCTAGAAAGATCCCTTCTTGAACTGCTCCAAAACCCACGGTAATGACCCCCACTAATGTTCCAGAAGCTCATGCTTAAACTCCCTAAAATAGTCACCTAGGACAGCTATTAATCAAACTATTGTTCTCTGTGTACATGGAACAACAGGGAGACTCAATCCCCTTCCTAAAGCACCGGTAATCAGAAACCTTCAAGGGTGAACCAAGCTTGTGAGGTAATTATATTACTAACAATCTAAGAGCTTATTCAAGTTCTAAGTGCAGTTTTTTTCTCAAAAAAAAAAAAGAAAGAAAGCTAATACATGTACGTAACATGCACAGCCAAGGAGTCATGTGAGTGGCTGAGGAGTTGACAAGAAAAATAATACTGTTGTGGCCATACAAGGTAAGCTCTAAACCTTGTCATCCAGGAACGTAAATCTATTCCCTTGCAACATGTAGAAGTGCCGTATATATATATAGCTTAAACTATAAATAAATGCAGGGAATTAGTAGTGGGGTGCTGGGTTAAATAAGCATGATACTAATTACTAGCTTGATTCAAACTACCTCTTTAAATGAAAGAAAACAACCGTAAGGGGTTAATTTGCAATTCTGTACAAAACCAAAAGTTTGAGTGAATAATGTATGTTGTTAAACCATGCTAATGTGTGGAAATAATGAGTGTATGCGTGACCAGTAGTTGAAACGATTATGGATTAATTAGGCCTAGTTAATAAGTTATTAAGGGAAAAAAAAACTTTAAATATATTATGCATAAAATCGGTAAAACCGACGAAGTACGTGGCGAACATACTATTTTGAACCTTGATGTGTGTAGGAAATTAAGGATTTTGTTTAGTTGAGTATTGATGCACTATTTAAGTGAGTTATGCAAATTAATGACGGAAGAAAAAAATGTGTGTGGAAATGTTCAGAACTAACTGCACAAAAACCGTGATTGAATTTATGTAGTTAAGGCATTTCTATGTCATTTTATAAGTAGCATTATGTTAGGATTAAAGCTATATGGTTAGGCTATTTTCATTATGCTTATTTTGAGCCTTAAACATTGATTATTAATTTTAAAGGGGTTACATAAATTATATAAAAAAAATTCTGATGCAAAACATAATTTTAGTGAATATCACCTAGAAATATTTAGGTGAACATAAAGGAATTTAAGTGTTACTTAAATTAAATATAATGTTACAACATAATTTAAATAAACTTTACAAGTGTATAAATAGATAAAAGATCATGTATGGGTCAAAATGAAATTTAGTAAAGATATGGGGTGTTGAACCAAATTAAAACCGAGAAGGATACCTCTAAGAATTTTAGAAAATATAAAATACAATTTTATAGCATTAAAGTGTTAAATGTAAAAATAGAGAAATAAAAATGGTATTTTTCATAATTATAATAAATATGGTTCAAAGGAAATATTTGGGGTGGTCAACATTGACCACATATGGCATTTGACCAAATTAGGAAACTAAATAATTTATTTGATAATTTGATGAAGTGTTGAATTAGAAATGAAATTTATAAAACTATATGGGTGTTTTTGTAATTTCCGAAAGTTAGTGCCTAGAATGGAATTAACTTGACCACTAGGGGTCTTTTTGTGGTTTGGATAAATTTTGGGCTAATTCTAATGATTTAATTAATTAGCGATTACAATATATAGTTAAGTATCAAAGTATAACAATTACAAAAAACTTGAGGGCTAGACTGTAATTACTCAAAACTTGGTGATGATTTGAGGATTAATTAAACTATTGGGGTTATGCGCAATTTGGGGAGAATTTTGGGTTATGATTGTGATTTAAATAATTAATATGTATAATATAAGGTTTTGGTATTAAATTGTAAGTTTATAAAAATAAGGAGGGTAATATGTAATAAAAAGGAAAGTGTGGGGAGAAAGTATAAAATCTGGACAAATTGAGTTGTTGTTCGGAATTTAGTGTATGTGTATAGATGTGTATATTACAATATTGAAAACCTTAGGTGATAAATTAAATAAGGTGTTAAATGTAACAAATATTACATTCAGGTTGAAATTGTAATTAATCAATATTAAACGGGAAAGTATGAAGATTCCGAAAACTATAATGGTTGATTTGGAATTAGTAAACAAATTGTAATATAAAGTTACAATGTGATAATGTGACATTTTACTAAATTATAAGAAGTATATCGTTAAGAGATTAACGTGGTTTGATTATACCTAGTAATCAATTACGCAAAATGATAAGTTAAGTTGGGAATTGTTAGAGAGTATATTATATACAAGGAACCTTATATTGTAAGATGCATAACAATGTATAACCGTATATTGTAAAACTGTGAAATCAAGTTTTAATAAGATACGTATGGATAAATGATACAAGTAAATACGAAAAAGTATAAATGTTATATGTAGGTATACGCATGCATAACCGTACGAGGAATGAATAACGTTGACCATTAAGTAATTACCGTCGCGTAACGTGCAACAAAATGACGACGAGTATTACATATACGTACGTACGAATCTATAATCGTACATGAATATAGATATGTATACATATAAATATATATACGCACATGTGAGTATTAATGTATACTTGTAAACATAAGTGTACATAATCATACAAGAACGAATAACCGCGCTGGATATCATAATAACCGGGAATCCAGCTTCCACGTAGTGAATACATACGGTACTGAATAATATATATACTCGTTTGTTAAACCGTACGACGAAAATATTAACCCGAGTTAAATAACCAACCAATTACAGGGATTAACTATGGGCCACGGGTAGTAATTATTATGGCTGATCAGCAAACTTCCGAACGTGGGTACTAATGTTAGATACATATTACAGTAGATCGGACTACGGGATTCGAGCTCCGGGAACGTAGAGTATAGGCGTGCGCTCGGCACGCTAGCGCTACTCGTCGGTGTACGGTATGTGAATGTGTGGTCTGAAAACTCCAAGGGTTTCCTTGGGTTCCGGACGTAACTGTGTGCTTGCATGCCAGATAAATAAATGTTATGCATGTGTTGGTATGTGCTTATGTTTTTTTTCAAATCGCCAAAGCGTTTATTAATTGTGCGCGCACGTTGTTCGGACATGTGATACTGATTATCACCCTAACTATGTATGAACTTTCGGGAGAGACTCTGGATACTATCTTGTGAGAGTAAACAACTCCTAACACACTAAGTGAGGAACTTAGTTTAGAGACCCGGTATTAACCGTCTCTAGAGCGATGACTCGAACTTTGAACATCACCTAGCAGACTTCTAGGTTGCGTGTAAGACCCGGTAGGGCATCCAATAAAAATGTGTTCTCTCCAATAACGAGATTGAATCTCCAGGAGACTAATTAAAATACGCTAACTTATGAGAGTGTGAAAAATAATTAATGAAACAATGTTTAATAAATCCTGGTCTGCATTCGTTCCAGCAGGTTGCGCATAGTGATCACTAGAGTTCTAACACCCGTTTAGGGTCTACTCTTGTTTATCTAACGAGCCGGATACGATCGTTAGTCGGAGTGTGCTACCGTTGGCACCATACCATGGCTTCGGCCTAATGGACATCTACCACTGTAGATAAGTGAGTCCATCTACCCACTGTAGATGGCACCGGACTACTGTCCAAAATATTAATGTGTGAGGTTAAACGGGGAATTGTCCTTAACATGACACCCGTATGTTTATGTGAGATTGTGGAAGCGGGGCTTCATGTGATGGAAATAAACAAGTGAGACTAACTGGACTTCAGCTAACTCCTACATTACCATCGATTCGAATTTAATCGTTCAATTATAAATGTCGTAATAGCATGTCTTGATGTGTAAATGGTTGAATACCCGTTGTGTGTTTTAATTCCGTATTTACAGTTATGTTATAAGCATGTAAACGGTACAGCATGAAACGAACCCTATGTTAATCAAGATGGCTAAAATGACCTAAGTGGCCTAAAGGGTCTAGGATCACATTTAGCATACCAGCAGTTGGCTGAGCCTTTATGGCACCCACATTTCAGGACTTGATCGAGCTATGAAGCCGGAGTGCGGGATTTCGGGGTAGTCAACGATGTCATTTATTTATCACACCTTCATAATTAATTTATATTTAGTACGATGTAAATATGGGGATTACCTTAGATGCTCACTTACCTTGTGTATTAGTTTAAACTTGGGATGATGTAGTATATATCTCGTTCATCACTGCGGTTAATTATTGTTGTTATTTTATTATTATTTCTTTTCTGCTTCTTTACTCGCATGGGCGAGTAATGGCATGTGACACCCAAGTGAGAATTATTAGTGTTTAACTTCCGCTGCAAGACGTCTTTAATTATGCTACGAGAGTGATTATTACGCGTTTAATGTGAGGGGTGTTACACCAACCTTTTCTATACATCTATGTAGAGTGATTTGGAGGTTATAGGAAGTGTTGGTTTCGTACATAACCAGATATAAGGAGGAAAGTTCAAGTCTTGACCATTTAAGGTAAAAATGTGCTTTAAGCTCATAACTTTTGATTCCCTTCAAGTTCGGCTGTGAAACTTTGGTCATAGCCTCATCTTCTTCTCCTTTTCATGTGGAATCTGTTGTTTAGCCATTTGGAGCAAAGGTGGCCGAGATCCAAGGGAAATACCCTCTTTTAAGGCATTTTTTCAAGGTAAAACCTAATAACAAGGTAGCTTGTTGAGATCTAGCTATTTCCTATGTCAATATGGTGGATCTAACACCTTGTGGTGTGTTTGATTCAGGTTGAAACCATCTTGAACTCTCCTTGCACTCTTAAGGTAATTTTTGCCTTAAATCTTACATTAAATTACTTCTTATGGTTAGATCTTGCTTGGTGACTAACTAGGCCTTGTTTTCTGTTTGAAAACATGTAAAACAAGCTGTGGAGAATTTCTACTTAAGGTGGCCGAACCAAACAAGGATTACCTAAGCTAAATCAAGGTATAAGTCACTTAAACATTAACTTTGCTAAGTTAAAAATGTTCTAAGCTAATTCTAATACTATTGCCATGAGTGAAGAGGTGAAATAAGGTCTTGGTTGACCTTAAAATGTTTAAGGAATGGTTTAATAAATTTTATAACTAATTAAACAAGCATAAGTGTCAAATTTAAGACATTATGTGGAAGTTTGGTAAATAAATGTAAATTATATGGTGAGGCCGAAAATTTATATGTATTTGGGACATTTATGTGTAATTTATTTTGCAAGCCAATGTTTGTAATAAGGCATGTATTTTAGGCCATTTTATTTATGCATTTACAAGTTTTTATTTAAGTTTAGGTGATATTCTATTATTACCGAAAAGAAGTGGGTCTTAGATGTAATTAAATTAAATTTGGGGGCTTTAGAATAATAAGGCCGAAAATTAGAGTTAAAAAAGGTTAAAATAAAGTTTATAAGATTTTATAAAGTTTTGGGGTTAAATGGTGAATTTTAGAAAGTTTGGGTACTAAACCGTAATTATAAGGAATTGGTGGTCAAGGAAATATTAAGGTGGTCAACCTTGACCATATGCAAGGTTTTGACCAAATTAGATAAGTTAAATAACTTATTTAAGGTGTTATAATAAGATAAGTATCTTAAGGTAATATTTTCATGACATATGTGGTAAATATGTTATTACCAAAAATAAAGGGTGTACAATGGTATTTTTTTAACACCCATGGGCTATTAGGAATTTTTAGGAATTTATTTTGGATTTTGGAATTTAAAATGAACTATATATGTATAATATATAGTTATAATGTCATTATGACACTTTGGAGAAAAATAGATGGTGGAATGGTAAATATTGAAAGTATAAGGGTTAATAAGGAAATTTATAACCCTTTGGTGAAATTTGGAGATTTTTAGAATTATTAAGAGAATTTATTAAGAGATGTGTATAAAATGGTTTTAATGATATGGAAGAACTATATGTTATAAATAGGGCCAAATGGCAATTATAGAATAGCACAAGGGCTGTTCGGAATTTACAAAAATTAACCATAGGTTATACTCTTTTATAAGTTAGAAATGTTATATTAAATGGTATATATAACATGGTAAAAAGAAAGGAGTGATTTTGTAAATAAAGGAAACTATGGTTTATGGAAAAGAATAAGATTTTCTTATGGTGCCTAAGAGGCAATAATAAATAGTTTTGTATAAAAACTATAGGTTATAAGTTAAAGGGAATAAAAATATCACATAGTATGATATTAGTATATGGTATAACATTACATAATGTTATGTGGTCAAAACGGAATTTAAATTAAGTTAAGGGCTATACTGAGTTAATAAGAGTTGAAAGATGAATTTTAGACTAAGGTCTATAATGTTATAAATGTTATGACAATGATATGGTTTAGATGGAATTAATATAAGGAAGGGTACTCACATAAAATAATGTGACAAACTATAAATAAATGAGATTTATGAACTAAGGTGTTTATGGAATAAACCTTAGGAGTTGTAATTATACAACATAAGATGTTACATGATATTAGGATAATAATCTTAATATAAGTTGTATAATATAATACAACTAATGGGAATAATCATCCAATAAAAGATGATAAAATGTAACATAAAATACAAGAGTTTATGAAACTCATGAGAATTACCTACATGGTAAAAATATATACATACACAAGAATAATGTATATAAGGTGGATAAATATATTTTGGTTGAAAACCTTATGATTTAATGGTGGTGGTTATTTGGAAAAAAATTAGTTACAAACTATAGGCTATGAATTTTGCTAAGATAATGGGTAATGAAATACAAAGAATTATAATGGATGATGGAAAAAAATATATAATATAAGAATGCATGCATACATGCAACTATAGGTTACGTACCTAAACTAGATGTGGATAAGATTAAAAGAAATATAAGGAATTAAACTTAACAGTTGAAATAGTTTTGACGTACGCGTTTTAAGTAACAAAGCCGACTGTTTTAGAAAAACCTGTAACAAACAACTGTAGAAAACAGGGGTGAACTGTCGGGGTTACTTATAATTCGGAAATACCGGATGTAGTTAGTCATGGAGACTGACTTATAGTTTTATTACCGTTTAGAGTATACTTCTGACAAGGACGCTTGACGAGCTAACGGACTACACAGAGCGTAGGATCTTGCTGATTCATACTCCACCGTAATACAGTCAGGGTGAACGGTATGTAAAGGGGTTTGATCCGAGTTGTCCTAAGGTTGCTCCTTGGGCTCGGATTTGGTTGATATAACTTGTATGTTGTTATGTGTCTCTGATTGTCCCTGAGGGCTTCCTCAGTTCAGACATCTGTGTGATCTGTGATAAGATTGTTTGTCTGAATGTGATAATTAATACGCATGAACTGTATATTTATAGCTGCTTATTATTTACTGTTGTTGAGTTAACAGTATTGGTTCGTATATATGAACCTATATATATAAAACGAACTAGCGGCTATGGTGCTATCTTATATGATATATAAGGAACGTAAGTAAAACGTTGTAGCACTATGATAATAACATATACATATTATCTGAGACTTTTATACGGAGCATTGGCCTTTCTATATGCCGCTCTCGTATCTAACACTGGATCTTGAGTTTACAGACTCCGGATTGGACTAATGACCTTAGTCTGCTGTGTTAGAAGATTTGGTAATGCGATGCGATGGTATAATTAATTAATTAATGGAATGGAAGTAAAGCCAAGAGGATGTGGCTCTTGGTGCGCGCTGTGATCACAAAAACGATACCAGGATGTCCGCGTACGGGTCCGTAAGTATCAAGAAAATTTCCCGTGAGCTAGAATGGCTCGTTGGTCGGAGACTCTACCGTTGGAGTGGCTACTGCCGTGGGTGACCCGCCATAATATATGGGTAACTAGAGACATGTCGTTTTAACGAGACATTGTCACTAGGTATAACTGAACAACTAAAACAATTGAGACTTATACAGTGGCGAACAATACCATGGACGAGACTTAATACTTGTTTATTATTCTCGTTGTTTCGCTTTGTTGTTCATTGGTTATACTTGTGGTTATTTTATTGTGTGTTGATGGTTGGATGGAGCCTACAAGGCTAAGGTAAATCGAATATGGAAACTGTACGCTACGGCGGTTGTACATTGTACAATATATTGTTGATACTCGATACGTTCGATATACAAATGTTGTTTGAGATATTCTATGACTGTTTGAATTGGATGGATGATTAAATGTTTATGGATATTTGGATGATTGACTATGTATATTATACATTTATGCTTCAGTTCTGATTATAACAGTAAATGGTGAAGCATGAAACCAATCTAATAACAAGATGGTTAAAATGACAAGTGACCATTAGGGTCCAGGCCCGGCATACTCAGCGTCTATCGCTGATACTACACCATTTCAGGTTGTTGATCATTGTCGGAGCCGAAGAGCAGGAACAGGGTAACTGGAGATGTGGTATAGTAATGAAGATGGTGTATGGTCTTATGGTAAGGTTGTGTATTTTAAGATTGGGTAGATGCTCACTTGTCGATGTTTATGATTTATGGATTTAGTATGATGTATAGGAGTTTCTCGTTATCACTGCGGTTAGCAGTTTGTTTATTTTGGAAGTTGGATGTAGTTTGGCTACGTTGCTCGCATGGGCGAGTAATGGCCGGTGACACCCGAGTGAGTTTTGTAATTATTGTTTATTTTTCCGCTGCGAGACGTTTTAATTATTGCTACGTGAGGGATTATATCGTGATTATGGAGAGGGGTGTTACACCGACGGCCTGGTGGTATGGTGCAGCCAATGCCAGTGCCTGAGTGGAAGTTCCATGATATCTCCATGGACTTCGTAGTAGGGCTTCCGCCTACAAGGGGAGGTCTGAATATGATTTGGGTCGTTGTTGACCGACTGACCAAGGTGGCCCGATTCATACCGATGAAGGACACCTGGAAAGTGGCAAAGCTTGTAGAGCTCTTCGACCGAGAGATTGTACGACACCATGGGGTACCGAAGACTATCGTGTCTGATAGTGATACCAGATTCCTCTCGAGGTACTGGAGAACTACACGGGAAGCGCTTGGTACCGAGCTGAAGCTGAGTACAGCGTTCCACCCACAGATAGATGGTCAGAGTGAGCGCACCATCTAGGCGCTTGAGGATATGTTACGTGCATGTGCACTTGACTTTCAGACCAGCTGGATTGATAAGTTACATCTGATCGAGTTTAGCTACAACAACAGTTACCATGGATCGATCAAGATGTCTCCCTTCCAGGCTTTGTACGGTAGACCATGCTGCACGCCATTATGCTGGGATGAGTTGAGTGAGACGGTCATTATAGGACCTGAGTATCTGGAGCAAGTACAAGCACAAGTACGCCAGATCCGAGCTAACATGAAGGCAGCTCAGGACAGGCAGAAATCATACGCGGATGTGCGACGACGTGACCTGGAGTTCGCCGTGGGCGACCAGGTGTTTCTTAGAGTTTCCCCCATGAAGGGAGTATTTCGTTTTGGCCAGAAAGGCAAGTTGAACCCGAAATATGTGGGGCCTTATGTTGTGACGGAGTGGATAGGCCCGGTAGCTTACAGGCTAGATTTACCTGCTGAGCTGGGCAACGTACATGATGTATTTCATGTGTCTCAGTTGAAAAAGTATATGTCTCATCCGTCTCATGTACTTCAGCCCGAAAGGCTAACGTTAGAGCCGACCATGCGATCAGTGGAGACTCCCGTACGGATTCTGGACACTAAGACTCGAGACACTCGCCATAAGTCTGTAAGACTGGTGAAGGTCCTCTGGTCTAACCAGGAAGTCGAGGAGGCCACTTAGGAGCTGGAAGATAAAATGAGGGTGAAGTAGCCGTCATTGTTTACTCCTTAGTATTTTTATGTATAGGGTACGGGGCGTACCCCTATTTTAAGGGGGTAGAGCCGTTTCAGTTATGTATGTACGGCATGTATTGAAATACATTGTCTAAGTTGTTATGTTATAGACCTTTGAGTCTAAGTGATGTTATGTTACTGGGACCTCGAGTCCAATGTTATGTAAAGTACATTGTTATGAAAGTATTGTTTTATAAGTAATCCCCATGTTCTAATATTAAAGATGCGTGGGAAGTGTGAACTTTGGGGACAAAGTTCTTTTAAAGGGGGGTAGATTGAAATACCCCAAACCTTTACATGTTGTATAAATAGTAAATTATGGTATATTAAGGCTAAAAAGTGCCTTTGAAACATTAGTGAACAATTTAAACCATAGAAAACACAACAAGGTACCATAAAGGCAATTAGAGCAAAAATGTGCTCTAAGCTTGGGATAACCTTGGTTAAGACTCTAAGAGCCTACCAAGACCTTATTTACATGTTAAATCAATTACCAAAGAAAACCAAGCTTGAAAACAAGTTAAAACACAAAATGTGCTTTTAGGAGCGTTAAAGCACATTTTTGAAAAATTGTCTTAGAATTGGGTTTTGAGTGGCTAAATGCCCATCATTACTCTCTAATCAACATGTGTACTACTTAGTATCACATTAGGAAGTCTAAATCAATGGGAAATCAAAAATTTCACAATTATGTGCACTAAATTGTGAATAGTGCTCAAATAGTGCTAGTTTAAGACATAAGTCAACATAAGTCAATTAATTGGTCAACAAAGACCATAAAATACCCCATTTGACTAAGGGGGCCGGTTTTTAAGTGTGACTCACCACACTTAGCTAGTTAAATAAAGAGGGAACATTGATAAAGCAAAAGAACTATTTACTTTATGTTTAATATCTTACAAAGCTTACCTCTCTCTTCATTCTCTTCTTCTTTTCTCATTTCCCACCGTCTTCTTCATTCTCTCCCAGCTCCAAATCGATTTTGCTACAGCACCACACACTTCTCCATCTTACATTGCTTATATCTCTTAGCTCCATGTACCAAAATTAATTCCCAGCCCACCATTCTCTTAGTTTGATCAAGCTCTTCAACTTTGTCTTTTCAAATCCTCAAAACCACCATTTCGGTGTCATGGAGATTCACCATTGAAGGAGCTTGAGCTCATCTTTTCATGCCTTGTTGATCACCTTTGCTTTAAGGTAAGGAAAACTAAAGAAAAACTTCATTTCCCCTTGTTTTTTATATGTGACCGAAAATCACCTCTTCATGGTGTTTTCTTTTGCTCATTCTTAGCTTCATTCCAATCTTCAAAGGGCTAGCTGGAGTCCTCTCTTGCGACTTAATCCAATTCTCATTCAATTCTAAGGTAAAACATTTATTTTTGTGTTTTAAGACATCATATAACTTAAGGTTTGTTAATGAGTTTAAGCATGAAGCTTAAGGCTCATTATCTTTACTTGTGTATTGATTAGAAGCTTGACAAGTAATCAAAAGCTCCTTGCCAATTTCTAATCAAGAAAGAGCAAGGAAAAACAAGTGAGGATGTTTTGAAGAAAAAGAGGTAAATGAACTACCTTAATGAAGTCTTATGTGTCTTAGGAAAATTGAGCTTTAAAATGCTTAATAAACTACCTAAGGAGCCAATGGTGAATGAGCTAGAGAACTATCCTCAAAGAGGTTATTAAAGACATATGTGTTGGTGTATGTATTTGCAGGTCAAAGGCAAATATAATGTGGGAAATTCAATGTTTAAGGTTTATGCAATTTAAGGGCCTAAGAGTCATGTTATTTAAGGGCCTAAGTGCCAAGCAATTTAAATTATGCACTATATTGTGATGTAGTGTAGTTTAAGGCTTAGTTGTGTGTAAAGAACATTTTCGTGTGGATAAATGTTATAGAGTGTTTAAAGGTGAAAACCCTTGTGTTTTGGTGTAAGAAGATGCTAACAAAACTATGTCAAAATTTGAGCAGAAAACAAGAAGTTTAGGTGTTTAAATGAAGTTTAGTGACCTAGGTTGTACTAGGAATTGTGAAGGCTTAAGCTTGTGAAAGAAAGGGAATTAAGGTGTTCTTAGGTGTTAAAATTGTATAGGCATTGTCTTGGAGGGTTTAGTGTTCATTGGGTGATAATGATACATCAAGGTCATGGTGGGAAAGTAGTTAAGTCTAGAGAAATTTGGTGAACAAGGGAAGAATTATGTTTGTGAAGGTTTAAGTGTGAATTGGAGGGAAAATAGAAAGAGCTTGAGTAATGGAGGTGCTGGGCAGAAATAATGCTTAAGGAGCAGTGGTAGTGTAGATAAGGTAACAATTTGGTTAGTTGGTGTTGTAGGCATAAAACTACCACTTAGGAACTAAAGGAAAAATATCACAAGTGTTGGTAAATTTTGCAAGAAATTGAGTAACAAGTTGGACTAGGAATTAGACAAGTTTGAGGTGTTATTTTAGCATTAGAATGTACCTAAGATCATGTGGGAAGCTTGGGTAAACAATGGATGAAGAGAATAGATGAAACAAGGCTTGAAAATGACAATATTTAAAATCTGTAGCAGTGGTCCGGGACCTAGGTTCAGGGTAAAGTCCCGGACCATGCATAAAAAGAGGCCGAGAATACATTCACTACCTTGGTCTGGAACTTAGGTCTTGTACTAAGACCCAGACCACCCCTTATTTAACCCCCGAGAGTTTCAGCCTAGATTGGTCCGGGACTTAAGTCCCGTATGAAGTCCCGGACCACAACACAAAATCACCCGAGAGTCATGCCATGAATGGGTCCGGGACTTTAGGTAAGGACAAAGTCCCGAACCACTCTAAAAACATTGTTTAAGGTTAGTAAATGATGTCTAATGATGGTGATTGATAAGTGTAGACACCAAAAATTCTCACCCCAAAAATCAAACTTCAGACAAGTAAATAAAACAAGAGGGTCGTCGTCTTTCTTTTCGAAACTTATTCATGTACATACCAAAATGAAACTATCATTTTATGACAAATTCTAAAATCAATTTTCAAAGCATTCATTTTCAGATACGTCCTTCTTTGTTATTTACTTTTTACCGTTTCATTT